>BMAO01021060.1:600000-957995 GCA_019973975.1 Trichonephila clavata | reverse complement strand
CCGTCGTCGAAAGCCCTCGTGTAGCTGGACAGTGCGATGTCAATATTCTTCACACACACACACACACACACACACACACACACACACACACACACACACACACACACACACACACACACACACACACACACACACACACACACACAGTCTCTAAGTATATACAACATATAAAAACTCAAATCGAAATTAGGAATAAAACTACTAACAACTAATCATCGCTATAAGAATGCTCGTTTGTTACGAACTGGATAAAAAAAAGGCTATCCTCAGTATATTTGTCAGATATGTTTAGTACAACTACCGGTTTCAATTCAAATGAAGAACTTCGCCCGTTATTAACTACCACGGTTGGTTTTTTTTGTTGTTACCAAGTCTGTATTAGTGGCCGATTTTTTTATGGTTTTCAGTTTCTTATATAATCCTTGATATCCTGCTACACTAAGGGTTCCAAACTCAAAGGCTATTTTGAGCAAAACAAACAAGGTTTAACTTTTGGTAGGCCGAAAATAATTAACATGTACAGATATGTAAGTTTATTTCGAATAACACATTATAATAAGCGTAAATAAAAGAACAAGAAAAATTTAATGTTAACGTCCTATTACTTTGACATGTCTTCTCTGCTACTATATTTCCTATTTCAGGAGAGAAATCTTGGTATTTTATTATTTATTACTGTGTGCCGACATACTGGCTGGGCCGCATGTGGCCCGCGGGTCGTGAGTTTTACACTACGGTGCTACACAAAACTTATGATTACGTTGACATACATGTAGCAAATTTCATGTCCTCGCGAATTAAATCAGCTGTTAATAGATAAACTTCACCTTCGACTTCGTAATTATCGATTTTTTTGCTGTCATAAACTGTCATAAATTCAATCAAATTGTCAAAGGGCATAAATCCCCCAATTTTTATTTTGAAATTCGTACTAGAATAAAAAGTTCGTGTAAGAAAAAAATTCGTTAAATTTATGTATCGTGTTATTTCAAAATCGTGTAAAAAAAGACCGCGTAAAAAAATAATTGGGTGTACTAATTAAGGTATCCGACTACCCTAAAATTGTGAATTTTGCCAAAAACTGACAAATTTGTTTTATAATCTGCTTTATAGGCCATCTTATTGGCTTTATAAAAATACCAAGTTTATTATTTTCCGTTCACTAGAACAAAAATTACAAGTATTTTATTAAAAGCAGATGTGATTACTTTGAGCAAGATGTCATACTTTAAAACGCGTTTTGCTCGAAATGAGTTTTTTTGAAAATGCTCAAACGGAGCCAGCGATTGCTAAGAAATTTTTGAAAATAATTAACTGAAATTTTTTGTGTTTGTTCTGTATAATAGTAAAAGTGTTTTATCCCTTAGATTTATCAATCACTGTTTTATTACAAAACTTACAGTCCTTTATGTTAATATAATCACTGTTTTTAAGCAATTTCATATAATAACTAAGGTAAGGTATTCTAGTTTTTGTAAAATTTAAAATACCTCTTATCCTGAAGGTTATTTCAAAAATGAATAGCACAGCATATTAAAATTAAAAAAATGAAAATTTGTTCATAAACGTTTTGTACAGAATGGACCCCTTTTATGTAATTTTTTGTAAATTTTTGTCCATTTTTTCCCATTTTATTATTAATAATTTCTTTTTTTCTTCTTAATTTTAGCATATTTTTCGTAAAATGTACTAAACAAATCTAAAAATAACAACAAAAACATCCTCATATCTCTATTTTTATAAAAAGTTGTCTCAAGTAGTCGGATACCTTAAGAAGCGATGTTTTCTTTTAAAATTCTTTAAGAAGTAAGGAAAATATTCTCATAGTTTGTGCAAGAGACATAATTTGAAATTCTGAAGTTAAGAACCTAAAAATTCTGTTAATCATTAAAAACGTATTTGCAATTTTTAAAAACCAATTCGCGTTTCATAGACATAATATCTATATTTTCAATATTTGTATAGCAACTCAACTATCTCTACCTATGTCGAATATACCACTGTTTACGTACATTTGTAATCAATTTTATATCATACTGTTTTTTTTAACAATCAAGTTAACGACAATTGTAAAACCTAAAAAAAACGTCATTTGTTATAACAGACCCAATCTACGATTCACTCTATCTGAAAACTTGAACAAGAAACTTTTTATACCATAATTAATGTTGAATTATTAAGGAACTGGAGCTGAATTTTTTTTTATAATCCTGCATTTGAGCCGGAAGAGTTTTCTTATGATTCGTTTTACTCAATTATTGGTGCACCCGTTCTTCCCTTACATCGATATTCTAGATATAAGAAAGACATTATTGGTCCTTTTATTGATTGAAATAGTATATCAAATGTCAGGCAGTTAAAACCACCTGTCACACAAGATCGATTTAATACAAGTTAGTAACTGCACGGAAAAAGATGTTCTTCCGTTCTGTTAAACTTAAAAACCAACCATAAATGTATTAATTTATTCAATAAAATGTAGACTGTTTCACGTTAATATGTTTATAACCAAGCTTTTAAATAAAAAATACTTCTTAAAATTTTCCCTAACTTTGAAATTGGAAAAATGCTTTGACAAACTTATTATATTATATATATATATATATATATATATATATATATATATATAAAGGAGAAAAAAGCGCGACTCACACACTCACTGACTGACTGACTGACTGACTAATCACGAAATCTCTGGAACTATTCAACCTACAGACTTGAAATTTGGTAGACATGTTCCTTTGATAGAGTAGACATCAGCTAAGAAAGGATTTTCCGAAATTCGAAACGCAAGGGGCGTTACGGGGGGTTAAGGGCTTTAATAATAATTGTTTCCATGTTTAAACTACTTGATGTACAATCTTGAAATTGGGTAAGCGGATTCCTTTCAGAGAGAAGAGATCCGCTACAAAATGAGTTTGCTGAAAATCGACCCCCAAGTGGCGTTGATAGGGGGCGTTATAGATAATTATTTCCATTTTTAAACTATTTGACGCACTGTCTTTAAATTTGATATAAATAGATTCCTTTCGTAAAATAATGATCAGTTACAAAACGGGTTTTGTAAAAACAGACTTCTAAGTGGCGTTGCGGGGGATTAAGGGGCGTAATAGATAAATATATCCGTTTTTAAACTACTTCACCTACCTGCTTGAAAATTGGTAGGTAAGTTTCTTTCCTGGAGTAAATATCCGCTACAAAATGGGTTTTGAGAAAATTGACCCCCAAGGGGTGTTGCGGGGGCGGGGGGTTTAAGGGGCGTTATAAATTCCTATTTTTAAGTTATTAGACGTACAGTCTTGAAACTTAGTAAGCAGATTCCTCTCATAGGGTAGAGATACGCTAAAAATGGGTTTCGTGAAAATTGCCATCAAGTGGCGTTGAGGGGACTTAAGGGGCGTTATAGATAATTATTTCCATTTTTAAACTATTAGACGCACAGTCTTTATATTTGATAAAGAGATTTCTTTCATAGAGTAGAGATCAGCTATAAGAAGGTTTTGGGAAAACAGACCTCTAAGTGGCGTTGCAGGGGTATAAGTGGCGTAAGAGATAAATATTTTCGTTTTTAAACTATTTGACCTACCTGCTTGAAAATTGGTAGGAATGTTTCTTTCATGGAGTAAATATCCGCTACAAAACGGGTTTGGAGAAAATTGACCCCCAAGGGGTGTTGCGGGGGGTTAAGGGCAGATATAAATAATTATTTCTTTTTTTAAACTATTAGACTCACAGTCTTGAAATTTGGTTAGCAGATTCCTCTCATAGGATAGAAATACACTGCAAAATGTGTTTTGTGAAAATCGACCCCTAGGTGGTGTTGCGGGGTTCAAGGGGCGTTATTGATAGTTTTTTTGCATTTTTAATTAATTGGACGCACAGTTTTCAAATTTTGCTAAGCAGATTCCTTTCATAGAGTGCAATTCCCCTACAAAATGGGTTTTGTGAAAACAGACCCAGAAGTGGCGTTGTGGGGGGTCAAGTGGCGTTATAGACAATTATCCCCATTTTTAAACTGTTAGACGTACAGTCTTGAAATTTGATAGCAGATTCCTTTCGTAAAGTAGAGAACCGCTACAAAATGGGTTTCGCGAATATCAACTACCAAGTTTAATTTCGGGAGATTAAGAGGCGTAATCGATAAATATTTCCATTTTTAAACTACTTGATCATCCTGCTTGAAAATTGGTAGGCATGTTCCTTTCATGAAATAGAGTTCCTCTAACAAAGAGTAAAATGAAAATTGACCCCAAAGATGTTTGCGAGGGATCAAGAGGAGTTACAGAAAAAAATTCCTGTTTTTAATTGTTAGACCCATATACTTGAAATTTGTTAAGCATGTTTCTTTTGTTGAATAGGGATCCACTAAGAATAAATTTTAAGCAAATCAAGTTCTGGTGGGTTGCAGGGGGTTACTGGGACGTATTGACAAAAAAAATTACTTTTTTCGAGCTACAAGGACTATAATAATGAAATTTGGTTTGCATTTTTCTTTTGTTGAATTGAAATCCGCTAAGAGCGGTAATTTTGGAAAACGGCTCTCAACAGGATTACGGGGATATTTATAGTAAAACTTTTGCTTTTTTCTGTTAGATTTAGACTTGAAATTTGGCTTGCATGTTCAATTTACGGAGTAGAGATCCACCAAAAATTGGTTTTGCGGGAATCCACTTGGTTTTTGAGCTACGAAAGAGCAAACATCATTCTATGCTTCAATTTTAAAGATTTTTAGAAAATACAAATTAAATGAGTTCTGCCCTTTTTTTTTTATCAACAGGTGACAGTTACAGGTATAAGTATATTTTTCAATTCAATCGAATTCTTAATGCTAAGACTTAGATATCAATAATTTATACATATATATCAGCAGTAAAAATTTATAAAACATCATGAAATACCCAGCGAAGCGGGCGGGTAACAGCTAGTATATATATATGTAGCAAAATTCTCTACTAAAAAGAGATGAATAATTAGTAATAATCCAAAACTGAAAAAAATCGAAATTTCAAGTTAAACCAGACATAAGATTTTAGAAAGGATGTATTGAAATTAAAAATAATAGAAATTAAAATATAAAAATATGGATGCTATATACAGTATTATGAACGTTACAGACTTAGGACTGCTCTTATATATAAAATAATTTATATAAAACCGGGGTTGAACATGTTTTTTGGCCAGTCAACCTTCCCCCTTTTTGTTAATAATACTGAACAAAAACCTATTGAAAATAATGGATAAAATATCTAAACCTATTACAAGAAAAAGGCAATTTATCTAAAAACTGCGTTCAAAAATGCAGAGCCCGTGCTAATTCTGAGTACAATAAACAAGTTATTGCCAGATTCTGAACCCAAAAGCTAATTCAAAGAATGGGAATGGCTGAATATTAGCAAAAGTATGAAAATAATAGAAATAAAAATATTAAAAACTGTGTATACATACTACCATTACTTTAAGGACACTAGGATTATAAATGTACTTAAATATCTAAAAAAATTATTACGGTTAAAATAAATTAAGAGAATAAGTAATTTTTTTATCAGAATATATATGGAGGTAACTGTATCTATCTATAGGAAAAATGATAAATTTATGATAATAAAATATTAATAGTCTAAGTAATTTTAATCCGTACTATTTAGAATTTCTTTATTGAAATAACTGTTAATAAAATTAATTGGATATTTTTGAATTAGGCAATATTTAGTCAAATGTTTATAGTTTCACTTTTTTTTCTGATTTTTTTTAACAAGAAATTTATTGTATTGTAAGTAATTAATAATAATACTTAATGTAGAAACAAGTACATTACTCTCCCAATGAGGTGAGTCTGTATATATATAGTCAGACCTCTATTTAACGAAATCGCTAAATCCTGGAAAAAAATTTGTTAAATTCGGAAAATTCGTTAAATAGAGATTTATCTTTTCGTACACTTTACAAATTACATAAAATAAATTTTAAATTCATATACACTATATATTTTTAAAAAAATTAATTATTCTCTCTACACTATTTTTGTAAATTAATATCTATTTTATACATTTTATCCATCAAAAAAAAAAAAATCTGCGAGGAAAACAAGGAGAGACTTGCCCAGTTTTTCTCCCCTGTATTTTCAACTTAAAAATATAATTTATAATTTAAAAGTTAATGAATTTTAATGACATTTTCTCATTTTAAGCCTATAAGTAATTTTAAACATACTTTATTTTATAGCCTGTAATTTTAAGCATACAATACCCCATGCGTCCTTAGATTGAATTTTTGATAAATACTGCTAATTTTGTTTGAAAAAATTAAATGCTCAGAATTACGGCGATTTTACTTCTGTAGGTAAGCACCTGGTAGAACCAGTTCAAGGTTATTGATCTTCATAAAATGTGTCAAAAGAGAACGATTTGAAATATGCAGAAATATTTTAAAAATAAGGAGAAAAAGTAAAATAGATTCACAAGAGAAGAAGTTCACTAAATGCAAAATGTACTTATCTGTATAGAGGTTATTTAAAGAAGAAAAATCGTAAAATGTTCTTGGTTCCCGGAAAAAGTTCGTAAAGAATAGAAATTAGTAATAAAGAGAAAAATTCGTACAATGGAAGTTCGTAAAATAGTCCGACTGTATATATATATATACAGCAAGTTTGTGAATATTAAGATACCTAATTGAGTAAAAATGTTTGAGGTATGGTGAATTCTAATTTTATCAATAAAAGAATAAATAGAATTAAATTCAAAATTATTTGAATTTATTTCTATTTCAACTTAGTACAAAATTTTCGAAAAGTCAGGAGTAAACATTTGTAGAAAGTAAGGTAAATGGGTATCTAAATTCTAAGCTATACATGCCATTCTTTCTCAGAATTGTTTGTGTATAGCATTATTTCAACTAAGTTTCTTGGAATGTCAAGAGTATAAACACTTGTAGAAAGTAAGGTGAACGCGCGGATATCGAACTAATGAAATTTATAGCATGTTTATCCTGTGGGAAAGCTTACATGCCAATACTTAGGATAAATATTTTGTGTATTAAGGTTATATATATATATATAAACGGGTTGGTCTGGAATTCTTTAATTAGATCATATTTTAGATGGTAGATGCAATATGGGTTTTATTGATAGTGGCGTATCTAGGTATTCATAGGTCCTGGTGCAAAAATAAAAATAAAAAAGGAGGGCCCTATCTTAGTCGGGTTTTATCAAGTAAAAATATAGATATTGAAACAGAAAACTAGCTTATATTAAGAATCATATTGCTATTACAATACAGGAATTGCTTGCTGTGCAGGTTTTTTAGGAGGTATCAATAAATATGGTAAGATTTTTCAAGGAACTTGAAGCTTATTTTCAAGTAACAGTTTATAGAAAAATGATAATTTGAAAATAATATTAACTTTTCAATAAGTTAAGTTCACAATACTGTACAAACAACGGAAAGAATTTAGAATTCCCTATAAGTTCGAAATTTCTTTCAATTGAGTTGCCATGATTATAGTTGTGTTTTGCAACATTTTGTATTTATATCTTAAATGTGGGAGAAATTATCGCAAATTTTCGGCTTGTTTGGTGGCCAGGGTCCAAGGGCCCCCCGGAGCTTGAGGCCCTGGTGTACGGCCCCGCCTAGCCCATTGGTAGCTACGCTACAGGTTATTGAGGAGGCAGTCCTGTGTTGATGATTTATCCTGTTTAATGTACATGTAAACACACGAAAACATACACATCTTAAACAACACGTAACACAGAAAACACGCAGCACAAAAAGACACACGCGCGTTGCATTATGACGAAGACAAAAAAGAGCGAATTTTCCAGAATCTGCGTTTTTATATGAAGCGGTAAGCAAAAGCCCCGAACTCATGATTTCCGTGGATGGAGCTATTTTATTGGTGGAAAGATATCTTATACGATAATGTCTTATGTTAAATTAATTTAAACTAGCTGAGGCTTAAATTTTTAAGAAATACGTTTACGATTATCCATTTATGCTAGTAAGCTAGTCGCGCGAGTCCTGAAGGCCTGGAGGACCATTACAAATTTAGAAATTGCTTAGATGAAATTAAAGGGAACTATTCCACACACACACACACGCCCCCCACACACGCACATACACACGCACGCACGCACGCACGCACGCACGCACGCACGCACACACACACACACGCACGCACGCGCACGCACGCACACGCACGCACGCACACACACACACACACACACACACACACACACGTCATATTTCAGACTTTTTGTTTAGAGCATTTTAGTACTAAGATTAACTTTTTGAAAGGTTCTAGCAATCGTGGAAACGATGAGGATGCTTTTATAAGTAAAGCATCCACATTTTTACGAACGAAAAAACGGGTAAAGCAACGACATAAAAGTGCAGCACAAACACAAATAGACAAACACTCACTCATTTATGACATTCACTAAAACATTTTGTTTTCACTCTACAGATCTTGCCTTTTTATAGAAATGGGCAATCGAAAGCTATTAAAATGAAATTATTTCCGGTAATGGCTTTTCTGGTTGGTTTGGATGAATTAAGAAAACGATGAGTTTTTAATATTTTAAAATAAGGTTATGGTTATTTCAAGTTGGGTGGGTAAACTAGAAATTAATTATCACACGAAGTCTTGGAGAGCTTAAGACCATTATGAGTTTAAATCCCTTAAGAAAGAGTTTACTTGAATTATACATATATACAACCTCTAACAATAAAGTTCGGTGGAAAGTCTTGTAACATTAACGTATATGAAATATTAACGGAAGCTTCCTTACTGTTCTTCAAAATAGTTATCTCCCATTACTATGCACTGCTGAGATCTGCTACACGTTGTCATGGAAACTTTGCAGGAAGTCATCTTTTTGGATGGAGTTCAAAATCCTCGTCACGGTTCGTTGGATGTTAGGAATATCTCAATATCAATAACACGTTCTTCTCCTCCCTTAATTCTGGATAACGTTTTGTCACATGGATTCACGGTTAATCTGCAGTTCATCAACTATCATGCGCACAGTTTATTTACAATCTGTAGTGATTGATTTCCTCACTCTATCAAATTTCAATCATAATTTTCCTCGCACCATTTCTTACGATAACAATGTATTGAATGCAGTAGTAATGTACTCTGATGATAAAACTACAGCACGACCTTAATTATATAAACCGTATAAATTACAAGATAAGTATTACCTTTTTTATATCTTATTTTTATGTAATAAATGTTTTAAGTAAGTTATTCTTAAGTAATAGGGCAAGTATTATGTTACTTCTCCTATGTAATTTTTAAATTGGAACAGATTGCAATGAATTTAAAACTTGTATTTTACTTTTTATTATGTCAGATTGTATTTTGTTTTGCATTCTTTCAGTAAATTAATAATCTTTTAAAATAATATTTTATGTTCGACTTTTGGATATGTTCTCGCCCTCCATTTAGGGTTATCACTTCCCCTCCCCCTTCTAGGGGTGCGTCCCACAGTTTGAAACACACACACACACACACACACACACACACACACACACACACACACACACACACACACACACCACACACACACACACACACACACACACACACACACACACACACACGCACGCACGCACGCACGCACACACGCACGCACACACACACACACACACACGCACGCACACGCACACACGCACACGCACACACACGCACACGCACACACACGCACGCGCACACACACACACACACACAT
The DNA here is from genome assembly GCA_019973975.1 of Trichonephila clavata. NCBI lineage: Eukaryota > Metazoa > Arthropoda > Arachnida > Araneae > Nephilidae > Trichonephila > Trichonephila clavata. The sequence goes on along the minus strand of BMAO01021060.1, from coordinate 948,268 downwards.
TTGATGTATAACTTGTTTTCGTTTTCCAAACAGTTGATTTTAAATTAAAATAAAAGCATGAAAATGTAATTTTATTTTGATATTCTAATACACATTTCCCCGCTGGAAAGCAACATAATGCTTTTCCCGTGGTTGATATTTGTGGTGGGGGGGGGGGATGCATTTTCCTTTATATGCATGCATTATCTTTTTTATAATAACGATGGTGTTTTTAATAAACTTGATTCTTAAATTCAAAATGATTGCATCTATAAGCTGGCGAAGATTTCTTACATTAGAACATAACTTTGAACGACTATTTTTACAATTGAAGTGCTAACACAAGTAACTCATTCTTTCAATTTTACGAGGCATATTAATAGCATTAAGAACAAAAGGAGTGAATGTAGAGCAATCCATCAAGTGTACAATTTGGATGTTTAATAAAAAGGATTACCAATAGTTAACATTCACATTGGTTTATTGAGAAATGTTATTGGTATTTAAATACATTCTTCTATTCAAACTGCATAAATTTTAAAATAAAATCTTTTATGAGTTTGTTTGAATACATTTAAATGACTTTTAAGAGTTTAAGAATTTAAGAACTAGAAATTAATTTCTAAGACGGTAAAAGATCTAATCTGAAGTATTCAAAATCTTTAAAATTAATTTGAAATATTGCTTCAAATTTATTATTCAAAGTTCGAAAAAGTGTTCTTCATTTTGGCATGAATTTTTTGTAAACAACATACCTATAAAAATATATTGATATCATCTTTATACATCATAAAAACACGGCAATATACGTTTGAATGGTAGCATAGAAGGAAATGAAATTTTATTTTTTTTATAAGAGAAAATTGGGTCGCTTGCTTTATCCGTGACTATAACTGCTTCATATGGAACATACAAAAGATAAATGTTTTCCGGTAGAAAAAGAATTTAAGGGAATATAGGGAAATATTTGTTCCGTTTAACTATATTATTACTACACTGACTACAAAATATTTGTCATAATATTGAATTACGATGAATATTATAAGCATGTAGTTCTTCTACAATATTCAAATGAAAATTTTTCTTTTTCCTTTCTTTGAATATTACTAAATAAGAAAATGTAAGGAAATTTAATTCTGAAAGTAATTTGTTATTAAGCGATATTTTTTCCCCTCTAGAATTGTGATAATTTAAAAAAAAAGCTGCTTCTAACTCAATAAGTAAGTATTAAGTATATATATATATAACTAATCTCCTCCCTCCCTAATGCTTTATTATTTATTTTTTAGAGTTTGCCAAAACTGTTTGTGCTTTGAATCTTCAATGTATGGCAGGAAACAATTGTACCTCCATTCTTATTTTTGACGTGTATCTTATTTAAAATAAAAAAAGGGAAAAATGTTCTACTAATTTGGAACCTTCTTTTGAAATGACAAGAATAGTTTTTATTCTTTATGCTATATTTTAACAGTCTTCAACAAACGCGTGTTTTATTAATGTTCAAATTTCAGATTATATTAGGCCGTGGTAGCCTAGGGGTCAAGGTTACTGACTTCTGACCGGCGTGTCATGTGCTCGAGTCCAGTGCCACTGTAGATCCACCATATATAGAGGGGCTGATGCCCATTAATTCTGTCGTGACTCAAAGTCCTCACGTTGGCGTGGTGTGAAAGTTAGGAGAGGGGAGTGCCAGATCAAGTGTCGTCCTTGTCACTGGACCGGGCTTCAGAATTCGGAGGTCTGTCGCTAATAACCGTCGTATTGTTGCCAGCGTAGTGAATAAAACACTCACTCATAATAGATATGAGTTAATATCTATATATGGATAGCTCAATTCTTTAAATTTTTTAATTAATTATCTTTATTTTTAATTATTGGTTAATTAATTTATATATCCATTTTTAAATGATGAAACCTGCATTTTAATTTGTGGACTAAACAGAAGATGATATTTAATTTCGAACTATCACAGTTGAACCTTTCGTTATATAATTTGATTTTAAAATAAAGCTTAGTTCTCTGTTTAACTAAACAAATATGAGCAGATACTGCATGTTAATAGATATTTAACTAGATATATAACTTGTCAGGTATTCAATACGAGTGTATGCTAAGACGAAAATGAACGTCAAACGGACCAGTTGGCCTTGAACGATTTGATGCGTTCTGACGTAATTGCCAAATGAAATTCATCATCAAAATAGAAGACAAACATCTTTTTTCCGATATATTTAATTAGAATAAACTATGCTATCAGGAAGTTAAAACTGATAGCATAAAGTCAAATATTTGAAGAATATTGGGTACCTCAAAAAATAAGAACATACCAAATGTTTGAAGAATATTTTAAACCTCACTGCTGCTGCTGCTGCCACCTCTGTAAAACAGATTTTCTTACAAGAAGATCGTGCAAGTGGAGAAAAGAAATACAGATTTTTTTGTAACAAAAATAATTGATATCTCTAGGATGAGTGAACTTTTCGAGCTAAATAGCAAATATTATTCTTAGTATTTTGTATTTGAAAATAACTAGAAATTATTTTAAAACTGCTACAAACAAGTAAAACTTTATTGACGAGTCTTAATCGTGTTATTTTTTTTGCAAGCTCGGTTAATGTACAATTTATAAAATTTCTAGTAAAATATGTGAATAAAAAGAACTATGAAGCATATTAAACATCTCAATATGTGTTTTAGAATAATAAAAGCTTAGTAAAGATTCGAAGGATTTTTAAATTTGTGAGATTATTATAGAATGGTAAAATGTGCAACTCAGGAAAATAAACTGCTTTAGAGAAAATACTTATTATTTATAACAACTTATCAACAGACAAATTAACTTTTACTTTTAAAGAATTCATTAGATGGTTGAGCAAAGAGGATTAGAGCTAAGTGAATTATCATTATGTGCGAGTGAAAAAGTGATTCTATTAAGTTTTAATCCTATTTATGAAATTGTCAGCAAATTCTAAGAAATCCTTAACGAATATCAACGATGTTTCTGGATTCTATTTAAGCAATAAAACATTAATATGCTGATAAACAGGAATAATTGATTAAGCTTTTAATGGGAGCATAATCTCTTCGGCAAATTTTGATTAAGCTTTTAATGGGAGCCTAATCTCTTCGGCAAATTTTGATGCCCGTTGCCACAAACTTTTCTGTTATAAATAACAAATAAATTAATGAGTCGATATAGTAACATCCGCTGTTGTTTAAAATGGATTAGGTTTCTAGAAAAATGTTTTAACGGAGAGTTCTGTTGATGCGGTTTCTAATTATAACCATAAGTTGTTTTCTCTCAGATTTCATGGACAGAGTTTATCAAACGGTTTATTCCCTTTTACAAGGTAATTATAGGACTTTTAAAGAGTATTCGCAGGGAAGTTGTCGTAAGCAGTCGGATATTTTAATATTTTTAATTTTAACTACTCTCAGTATAAATAAGTTTTTTCTTGAAAGTGAAGCATTTGTTCCTAGTCAACATTCAGGAAATGGAAAATTCAATAAACATTTCCCGTAAAAATTCCGTTATGAGTACTACTTCAGTTAGTGTATCTACATTTGATACTTAATACAATTATGTTATTAACAATAAACGACGAATATATTATATTTTTAGTTTCAATATCTAGTCATAAGGGATTTCAAATTTAATGAACTGCTTTTGAAAATCTTGGAGAATGGAAGTTAAATACTTTGATTTCGCTGTCAATAAGTCGATATGTCAAAATTTAAACTGTTGGTTATCTAATTAAATCTAATAGAGTCCATAGATGTATACAGATCTTACAAAACAGATGCTTATCAAGGACAAATAAAATTGTTGATCCTGTTTTGTAACTGGACAAAAACATTTCAGTTGCTATAAAATAATTGAAAGAGTAAAAGAATTATGTTTAGTGCCCATCGCACTTATTATCTTATTCTGCTATTTTCATGAGTTTTTCTTTTTAAAAAAGGTGAATTGATGTAGAAACATATATCAGTTTGTTATTGACGCAATTATATTTGCATAATATTCTTTCTGTATAGTTTAAAATGACATCTTAGTCTATAAATCAGGTTTAAACTGGCTGAATCTGATCGAAACAAGGTTACACTTGGCGTTTGGCCAATCTTAACTTAACGTTTTTCTCTCTAACCTTGTAATGAAAGTCCACATGAGTTGTCACTTTCATTTATTTGAGTGTTCATAGTTTTTCGTTGTCTAACATTTTGTTCTTTGCCGAACTGAAGGCAGAAAAAAACTGAATAATAACTTAAGAACATAATTCAGTTGATTCTTTTTATATTTTTTGAATGCACACAGTAAGGATATAGCAACCTGAAATGACCAGGACAAAATTAAGCTATGCTCGGTCAATAATTTGCGTAATTTGTTAAAATCGTGTTAAAGAGGTTCGAAACCCTGAAAATTGACATAGCTAATTGCATCTTTTCAATGTATCTTTTCTCAGAAAGTATTATTCTAAAAATCTAGGAAACTGCTAGATAGTTAAATGTATATTCTAGATCACACTTAAAGGAGCTCGTAGAAAACTGTTTATTTTCTCTCTACATACAAACGAAGTTTTTTGTGATACTGTAATAAATTTATTTTATGATAATGTTGAGGCTTTGAAAAAAAGGTTAAACTGGGTGATATATTGAAATTAGAACGAATTAATACATTTACATTACAGTTTCACAATTTGAGCAATGAGTATAAATAGTTGTATAATTTGCACAAGGGGTTTGGTCCATCGTTATGTTAGTCCCTCCTCTCCTACTAGTTTTTAAAAAAGAAGCTTGCATCTGCAAACAAAATCCTATTTCCTATATAACAATTATTTTCCCATCGTACATATTCGCGTATAAAATTAAACAGTTAATATTTTATCAGAAAAGATCTTCCAAACATCAGATTCCAATCCCATCTCATTAATTGTTATGGTCTTAGGCCATATTGCCCCACGATTTATTCTCCAATCGTATATTTCCGAATATAAGCCGATCCGTGTGTAAGCCAAGAGTTAATCTTTAAAAATTTATCTAAAATTTAAAATCTGTGTCTAAGAGAATCTGAAAAAAAAATATATCCGCAATTTTTAAATACGTGTCATGAGTGAAAATGTTACCAAATGGTAAATCAGTAGAATATTTTTTAATCAAATTGCAGTAAAGTAAAACGGCAGACGACAACGACGATAGTTTTATTTCTGAAAACCTTAACTGAAGTTAGTGCGTCCTTTGCCATTTACTTGTTATTTTGTACATTATCTGTCCTTGTGTTATTTTCTGTTAGTGTAATTATTTTGTTTTATTTGGAAAATTAACGAAAGAGAATTTGCATACGAATTTCCTACCCCAAATGATTGCATTAGCTGAAAATTCTGCAAAACGCATGACTTTCTTTATAAATAAGAAACAAGTTAAAGAGTAGAGATTAAAAAAATCTTGATTTAAGGAAGATGTTGTAATAAAAAAAGGCTGTTAGTTGTGATCCGATTACTTTTTTTGCCCTGGCGTAAATCCCATCCCCATGATAATTACATACTTTCAAGCATCCCAATGAGTGAAAATAAATTGTACGAATTATTCGGAAGTTTGAATTCTGACACCAACTTTGAAGGATTTAAGTAACTCTCCCCCTTTTTGAAAAAATATTGCACATTCAAAACACTTAAAAAGTTAAGATATTAAAATCGCTTGCTCACGATTAAAAAAAAATATTTTTAAGAAAAATATGCTTTTTCTTAAGAACTTTTTCCTAGATTATTATATCCGTATATAAGCCAATCCCTGTATTTAAGTTTTAAGGTAGCTGGGGCGTCTACGACAAGGAAAAAATGAACTTTTTTGCACCAAATTTAAATGGTTCTCACTTACTTAAATTAAAAACAACGGAAGTAAAATTTATTTATGTATCTGCTAATGTAAAAAAATTCTATTTTAAATTACGACTAAGTCTGTATGAGCAATAATTAAAGAATAACTATTTTTTATTTTCAAGGCATGTTCTTATCTTTATGTGCACTTTGCATAAAATACACTGCATATATATATATATATATATATATATATATAATATTTTAGAGAGTTTTTGCAAACATAACAATCCATAAAATAAATAAAATGAAATTTTAAAAAAAATAAATTTATAAAATTTTTTAAAATTTTTAAACTTTGTGATTCAAATTTCCTTTAAATTTTATGCAGAAATTGTGCTATATCTGAAATTTCTAAATGTTTATCTGAAAACGGATTCATTCACTTTGTTAAAAATTTGTTAATCTTGTATTATGCAAAATATCAGCACTACAGGTAAAGTAGATTTTGAGGAAAGTGTACCGGAATCACAAAAAATGCGTTTTGTGAAAATTGCAAATAAAGATATTTTCATCAATGATTTGTAAAATAATATATTTTAATGCAATATAAAGTCATACCATTGTTAATTGGATTATTTTGCATCATTTTTCAGTTTTTAAATTGTAAGTTTAAAATTCTAGATTATTTAGAAGACTTTTTAATTACTTTTTATCTACTTCATCAACACATATTATCAACGATTCAATCCTTCTTCCATTTAAAATACCAAAGTTTTATGTCTATAAGTTTTAGAATTTTTACTTCACTATGAACATCATCATTTCAGGATATTACTGAATTCCTTATACATATATTTATTGTTATAAAAATACACAAAGAAAATGTCTTTGATGAATTTAAGAAGTTAATTTGATGTCTAATTTAAATGGAACTCTTTTTAAAAATTATAACAGAAGATTATCTCTTTTTCTATTCATACATATGAATATTTATTTATTTTAAAGTAAAATCAACAGTAATAAACATAGAGTTATTTATGAGCATTCAAATGTTAACAATATGTAGATAGGAAAAACGAAATTTTTATACAAGCTGTGCATATAATTTAGAATAATCCTGAAGATCCCCTTTGTACTATATCCACTTGATTTATAATTTAAGAACTACACTGAGTATTTATAAATGCAAAACTATACAAAACGTTTTAAAAAAATTATCTTAAAATTTTGTAACTAATCATTTAAATTTTCCGTAAATTTTGCACAAAAAATGTAGAATTTTCAATAAATTGCAACATATAATATAAAAAAATTACATTCTTTGTATAGAAAAATTAGTTTTTTTACAATACATATTAAATACAATACGGATTTTGAAGAAAGTGTACCTGAATCACAGTTACATCACACTTGCTTACAATTTTAAAATTCAATTTTACAGCGTTCTATTTATCGAATTCTCATAAATAATGCATCTATGGATGTAGCAAAGGGCCCTTCATTTTTAAAAAGTAAAATGAAAAAAATGAAAAATTTGAAGCACTTTCACGTCTCAGTTACCTTAAGAAAATTCTAAAAATTCTTATTCACGCTAAAATATATTATGAGGTACAAATATTTTGTTTGATGAGTCAGTGATAAAGAATTTGAGGAATAATTTGAATCAGATAATGAACTCCAAAAAGGTATAGTTCCTTGAAACGAAGGCGTTTCTTTTATAAAAGAAACTTTTGTTCCTAGTTTTGCTTGAACTGTACTCGATTTCCAAGAAATAATTAAATTTTACTTCATTGAAGAAAAATCAATAATCGTGTATCTATTCTATTAAAATTTTAATTACTTCTTAGGTTCTACTAGGTTAATTACTAATTAGGTTTGTTTTTACACTGAGAGAAATTGCAAGTTTCTTTTTTTGGAATGATTTTAAACTAAATGAAAATATAATTTTACACCAGTTTTGTTCGCATTGGGAATTTTTCAATTACATTTGAATAAAACTGACAACAGCATATTCTCTCAGACTTTCGTAATAGCTAAGATTAACATTTCAAATTGAAACAAATGTAAGCTTATTTTTTTAAATCCATATTGAATTGAATTGAGCTGTTTACCGCTTAGAATTTCTACTATAATTTGTTTTTAAATAACGGATCTGAATCAATTTTCCAATAAATTGAGGGCTTAAAAAAACAATGTGAATAAAAAAAAAACCCTAAACAAATTTAAAGTTTACATGTTTAAGCCATTTTTATAAAAAGTGGTAAGAGATGTAATATTTTTAAATTTATAGTTTATAAGGGATTAAAATTGATGTTTAATGAGATCTGAAGTAAGAAATTAGAAAATGATAAGATAATAATAATTTTAAGGAGGATAAGGGAGCGATTGTAAAGTGAGATATTTAATTGGAGATTATGCTCGTTGTTTTGGTTAGAATCTACCTTAAATTAAATTTAAAGAAACTACTTAAGAGTCGCGTCTAAATGTTGCGGGTATCAAGAATTATTCTGGCGCTGGAACCTACATGGTTGTGCCTCGAAGTCACCTTTAGAGAGTTAAGTGAATATTTATTATTCTTAGTTAGGATTCAAGGTTTATTTCACTCCTAATGCTAATTTCTCTTAAGGTATTGTGATTGAATTAAAACTAGATAACAATTAGAGAAACTCGATTTTTGGTTTTTCATAAAGTGAAAAACCAGTTAATTTGTTTTTATTTAAGCTTTTTAATAAAGTGTAAAAATGAGTAGGCTATTACTTTTTGAATATATTCAATAAAAACTGTTAAAAATATAACAGAGCTATAAACCAAGGAAAACAAATAAAAGTATACAAGACGAAATTTAGGAATTACATTTATTTTTTATTCAGTAATTATATAAAAAAAAGAAAAAATTAATTGTATTATTCATATAAATTACTTGTATAATTTTAATATACTTCAGTATAAATAATAGAAAAGTTATATGAAACAAATCATAAAATTGTTTCTTAAAAATTATTTAAGCAAAACTAATGCACCCAACAGTTCATATTTCATGAACAAATATAATTCTAAATTTAGTACAGAAATTACAGTCAATCGAAAAAATACGAGGGATGAATCGATGAAAGTGCATTTAGCCCTTACTTAAAATTTAATATATTTTAATATATACGTAGTTATTTATTTACGGAAATTTAATATTTTTACAATAGCTACAACACAAATCTGTACCACGGTGTAAAAATGATACTGTTTCTTTTTTTTTTAAATTTATTGAAGTACTCATATAGCTCAATCGCTGTAATATTTTTTTTATTTACTGTCTACTTATTGCATTCCTTTTCAAACAATATAATATTTCATTTTTTTTTTAACATTTATAAACCCCGTGCACCACCGAACGTATAACACGGGGGTAAACAACACAGACAGAAGAAAGGATTACAACAAAAACATCCATGTCTTCTCCGGGATTCGAACCCAGTCCCTGCGGCACCGCAGTCAGCTTCACTGACCACTATACCGGATGGGCGGCATTTCATTTATTTGATTTAAAATATATTACAATAAATAACTTCATCAGCATTTGGTTCTATATTTAATAAATTCGTAGCAAATAAAATTTGAAACTCAATTAAAAGTCAATACATTTGAATTTGGCGAAAATTTCCAAAGAGGTTGTTAGTCTCTAAGGAATGGGAGAATTTGAGGTGACGGATACGTCTTTAAAAAATAACGGAGTTAGCCTTTTCTCTAAAAGAGGACTTGTGTCTAAATTAAAGCTTTTCAATGAATTTGTGATAAAATTGTGTAGAAAGAATTTATTATTTACTAGACATACCGCCCGCTTTAATGAGTATTTCATGATGTTGCATGAATATTACTGTTTATAAATATATGCATAAATTATTGACATTAAAGTCCTATCATTAAGCGTACGATTGTGCTGAAAAACTTTCTTATAACCTTCCCCTCTTGATTTAAAAAAGACAGGATTTGATTCTCTACAAAATAAGGCAGAATGATCTTTTACGCTCCCCAAAATGTATTTCCTCAAAACCCACGTTTTTATTGGATCTCTACCCAACAAAAGAAAAGGCTTATCAAATTTCAACTCTGTAGGTTTAATAGTTTAAAAACGGGAATGTGTTTATCTATACCACCCCTTAACCCTTTCAATGCACCTTAGTCTATTTCCGTATATATATAAATCCCCTTTTGTAGCGGATATCTACTCCATGATAGGAACGTGAATACCAAATTTTAAGTTTGTAGATCTAAAATTTCAAAAATGGGAATGTTTATCTATAACACCCCTTAACTCTTTTCAACCCTTTTGGGGGTTCAATTTCACCAAACCCTTTTGTAGCGCATCTCTATTCTACGATAGAAATATGCCTGCCAAATTTCAAGTCTGTAGGTCTAATAGTTCTAAAACAGGAATGTTTATCTATAACACTTCTTAACCTCTCGCAACCTTCCTTAGAGTTCTATTTTCTCAAAACCCCTTCTTAGAGGATCTCTACTTTGTGAAAGGTATACGCCAGCCAAATTTCAAGACTGTAGGTCTAATAGTTCCTGAGATATCATGATGAGTGAGTAAGTCACTTTTCTCCTTTATATATATAGCTTAAAATGAAGTACAATATATTATACGGTTAATGAAATTTTTAAGTATATTCTGCTGATTATGCTTAGGTACAACGAGGGAGCTCTAGTTCACATTAGTTTTTGCCACTGTGTATACCATGTCTAAATGTAGCCATGTTACAATAAATGTATACAAGTATACCAGTTTTTCTATGCTAACTTTGTGTTTATATCACCAACGATAATTTTACGGACTAAGTTATATATTCTTCTATAATGTCAAAAAAGTTGTTTTACTCAAATTCAAAAACTTACTTCGAAAATAATATTCAAAATGCTCTATGCGCTTTCTTTTCTTTTCTGTTTTGTTTGTCTAGTTACTGCAAAAACTTTCAAAAAGTATTTTTATAATATGTAAGTATAATTTATTGGGTGAGGAAAAAAATTAACTTTTTTTATTAATAAAGTCCTTGAAATTCCCGAAAACTTTATATAAAAGTACACTTTTGCTCATGTTTTGTAAATTATCGTACAAATCATTACATTGAATTCATTAACTTATTAAGAATTACATACATAATTAAAATCAGGAGGAAAATTTGAATTAAAAAACGTGTAAGGCTCGAAGTTTTATAAGAATAATGAATTTCCACTGAATTTTTTTTCCTGTTTCAAGTTTTATAGAAAATATCCATTTTTCCTCGTACCAAATTTTTTAGATACTTTTAGTTTAAACATTCTTACAGACAGATAAAATATTAAGCATGCATATAAAGTTTTATAAGAAAAATATAGCGTCCTGTGTGTGTGTGTAGCTTTAGTTGGCTTAACTTACCAAAATTTTAGTACTCAAATTGAAAGGAAAATTGAAAAGAGATCTCTATTCAATGCTCCCTGATTTAATAGTTTTGTAGTATAATAGAATATTAATCGTAATATACTATATTTTGGTTATCAATACTTTTATTTCCATTATTATAATCATATAAGACGTACCTTTTCACTCGTTTCGTTAACTCCATTTCAAAAACGATTCCATTAGGCTTTTAAAAATACCTTGATAAAACCAAAGCCCTTGTGCTACCGTGACTATCTTTTAAATACTTTCTAAAGAAATAGAATTACAGGGAAAAGTGTATTGTGGGGCATAGTGAAAAATATACGTATAATTACAATATATATATATATATATAAAGTTATTGTTATTATTCCTATTTACATGGAAAGGATTATATGTTAAAGTAATCTTCTTTACTATAATGGAAACTTCCTATCGATTTCCTGAACTAAATCCCAATGTAAAATAATTTCATAGCCGGAATGGAATTGAATTTTCTTTTTCTGTCATGTATTCAAGTAAAAAACCAAACTAACTCTTTCCACGGGTGTAATACAGTTTCTGAATCTTTTAATGGAAGTTATGCTCCTCTCTCTCTCTCTTCGTTTATTATTGATTTAGGTAATACTTATGAATCAATTTGAGACCATTTTAGATTTGACTTAACGTTTCTCTGCTGTTTTTTGTTCATTTGTGAGGCAATTGTTATACCACAATATTAAAAACTGAAATAAGATTGTACAAATTACAAGTTTCAACAAAATAGGCAAATCAAGCATTTAACAAGCTAGATGTAAATGTTTTTTTTATTTATATTCACAATTTAAGGAATCCGGCTATTTGCAATAACGTTTTTTTTAAAAATGAAGACATGGAGGTTTTTTTGTGGTTTTTAGATTAATTTAGTACATTTTAAGAAAAATATGCTAAAATTAAGAATATAAAAGAAATTATTATTACTAAAATGGGAACAAATTTACAAAAAATAACATAAACACAGCCCATTCTGTATCAAAAGTTTATAAAGAAATTTTCAATTCTTCAAGTCTGATATGTTGTTATGTTATTCATTTTTAAAATGACTTTTAGTATATAAGAGACATTTTAATTTTTACAAAAACTAGAGCACTTTATCTTAGTTATTATATGAAATTGCTTAAAAAACAGCGATTATATTAATGAACTGTACATTTTGTAATAAAACAGTGATTGATAAATCTGAAGGGGGAAACTTTTCTACTATTATAGAGAACATACAAAAAAATTTTAGTTAATTATTTTCAAAACTTTTTGAGCAATCACTGTCCCCGTTTGAGCATTTACAAAAAAAAACACATTTCGCGTAATACGCGTTTTAAAGCATGACATCTTGCTTAAAGTAATGGCATCTGTTTTTACTAAAACACTCGTAATTTTTTTTAGGGAACGGAAAATAATACACTTGGTATTTTTGTAAAGCCAATAAGATGGCCTATAAAATAAAATCATAAAAAAGTTTGTCAATGTTTGGAAAAATTCACAATTTTAAGGTAGTTGAATATCTTAAGTTGAAAAATTAAAAACACCTTTTGTATTCTTCAAATATAACATCAAAGATTCGAGGAACAAATAAATATGTAGTTAATAGCATGCAGTTAAAAATGGTAAACATGTTTATTTTATAATAAATATAAAAGATATTCAGAAATTCAAATGAACTGTTAAATATCCGAACGTAAAGCTCATTTTCGTGTAAGGTTTCCCAGAAATTTACGCTCATTATTTTTGTTTTTGAAACATTCCTTGAAATAGATGAAGTATGTTAATTCCATGAAAGATACATTTCAATTTAATTAATCTTGATTTTATTTCTTTTATTGCGAAAACTTTAAAATCACTTCCGAACCATCACATTTAATAATTTCCAGTTAAAAGGCATCCCACAATTTCAATGACTCTGTATTCCACGAAAAGTATTCACGTACTTCTGTGATTGGGAGTTCCAGCAAGAGATTACTTAAAGCCAGTTTCCCTTAATGTCTAAAAATAGGAATTAAACTTATATATATGGAACACACACAAATATTCCATGGAACTTTATTCAATATCGAGGTATATTCCTATGATTGTAAAAGCTAAATTCGTTTTCAACATTATTTCCTCGAAGTATATGAATATTGAATATATATTTAGAATTCTCTGAATTCATTTAAATTTATAAAGCCATTAAACTGTTTGGTGTTAAAATACGGGATACGGTTGGGAGCTTATTATGTTCAAGAAAATATTGATCGAGATATGCTTTAAAATCTGTTGAAGGTATAAATTTGTCCAAGGTAGTATGAAATCAGAAAATAATATAATATATATATTACAAAGTATTCTTTCTACTGTAAAAAATATTTAGTGTTTGAGTCTCTATTTAAAGAAGACAACTAAAAACAACCTAAATAATAGAAAATCTGTTTTAATGATGAAAATCGTTAAAATAAATGGTATTGAAAATACTAAATATAAATAAATAAACTGCAATATAATTCTATACTTAATGTTTTTAATTTGTAAACTTGCTTCAATTTTTTAAATAATGAAAAAACGTGTAAATGAAAAACTTTTTTTCTAAGAAAAAGTAAGAGTTTGCTTTTCTTTTCATTTAAAATTTATTTTCGGAATTATTATTTCTTTTCTCTTTTCCTGACCTAAAGCATTAAAAAAAAATTTCCTATATTTTTTTAAGGAAATTAATCTGTTTCGGTTGGGAAAAGATTACTCCTTTTCAGATATTAGACCTTTAAACAGATTAATTGGGATGTTTTTACATCAATAAAATTATAATTGCAGAATTAAAGCTTGTCATAAGTCAACAAAAGTACAATCTTATTAAAGATTACGGAGGAAGCAATTTACGAGATAGTAATATTGTTTAACTACTCATATTTTTTACAGTTTATATCTGCTAATAATAATATTTCATAATCTTGCCATTTTATCGTACTATTAAAATTACTACTATCGTACTATCATATTCTATTCAAAGCACCTTATATGATCCCTCGATATCATTACAAAATAATTCGACTCTGGGCCACCACGCCCCCTTTGAAAAATTCACAAGTGCGCCCACTACCCAGGGTTGAAGGTGTAGTGAGGTGAAGAAAAAGTCAACAATATGTTTTATAACTTAATAATACGGAAAATGTACTTATACGTAAATAAAATGAAAAACTCACTTTTTTGAAAACTCGTTTAAAGGAAAACGCAAAATACAAACATAATAATAATAGCCACAAATATAATAATATTATATGATGCATTTTTATTACTAAACAGTTAAAAAACATTAAGAAATAAAACATTTTCATCTAAAGTTAGTACTCATATTTATAGTCAGTAGAGAAGACTTAGTCTACGTACTGTCAGCCAATCTTAAATATTTCCGTTTACAATTATTAATCATCAGGTGATCACTCCAAATTGTCTTGGTGGTCCACCGGTCGATCGCGATCTACGTAATGCCCACCCCGGCTCAAGCTTGACCCCCAAGTTTCAATTTGAAATTAGCAAAAAATAAACCTTTTTCACAAAATCATATATGCATCCTTGTTGCACTTTTATCGTGTGGATTGAACACAAATTAAACAAAAGTTCTCTGGAAAAATAATACAATCGCTTGGAATCACAACCCAGAAATATAAACACGAGTACAGTAATGTTTTGAATGCTGGATGTAAACTGAGTGTGGCTTTATATAGCAAGCCAGATATGAAATTACTTAGCTTACTGAAATGTGATAAAATCTCTGGTGAAGGTTTGTTTATTTTTATTAATATTTCTGCTTATTCCTGATACCACCCCTAAAACACATCGAAAGATTTATTTAGTACATTTTTAGAAAAATATGCTAAAACTAAAAAGAGAAAAAGAAATTATATTAATACTAAAATGAGAAAAAATTGGTAAACATTTACACAAAATAACATAAACACGGCCCATTCTGTACCAAAAGTTTATAAACAGATTTTCAATTTTGATATATGTTGCTTTGATATATATTTTTGAAATATCCTTCAGATAAGAGATATTTAAATTTCACAAAAACTAGAGCACTTTATCTTAGTTATTCTATGGCATTGCTTAAAAAAACAGATTATATTAACATAAAGGACTGTAAGTTTTATAATACAACAGTGATGATAAATCTAAAGGTTAAAACACTTTTAGTATTATACAGAACATACACAAAAAATTAAGTTAATTAGTTTTAAAACTTTTTGAGCAATTGCTGTCCCCATTTGGGCATTTTCAAAAAATCACATTTCAAGTAAAACACATTTTCAAGTACGACATCTTGCTTAAAGTAATCGCATCTGTTTTTACTAAAAAACTTTTACTTTTTTTTCTAGTGAATGGAAAATAATAAATTTGGTGTTTTTATAAATCTAATAAGATGGCCTATAAAATAAAATCATAAGAAAAATTTGTAAATTTTTGGTAAAATTCACAATTTTAGAATATTTGGAAACCTTAAGTAATATCCATACACAGTATCCTTAATTCTTAATTTTTTTAAGAGAGTAATATTAAACGAAATTAAGATTTTCTTCAGATTGCATTTTTAAATTGATTCTGAAAGTAAAAAATCAAATTAAGTCATTATTTAAACATTTTAAAACAATTTGAAGTGTTTATATTTTTTTATAATATACTCAATTTTTAAATTTTTGTAGTTATTTCAAGTGATTTTTGTTCCTTATAGTATTGGAAATAAATGTTACTACGGAACTCAAACTCTGCTTCCTTGTTGAGTTATTATTATTATTTTTGCAGATAAACCTGGTAAAAACATGAAGATTTTTAAAATTTTCATTTTCATTTCATAAAAAATAACTAGAGCTCATAAACTTATAAAGCCATATCAAATTGTATAGTACTTGTGAGTGAAAATATGTATAAATAAGTCAAGACTCTATCTTCAACAAAAAAAAAAACAAGCCTTAGAGAATAGAAAACACATCTTCAAAAATACAATTCTAAGAAAAACACATTCAAAAAGTTTGTAAAGGCATAAAACAAAACCTAATTCTTGTAAAGATCTAATTTTTTGAAACGTTATTTTCCATCTTATTTAATATATTAAAATTATATTTAAATTTAATATGATTGAAAATATTTTTTTGTTCAAAATATGTTTTTGCATAATATTGATAGCATTTGCTGGGATGTCAGAGAGATTATTCAGCTTAATCTTAACATAATATTTTCACAAAAGTTTTGAAACAGAGAATAATAATGATCCAAACTAAAGTTAGAAACTATCAGGTTTTTGTACTAAACATCATTTTTTTTTAAAAATCAGTTTTAGGTCAGTGAAATTTTGTAAGTGTGATTTTTTGTTGCTCCACTTTAAAATATTATATTGTAGTACTATGAAATAGTTTGGTGCATCACAGAAATACTCAGTGTTATCCACAATACATGTATTAAGAAATCTAATTGTAGTTCAGCTGAAAGTCTGGTTTTTGGGTGTATCATTTTCAACAGTATATCATCTCTTCCAAATATTGTGTCTCATAGCAACCCGAGAATATTTTGGCCGCAGCATTTTCTCAGCAAGGAAAAAAAAATAAGAAAAAAAAAAAAAGAAAAGGTCTCTCTCTATATATATAGATTCTATAAACTATGTGTAAAAACAAATATTAAAAGAGAGAGTTCTGAAAAAGTAACTATGAGACCTCAAAAAAAAACAACTCTAAACTTAAACTAACAGAAATTATTCTAATAGTGAAAAAAAAAATTGAAAGATATAATATAATAACCATATATATATAATAACCATTTCACTGAAATAATTTATTGTGTGTTCAACAATATTTTTAATTAACTAAATATTTATATGAGAATGGAAAAATGCTTTAAAATAAAAGTTAAACTAACCACGCTCTCTCATTTGTCAAATATTGAGACTGATAACACTCAAAAACTTCAACTATCTTAAAAGTTAATTGGATATCAGACCTGAAATTTGGGGATAAACTTCCCAATTATATGGGATAAAGTACAGAAAGAAAAAATCACTATTTTTGTCATTTTTAGGGTATTATGTAGCCTTAAAATAAGATATAAACTAATTAACCCTCTAAGCGGTCCAAACGTCTTTTTCTGCCATCCTGAGATGCTTCAAAACGCACCACACGTTTTTTCCCGTAAGACCGTGGACTCACCAAAAATGCACCAAACGTGTTTTTCCTTCCTCAAGTAAGCTTCGAAAGCGTTAAGGCCTTATCACACGTACACGTTTGGTGCAATTTTTGTTCCAATTCGTGCAATTTTTACTCCGTTGCCATAGCAATGGCTTTAGAACAACTTTTTGCCAGTGAACTGAGAAAGTTGCTCTAAATGAAAGTTGCTTGAAATTCCAGCCAATGGGGTTTTTCGGCGCCCTACGGCATTAACAAGATGGCGGTAACGGTGGTAGCTTCGCATGAAATATGGCGTAATATATTTTAATGATGTACAATATTTTAACGGCGTATAATATTTTAAACAGAATGATGCTCCATTTCTGTCTACCCCCATAAACAAAAGCGCGAGCAAAATAAAAGAAATATAATTGGATGTTTGTTTTCGAAGCAGAAAAATCAGCGAGTAATGTTTCAATGTGGAGAAAGAACGTGGCTGATGTCAGAGCATGTCGTTTTGTTTACGGTAACCTTTCCCCCTCAGATTCGGCGAAAAGTTGGGCCAAAAAAAATACACGTGTGATACTGCCTTTAGAGACGTCTTTTTCCGAAATTCTTTCTCCCCTTTAAAGGTTTAACATCTTGAAGGATAATTAGGGAGGGTTGGGGTAACACAATGGACTCTGACAGGAAGTTTTATGGCTCGCGGGGAACCCCGTTCTTCCCCTGCAGCAATCGTAAATAACTGGTAAGAATTTTAAACCTCCAGAGCGTACTGACTATCAGTTAAAGTTTGTAAGAAAACTTGACTTGAAATATTATTGGGTTTGAATTAAATAAATTCTTCGATGTAGTTTTCACGATCAAGCATTTTTTAAAATCTTTCATTTAAATCATTTTTTAAGTTCAATCGCATAAGTAATACAGATGATATACTCACTTTTGATTTAATATTAATTTGAAATTCAACGAATCGGGAAATGGAAGGGTAGCTTCATAAAACTCATTTTTTTTTTCTTTATCTTAAAATTCTCAAGTAGAATTAAGTTTTTATAATGTATCTCTAAAAATATCTATGATATATCTATATATAAATTCACAGTATATATTAAAACAATCAGGATAATTTACAGTTTCATTTTTTTAATTTTAATTAATACTTCTAAGTTTTTTTTTTTTTAAAAGGAATTATTTCGTTTGTGTCAAAAATTAACAGAAAAAAAGATTCAAAATTTAAAATCTGTTTAACTTTTGAAATTCTAAACATGAATAATTTTTAAGCTTCTGTAAAACAGAACTTGCAAAAATTTTGTACGCATTGATAAAAATAACAACAAAATAACCTATTTAAATCCTTAAGTTTTTCATAATATCAAAGCAAGGTGTTCTGAGTATCTTACATACAATCCCTAGTTTTGTATTGCTTAAATAACGAATTATAAAAGAATTTTTAATGTCTGAAATTCAGTTTCTTTCAAAGAGAACAGGAACAACAAACTCATATTTTTAAGCTTGAATATTCGAACAAAGAGAAATGAAAAGCACCTGGACAAATTTACAGTTGACATTTGCGCCTATAAATAAATATAAAGATACATTTTATATTCAAGTTAAAAAAATATCTATTTATGCAAAATTCCTTATAATTTATGTTCTATTATAGAGGTTGATTGAAGAACAAGTAATTAATATTTGGACATTTTTTGTAATCTTAACCATACAAAACCAGGAATTTTATATTAGCTGCACTGAAGTTCTGCATTTGAATTTCGAAAAATATATTTAAGTATGTATATCTCGCGTACGCACAGTTGAAAAATATTTACCATAAATACTAATAATTCCTTGGATATTTAAAATATTAAATTCAATTTTTAATATATGCAACTTCTAATATTTTGTCATTTATTCCGTAAATTTTATACAGTTTGGTTGAGTGAGTGAGTGAATGTTAACGTCGCACTATTCAGCTACTCGAGGACTTTTGGCGACGAACCTCTCAATTTTGAAATATGGTCAAGTGACGAGGATGACACCTGTGCAAGCACCCCCATTCATCCTAACTACCACACCAATAGAGGGACGTTTCATCTCTCGACAGATTTAACGTGAATCGCTCCCCTACACGGCGGGTCTTCAGTGGTAATGGGCTCGAACTCATGATGCGCCAGCCACGAGTCCGTTACCTTGACCACTAGGCTACCACGGCCACACAGATTGGTTGAAAACTGCATGTTATGAGCAAAAAATATGCTGATACATTTGATGAGTGAGTGAATATTAACGTCGCACTGATTAGCAACACGAGGGCTTTTGGCGACGGTCCGCGTAATTTTGAACCATGGTCAAGTGACGCGGACGACTCCTGAGCTGGCACCCCCTCCTCCTAACTACCACACCACACCAACGGGAGGACGTTTGAGCTCTGGACAGATTTAACGTGCCTCGCTCCCCTACACGGTGGATCTTTAGTGGTACTGGGATCGAACCCATGACACGCTAGCCATGATCCGATGCCTAGACCACTTGGCCACCGTGGCCACCAAATACATTTGATGAATATATGGCCACCAAATACATTTGATGAATATATAATAGATTTTTACATAGAAGCATAGCTGAGAGATGCTAAAACGACGGTATGCAAAAGCTATTAGCATATCGATGACATTTTTTGAAATATTTAATTTCAACTTCAGTTAGAAATTTATTCTCTTTTTTGTACTTAATATTAAATAGTCAACATAACAAAGAATAAATAGTTAAACGAATTCATAGATTATAAAAAAAAGGTATAAATGACACTGTGTGTTGGGAATAATAAGAATTTTTTATAGTTTTAAATTCAGACTTCTTTGCAGGAGTGTAGACTGTTAACACACTGACGTAGAAGTTAAAAAACTAACATTTACAAAATATATGGTAAATGCAGAGGCGGATTAAGCTAGTTGGAGGCCCCTGGAGGTAAAATGTTTGGGGCCCCGTGGGCTGAAGAGTGGAAAAAGTTAAATAGTAAAAAAATTCGCTGACCTTAAATTCTTAAAATATAATGTATAGCTAATAAAAAAAATTAATAGCTCAAAAATTTTTTTAAAAATTTTTTTTAAAGAATTAAAAAAAAATCTTACTTAAAAGCTTAAAATTTTGCTATATAACTTTACGTCTTGATTTTTCTTCGGCAAATTCATCGATTATTTGGTCCAAAACATCTTGTTCTATATATAATATGGCCAAGCTGTTCAATTTGTCTCCTCCCATACTACTTTTTAACTAATTTTTAACGCGTTTTAAATCCGAAAAAGATCTCTCACCTGATGCTTTTGATATCGGTAGAGTAAAAAATATTTTTAAAAGTATCTCTACATTAGGGAAAGTCGAGACCGTTTCTTTTGCAACTCGATACATTTCTTTGTTCGATAGCATCTTTGTTTTCTTTTAAAAGTAGCAAAAACTGATCCAATTCATCGTCAAAATTAAACGATTCAATATCGTCTTTGTAAATATCCTTTAATTTTTGTACGGCTTTCTTTTTAATTTCAGGTAACCTCTCGTCAAAAAATACAAAAAAAGTGTTCTATAACAGTTTCATATATTCCAGCTCTTCGGTATAGTTCTGCACTTGTCCTATCGCATACGACATAAAATGAGTTGACCAAGAAATTTTCCCTATTTTCAAATTCATGACCTTCTTTAGTTTCACCGAAAATAATTTTTCTCTTTTGCTGCCTGTAAGCTTGTCAAACTTCCTTTTTAAATGACAGCCCTGATAAAGCAGTTGCTTTTCCAAATTCATTCTTGAAATGTTGTATATAATTTTCCAAAAATTTCAGTAGATTATATCATTTTAATAGCTCACACCCAACTGATTGAAATGATTTGCTAGTAGCACTCACTCTCTGGAATATGGTATCCCAAATCACGGTCACTAGGTAAGTTTCAAACGTGCCCATCTGTTTCAAAAGGGAAGTTGCTTCCAGTATTGGGATCTTTTTCTCCTCATTTTTATCACGGATTTCAGCCAGGGCCCCTTTTATGTGTGTATAACCAAGTCTTATAGCTCGTACGGCATCTGCTCTTGCTGACCATCGTGTATTTGAAACTTTTTTTCCCACGGATATTGCATGTTTACTCCTTTCCAGATTTTTATTTAAAATTCACCAGTAATGGGTTAACACAGAAGAAAAAATTGAATAATTTCTGTACAGCATAAAACATTTAATTGCATCGCTACAACTGGGCTATTGTCATTTACAAGCAAACACCATTCTGAATGTATTTTTCCCATCCTAAGTGTTATCTGTATTTCACTTCAAACGATCTGTCTGTCGATCCGCTTTGAATGAGAAGTTTTTCCTACATTCCGAGCTCACACCATTCCTTGTCTTCTCATTATTTTGAGTAATTTTACCAGCTTTTAAACTTTTCTTATTTCGGGTCCTGAGATTCAGAATTCACACGGAAAACTTATATCGCTTTAAGCCAGTGACATACTATTTTATAAACGTAAAAAGGAACTCTTAATATGACCATTGATAATATTTTACGACTTTTTGCTGACACACGTCAGGGGTCCCTGTAGCTAGGGGAGCCCATATCATTGATACGGTGGTAGCTACGCCCCTGATAAAAAGGAATGTTGTTCAGGAATGTTTCTCAGAATTTGAAATCCATTCTTATTATATACTTCATCTATGGTAGTGCGAACCGTTAAAGTCTGCATGATTTCAAGAATTAGTTTACTGATTGTTGAATTTCAGAGATCTATAATAGTAATGCTTACGACAAAATTCACATTTCGTACGACAGGAATATTGTCAAGTTTTCATATGCAAGAGTACATTTTAGTTTTTGATCATTATTGGGCCCCTACACATAGCATCCGCCACACCACCCACATGGCTGGCCCTGTCCTAGTTCCCTTTCTCTAAATTACAAAAACTGAAAATGTAGAAATACTAAAAGGAAAATATTATCAAACAAGAAACACACGAGTTTTTCTCAAAAATCAAACATATGAAAGCAAATAGTGTAAAAATGATCCTATATGAAACCAAAGCAATAAAAAAATTAAAGAACAAAATGCACATTACCTGAAATTTTAACTTTAAAAATTAATCAAATTTAAGTTGACCAATGGTAAAAAATGCAGCAAAATTCAGATGCTGTGTTAGTTTGCAAAAATCAGTGTGATCAATTATTTCAATAGCTAAAGATCCTCTACAGTTTTTTCAAAAAATAACTTTCATCTATTTCACTATTTGATTCATTCATCAATTTAGAGAAATCTCAATCTCACTTAAATATTTCGCCATTTTTGTCATGCTGACTGAAATAAAGAAGCCCAGTGGCTGAATGGTTAGTGCATCGCGCTTCCACACCACCGGTCCAAGGTTCAATCCCCGGGCTGGGAAAGGTTGACTCAGCCTTTCATCCCATCAGTGGGTCGATAAAATGAGAACCAAGCTTACTTGGGGACCAAACACTGGGGGTTTCGCTTCAGGCTGACCACCTGATCGGAACATCTGCTCATGCACCCCAGCGCCCAATGGTCACGTATACTGAGATGGGCACAGTAGGCCTTGGCCCTCATGGGCTGTTGCGCCACTGAGTTTGAGTTTGACTGAAATAAAACTGATACTAAATTTACAAAATACTTCGATCCAGTGCCGAATTACTTATGAGACGGAGTAGGCAATTGCCTAAGGCCCCCATGCTTTTTAGGGGCCCACAAAAGCGTGTTCTGTTTTCTGTTAGTGCTCCAAAAACAAGCTACAGGGCCCCGAGAACTCGACTGCCTAGGGGCCTTCATATCGTTTAATCCGACTCTGCTTCTATCTTTTTCTCCACATTCTCAAAATATAAACACAAAAATCCAGATAACAATAAACCACGAACCTTCAATCGCCAAATTCCGTCGAAAGAGTTAAACACTGGTAGTTGTTTATAGTCATTAATATCTGGGATCAAATTTTTAAAAACGTGGAACCAAAAACATATTAAAAACCAAAATTCTAAAAAACATTTAAAAAAAAACACCCGGATTTTATAACCGCAATTATATATAATGTATGAGTGTACACTAATTGTTATACGATTCAAATCGTGGGCAATCATTGGGTTTACAATATCAGTACAAAATTTTTTGTTGCACGTTTAATTTATAACTGAAGTCCATCAGCTTGAGGCCCCTGCTGGTGCTCGGGATATTGAAATCATTGTCTATTTGAAATCATTGTCTACTGCTGTATTACTATAAAAAACGATCTCAAACTTAGTTTCAAAATCTGAGTAAGGGTATTTAAATGTTAAACCTAGGTTAAAATGTCCTGACAGACTGTGACAAATTGATAAAATTCGTGACGCTCAATGTTATACTTCTTTAGCTTAATTTTGGAAAGAAATGCTGAAATACTCCTTGTATTAATAAAATTTATGTTGTCACCTAGTATGGTAGTCACCTTTTATGTTGTTAAACTAACCTAACGAAATTTAGTAAATGTTAAATTGGTAAAATCTGGTTCCCACTGGATCACATTTTTTTAAACATTAACGTCATGATCTGGTTTAATGAGAACCACTATCATAGACCCCCCATTTACACCTCATGAACCCCAAAATTATTTTTTACTCGCGTGGACCTCTTGCAGGTCGTCATAGAAACCTGGGGGTGTATATAGACCCCTTTTGGGAATTCACTGGCATATAATGATACCACATTTATTCTCATTTTGTTTTTTAAAAAAGATGATCACTTTTACTTTTTTACCTCATAATTTTTTTAAAAAAAAAAGAAGAAAAAAGAGGAAAATGGGCTTGTGTGTTTTCTTAATCTGATACTCAACAATGATTACAGATTGCTTCTGTCTTGCTCCAATCGTAATACCAAAATTAAAATTAAAAAAAAAATTTTTTTGAAGATTTAAAAAGTAATAGGAGAAAAATTAATTTTCTTTCGCTTATTAAAAATATTTTACAACTTTTAACTGGCCTTTTCTGTAAATCTTTATTTTTATTCTTTATTTGCTTGTTACTACAGTTCAACAAATTGGATGGTTTCTGTTCGCCGTGATGTAGAGATTCCACATTCATCACACAATATCCTCCCAAAGCAACAGCTATGAATGAGAAATCTCCCCTTTTTCCAACAACACATAAATCGAAAAAGCAATAAAATCATCCCCTACAAAAGCGCTTGTAGACCTCCCGTATCTTAAAGGGAGGAAGGCATAAAACTGTGGTGCATTTTCGAAGCAGTTCGCAAGAGTAAACAGGAACCGTTTCGCTACCGCCAGCTTTGAAAAAGTAGACCGCTTTTCGAATGAGTTTCAATTAGAGCCTCAACCACTCAGAGGATTAAAACTGTTTGTACATGAATATCTGACCTTCCCCCCAACGCCAAACTTATATTGCCTCTTTCTTCCTCTTTTCCTTGTCACCACATTCTTCTAATTTTCTTTCATTTATTCTCGAGTTCAGCTATAATTCATAAATTTAATGTGAGAAATGTTTTTATATAATTTTTTAAAATAAAAAGTTTATTTTTTAAATTTTTTTTATTTCCAATGGCGGATTACAAGACAACTGCAAACAAAATGAGAAGCAGAGAATATTGACAAAAAACAAACAAAGGACAACACAAAAAATTAGGAAAGAAAAAATAAGAAAAGAATCACAAGTTCACAGTATAGTCTATAAATCACACATTTTGTGTGTCTGGCCTCCCAATATCTACTCCACATGGATCCAGAGCTGAGTGCACGGCAGCGTGCCAAATGAATGACGTCCATTTCTTCATTGGAGTCACACAGTTTACAAAGTGGACTCTGAGCAATGCCTATCATGTTTAGATGCTTAGATAGGCAGTCGTGGCCAGTGGCGATTCGAAAATCGGCCACAGCTCTATCTCGTGGCCATTTTGGAATATGAAGGAGTTTGCTAAACCACGCCGTTTGTTTATTCTTTTGGTTGAATTTAGACCAGAAGTGCTCTCTGTAGTATTTCTTTATAATTCTTTTGGCGCTATAAAAAGGAACTGTATTATTATATATATAGAGGTTTGTAAGATTTTTGTCCCCTTCTTCGCCAAGCAATTGGCATTTTCATTCCCATCAATGCCACAGTGCGCCGGAATCCATTGCATGACAATGTCTACGTGGCTTTGAAATAAATAATCAATTAACAGTTGACATTTGAGAATATCCTTTGACAAAGGTGCCTCGATGGAATTATTGCTTGGAGGGCCGCCCTTGAATCACACAGAATAACTACTTTTGAAACACGATCTGTGTTGCAAAGAAGTTGAGATAGAGCAATACGTATAGCTGAAATTTCGGCATCAAAAGGAGTGCTGTGAATTCCTATTGGTGTATAGAAGGAGAATAGATTGCAGCAGACTCCAGCACCTGCATTACTGTAATCTATCAACTTGGAACCATCTGTGTAAACGTATAGCCATTCATCTTCAGAGTATAAGGAATCCAAAGTCTCCAAAGAAAGGATCCTTAGGATTTGACTATCTGTTTCTTTCTTTTGGACCTCATAGAACAGCTCTGTAGAAAGTGCAAAGTCATACCTTTCAGTCCTTCAGGAAGATTTTATTAGATCTTCTGGTTCGAAATGAAAACTATGAAGCTCTTTAAGAGCCATGACTTTCTGAAGGAAGCCTCTCTGTAATAAAAAGTAGAATACAATATTTTACGTTAAACAGAAACTCACTCTTGATTCACAAAAAAATTGACACAATGGAGTTGCTTAGTATTTTTTTCCTATTTTAGAAAGTTAAATGGGCACAATAGGCTTTGTAGGGCTGTTGCGCCACTGAGTGTAGTTTAAATAGTTAAAATCTATCGGAAATTTAAAAAAAATCCTATGCAGGACTTTTTAGTTGCAAACCTGCGTAATTTCAAAAGTAGAAACATTAATAAACAAAAAATTAAGCTATGAAATTATTATTTAATATTTTTTTATGAAATTATCAATGAATTAAAGAGGTGGTTTCTATCAAAAAACATAAGAAACCAGAAATTTTTGAAAAAAACTACAATTTAAATTTTTTCAATAGTCTTGTGCAACAAACATGCAGTTATAAAAATGTCATAAATATGGTGTAACACGTAAAATTAACATTTACATTCACGCAAAAATGTATGTTTTTATTTTTATATTGTGACTACGATAGCCGAGAAGTCAAGGGTGCAAACTCGAGGCTGGCATTGCCGAGCAGCGGATTCAAAACCTACTGCCACTGAAGACCTGCCGTGTAGAGGAGTTGATGCATCTTGACCTTCATAATGTTCCATTTCGTAGCCGCCAGTGAATATATTCCCCGAAATCACACATTTATTACATTTGATTCATCTAAATAGTTTTGAATTTTTTATTATTTTTTTATTTTTTATGTTTCGCTATGTTTGAACAGCTTTTCTATACTTCTCTTTTTTAAAGTTTTCATTTTAATATAACCTATAAAATTTGTTCTGAAAAATGTATTCACAAATTACTATCATTAAATATATCATATGAATGATGATTATACGATAAAAAAACAAATTTTAATTGTAACAACGTAAATTCACATTTAAAAATCAACCAGTTAGAAAAATATTAAAATCACTGCAAATGTTGCATAAAAATGGTAATTGATATTATAAAATTTCTTCTGTCATAAATCAATTAGTCCTAATTTTTTAAACAATAATAATATGTATAGTAATTTTTTATGTCGATTAATTTCTGAAAAGTTACACTGAGTAATGGACTTTTGTTATTATCTGAATTCACAAATCCGGTGCCTTCGTAAATCGCGAACTTAACGGCTAAATTAGCAATGATATCGACCTTAACCACTGAGTCTAAAATGAATTCTAGAACAAAATACAAGGAGTTTTTCTTTTTTCCCCTCCTATTTATATAAAAGTACGGGGTAGGGCATTGAAGTGCAATGAAGGATTAGATAGGTATTGAAATTACAGCACGTAAGAAACTATTTAAAAAGCAAAAAAATTTAATATTTTTATTTGCATGAATTTCAGAATTTATAGTTCTCATTTCATGAAATTCTATTCAATTCTAATTAATATTTTGATGTTAGTGTTACATATGCTGTTTCGAATTTGAACCAAAACAATCGATTTACACTATTTTATTTTTAACAAAGCAGTAATTTCAGTAGTTGTAGTGCCAGACACATAAAAACTGTAAATTGCAACGCTGTTTGTGATGTTTCTTACAGAAAAAATAGACTTTCAAGAACAGATGTCTCAGCGATTCCAAGCGCGTTTAAATGCAAGAAAAGACGGAATTTTTTCTCTCGTTACTACAGCAGTTGAGAGTTTCAACGAAACTTGTTAAATTTCGCACATTTTAAATTTTTTATCTTACAAATATCATTATCGTTAAACAGTAAAATTGCGTGTTTGTGCAATGATAATATTGTATTTTTGGATATTTTGAAGCATTTAGAACTGTTATAATGTTGAGAAATTAAAAAATTATGACTTTTTTACTGAGAACATTTATAAATTCTCGTGCACCACAAAGTATCACACGGGGCTTACAGTAGCAAGCATAACAAAGGAAGAATTACAATACAAACATACATGCCTTCTCTGGGATTCGAACTTAGGCCCTACGTCACCGCAGTCAGCGTCGCTAACCACTAAACCGGATGGACGGCACTTATTTGAGAATAAAAAATGTTGGAAATTTTTACATACTATTAAGTCTGGTAAAAAAACTCTTGTAATTTTAGGGACCTGAGAATTATAATACTTTACCGAAGATAATAGCTTAAGTCTTAAGTCACACCACACAGTCTTTAAATAAATCTCATTCCACAGTTTTTAAACAATCTTACTCGTTAAAATTACGGATATTCATCAAATTTGTACGTTTTTTACTTACGACAGATTTAGCAACACGAGAGCTTCAGTTGACATATCACGTGGTTTTCAACCATAACAATGTTAAGAAGACAACATATTTGAGCTGACATATGTTTACTCTCCTTTTTTCCATTCCACGTGAAACAACCAATAAGATGAATTAGCATCAGCCCTTGCTTATTAAATAAGCCCTAGGTTTGATTCTATTCAATACTAATCATGCCGAATATTCCGAACTATTGTACGTAAATAGAAGATTTGAAAAAAAAAGTTCAGCATTAATGTGATGTGGGGATTAGGAGAGGAAATTACGAGCTTCATTATAGTTTAATACTTTAATCAGGGGTGTAACTATCGCCGTATCAATGATACGGGGCCCCCTAGCTTCGGGTGTCCCAAAATGTGTGAGAAAAAACCGTAAAGTATTAAAGCTCCCCGAAAAGGGCCTTCAAGGAATTTTGATACAGTGCCCATTCAGCAGTAGCATCCCCAGTGACTCAAATGTCCATCATCAATAATTTTCCTTTTATTTTATAGTGACTTAAATTCAAACAAGAATATTTTAATGTTCCGTTCTATTTATATCACATGAGCACCTATCATCACTCAAGACGGATTGTCATAACATCCTGCTTCTCAACCTGAACATCAACGACTGATGAGTTCACAGTCATTATATTCGGCTATTGTAAACATCGTTTTCTACATGCGGATACATTTACAATCCATGTAAAAACACCTTTTTAAAAATAAATGTCCCAGATAGGTATGGGAAAATTCTTCGAATGTTATTCTAAATAAAAGCGTGAAGGGGGTGGCACAGATTAAGTATATCATGGATTTAAAGTCTTCACATTGAGTGAAGAGAATGAGTTCCGAGTTCAGGAGTCGACGACCGTGTCATTTGACCTTGATTAAATGTCAGATCACATTTAACGTTTCTGAAGCGGTTTTCGACTGAAATTCACAATTAAAAATTTTTTAGAGTAAAGCCAATTTATCTGTGTTTTTAGAATCCGTATTTGTTTTATTCCTGCCATTAATAGAAGCGAAGACACAGAAATTTGTGCAAAATAGAACGTAAATAGAAAATAAAACGTAAAGTGTCACACAAATGACTAGAAGTTGATTGTTTTTTTAATTGTTTTACCTTGTAGTGTATCCTCAACGGGTTTTTCAAATTACTTTCTTGGGAAATCTATTTCACGGATTTTTGATTGTTATGAGAACCTCGCCTTGTAAAGGAAGCACGATAGATGCAAATTAGGTTTGCTAAATAAAGTACTTTGAAGTAAAATAGGAGAGAATGTTGAGGATGTAAGTGAGGCTTTTGAAACTATTATTGTAAGTGAGGAAGTTGCAATTGTTATGGTAAAGTGGGTTTTAGAATATTTTTTACAATTGGAGAGTTAGAATAAAATTAGTAGGTTTATGGTAGATTTGAATATAACTTTTGGTTGTATAATTCAGGGATTTCAGTGTTAATTAGGAGGATACTCATTACTATTGGTTAGGATTAAAAAATTGCTTTTCTCTCTTATTAAGCACTAGTCAATTAGATATTTGTGTATTAAGATTTTGAACTGAGTAAAAGTTGTTGAGTTTTATAATGTTGTCGAGTGATAATTTATCCCCAAATTTTAATACGAACTGCGTCTCGTTTTTCAATCCGATATAAATGCAGATCAAATTAAAAAGTAATTTATAACATGCTCGAAACGAACCGGAGTTTATAATAATGCGGTGAGGGGAAAAACAAGAGTTTTTTATGAGGCAATTTTTAGTATTAAAGAGGCCTTATGAAAAGCTCAATAACTTTTATTTAATCTAATAATACTATCTTAATAGTAAATGTCCGATGGGAACGAAATATACCTCGAATTCCATCCAATACTAATAAAGGTTCAATGAACTCATAAAAGATACTTTCAGTCACAGCCACATAGATTATTTTATCTCAAAAATAAGCTTAAATACCAGCCATAAAAAGTTTCACGAGTTTAATTCCAACTCATCAATTCGAATTCATATACAATACAGTTTTCAAGTTCGGGTAAACTTCGCAAATATGGGCACGTTTAGATAAATACCCATATTTAGTCATAATGGTTTTGAACTGGTGAATTCGTACTGGGGCATTGGCAATGCTCAAGTGTCATGGCGACTTTGTTCATTGTTTGTGTTGTGCGATTCAAATAGAAGTGCAAACTGACCATTTCTAATGCAAGTACAACTGCATGATATTTCAAATTGGGGTTGTTGTTATATTTTAGTTATATTATTTAAGATTTAACACGCAAAATTAATTAATTTTACTTTAAACGTATAAATGGCTGCAATTTTACGTGAGTGGTGGGCGAGTGAGTGGATATTAACGTCGCACTGTTCAGCTACACGAGGGCTTTTTGGCAACGGACCTCGTAATTTTGAACCGTGGTCAAGTGACGAGGATGACACCTGAGCTGGAACCCCTCTCCTAACAACCACACCACACCAACGGGACCCGTTGGTGGGAGTGGGTGGTTTCGTTCTTTCTTTCTTCCACAACAGTTATGCCAACTATTGAATAATGTCACTAGAGCATATATGTTATGATATCTACCAAAATGTTATGATATCTAATTGCAGTTTTAAAAATTTACTTAAATTTTATTAAAATCTACTCCTTTTTCTAAAAATTAAATATAGTGTCTTTTAAAAAATTATAAGTCCACAAATTAGCATATTATACGTTACATCAAAATCATTAGAAAACGCATGTATAAGTATTTCGTGATAATATTACCTGAGAAGCAAAGATGTAGACTTTCATTTCATCTTATCCATTATTTATCTGCAGATGTCACGGTGAAAAGTTTTATCTGAATACGAAGTTAGAAAAGTTTTCTTTTTATAACGGTGCTGACAAATCGGAAAGAGAAACAGCCAGTGAAGAATTCTAAAGCTGTTATTCACAATGTCATGCTTAAAAAAGACGATTCAAACAAAAATAAAACGACTTGAAAAAAATACGATTTTAACAGAACGAAACGATCACCAATTTTTCAACCATCAATTTCAGGTATCCAACTACGCAAAAATTATGAATTTTGCCAAAAATTGAAATTTTTTTTTATGGTTTTATTTTATAGGCCATCTTATTAGCTTTATGAAAAACACCAAGTTTATTATTTTCCGTTCACTAGAACAAAAATTACAAGTGTTTTAGTAAAAGCAGATGCCATTACTTTAAGCAAGATGCTATGATTTGAATGCGTTTTACTCGAAATGTGTTTATTTGAAAATGCTCAAACACGGAGCCAATGATTGCTCAAAAAATTTTGAAAATAGTTAACTGAAATTTCTTATGTATGTTCTGTATAATAGTAGAAGTGTTTTAACCTTCAGATTTATCAAGCACTGTTTTATTACAAAATGAACAGTCCCTTATGTTAATATAATCCCCGTTTTTTAAAGCAATTTCATATAGTAACTAAGATAAAGTGCTCTAGATTTTGTAAAAATTAAAATCTCTTCTCCTGAAGGTTATTTAAAAATGAATAACATAGCAACACATCAACATTGAAAATTTGTTCATAAACTTTTGGTACAGAATGGGCCCTATTTATGTTATTATTATTATTTTTTTTTTTGTAAATTTTTACCCATTTTTTCCATTTTAGTAATAATAATTTCTTTTTCTCGTCTAAATTTCAGCATATTTTTCTTAAAATGTACTAAGCAAATCTAAAAACTACAAAAAAATCTCCGTATCTCCATATTTTTTAGAAAGAAGTTGTCGCTAGTAGTCGGATACCTTAAATAAAATCTTTCGACCACTGAAATTTCTAAGCGTTACAGCCAAAATAATCATGTGTTACAGTTGTGGGAAGAGCATTAAATTACATACCATTACACAAATGTATGGAAGATGACGAAAAGACCAAAGTTAATGGAACATCATCGAAAATAAAGACTTGAAATGGTTTAAAAATATCATATCATAGAGCAATGAACGAAAACAAATTTTCCGATGAGAAGAAATTTAACATCGTGGTGTGTAGATCTCATCCCTTCAATAAAATTTAAGTGAATCAGTAATAATTT
The DNA here is from genome assembly GCA_019973975.1 of Trichonephila clavata. NCBI lineage: Eukaryota > Metazoa > Arthropoda > Arachnida > Araneae > Nephilidae > Trichonephila > Trichonephila clavata. The sequence continues at coordinate 915,936 of BMAO01021060.1, read as the reverse complement.
AAGGATCCTTTAGTCATATTGAATTATTTGATTTTAGAGACATATGGACTCTCTTTAGTACTAAGTTATGATACATAATTAACCGATAGGTTTTGGTCCTTCATTATGTATAGGTGGAAATAACTAGACATTTTAGGGCAATGCTTATAGTCACATTTAAATCCAAGCAAGGAATGGTTTAAAAAAGAAAACTTAATATTTTGCCATGGCAGAGTCGAAGTCCTGATTTAAACACCATAGAAAACCTATAAGGTATATTATGTCGCAAAATTTATGTTAATAATAAACAGTTTTCATCTGTCAATGATCTAGAAGTATCTATTTTAAAAGAAGGGTACAAAATATTTCTGAGACTTAACTTAACCACTGGTCATTGCAATGAAAAATAGAGAGTTTGAAGTTATTAAATCAGGGGAAAAAAGAACCATTATCATATTAACATTTTTATGCTTTTATTTTGGATAAGTAGTTTTAAAATTTGTTAGCTGTATATTTTTCAATCATTTCTAGTTTACCAACTTAAATTTTACATTATTAAAAATTATTGAAACCTAATTATAACAAATATATTATACCATGTTTCATGTGTTTAAATTATGTAACTTTTTCATGCGCTAAATTTTTGACAAAAATAATGCAGGGAAATAATTACAAATATTTTAGATAGACCTCATAAAACTATAATTATTGAACGAAAACATATTAATAATATTAAACACTAGCATGTCATGAGTTCCAGCCCCGTACCACTGAAGATCCGCCGTGTAGGGGAGCGGTGCACGTTAAATCTGTCGAGAGCTCAAACGTCCTCCCGTTGGTGTGGTGTGGTAGTTCGGAGAGGGGGTGCCAGCTCAGGTGTCGTCCGCGTCACTTGACCATGGTTCAAAATTACGCGGACCGTCCCCAAAAGCCCTCGTGTAGCTGAACAGTGGGACGTTAACATTCACTCACTCTAGGCACCATGGTAGCATTTGCTGGTTACTTTATAGTTGGAAAATAAATAAATACACTTTTTCTTATACTGTTCTTCATCATATACATTAAAACATTTTTAGTTTTTCCTAATCTAATGTTGCAAGCTTCATTTTAGTTTAGTCCTAATTTACCTAATGTTAGTTTTGATTTTAAATATTCTCCATTCTATACATTTTTTGATTTTACCTAGTTTTTTTTATTTAGTCAACATATATAATAAGTGTATTAGTTGCATTTTGTTATTTTTATCCTGAACACGAGCTATAGCTCATTCAGGGCATTTGTGTAATTTTGTATGTACTATAATTTAATAATAATAATTATTATTTTTAAAAAATATAACTTATAACAAATCTATCTCGAACAATAAACATGTCCATTATTGCGAAAAAATAAGCGGAATGCATTTTGTATTTGCAGAGAAGATGGCCTTCAATACAGTGGTAGTGCATGTTTTGGACTCTCATATTTTCATACTAGCAATGCACATGGGATGTATTAATTATTGATATTGACTTATTTAGTAAATATATATATATATATATGTATTTTCATTGATTTGTATCAAATATCAAAAGAATCACTTTTATTTACACTTAAAAATACACAATGTAGTCACTTTCAAAAAAATACCACTCAACAGACTCATAGCTGATCAAAGACTAAACTACTGCATAAACCCATTTCATGCAATTAGCTTCTGACATCTGTTAAAAACTTGAGTAACTATTAGGAGCTGACCTCTGTGGTAGTTCAGAGAATGTACCATCTAACATCAATTTCTAAGGCATTCAAACAAGTTTATGTACCACTACACAATAAATTAATAAGAATTGGTGGTACAACGTATGTCCCTCCAAACATGAAAGAGATAATCAAAACCTTAATTCATTTCATAGTTTCCATAACTAAAGCGATAATTTAATTTCTTGGACCTTTCAATATTACAACACGTATTGTCTGTATTTAGTAGACCTTTCAATCGAATAGAGATAAGTACTTAAGCATGTTCAATAAAGAAAAAATACACTTACATAAAATGTGGTAAAGGATATAACTGCTATAGTTCTCGTATCAACATTTCAAAATTATTTGTTGAATATATATGAAAAAAAAAAACCTATGCGATTAATAATGCTGTTGTGGTTGCAAGAAGATAAATATTCAAAAAAGTGTATTACATACTTTTTAACCTTTTAACTGTCATACCCGAGATTACCTCGGGCACGGTACTAGTGCTCCAAAATGTCGTGCCAGAGATAATCCCAGATATGACATTTGTACTCCCAAAAGTACGGTACTAGTACTCCAAAATGTCACTCTCGAGTATCATACGGGGTAATTTTTATTTTGAGTGCCTTTTATTGCTATACACGAATGCATATCGGGGGAATTTTATTTCGGCTTCATCTCCTTATCAAACTCACATCTGTATCGGGCGAAGTTAGTTTGGGCTCACAAAACTGAATTACTGAACTACTATTAGGTATTCGTTTTTATTTATTTATATTTATTTATTATTTTTTTTTAGAAAATAATGCTCCACCAGAAGCGAACTTTACTACTGTCAAGCTATGTGCAGCCACATTAAATGAATATGCAGTTGTTACAAAATCTTAAAAAATTTTATGCATTTAATTCAAAACACAATTTTTAACAGCTCAGTATATTTCATTTTGTACTGAACATTTCATTTTTGCAATAAAAAAATTTAACTATTTAGGTACTCAAATAATCAAAGTAACTTTACAGTTAAAGGATTAATACAAAAAATTAGTGTTTTATGTATTGTTATCAAAATAAATATACAGTGAAATTAACGCGAAAAAGCTTAAGATGAAATATCGGTTAACATGAAAAAATGCAAAGTTCCCGACAAATTCAATGTATTTTCATGCATTTTTTTCTTAACGTGAAAATCGCTTAACACGAGAAGATTTCCCCTCTGGAAATGAACAAAATACGGAAAACAATAGCCATGCAGGCTCATCAACGGAAGAATTCAGTGCTATAGAATAGTGTTCTTCAAACTTTTTTGACTCATGGAACCCTTTGGATTTTTCGTGGAACCCCTTTCGGAACTTAGAATATATTTTAAAATACATATTTAAAGTTGATTAACATTTAATAGATATGTTATAGGCAATTAAAATAAATATTGTATTTGCTATTAAACCCCTCAGTTTCGTGTTAAACGATTTCCACTGTGTATTTAACCGAAGCTCATAAACCATTAAAACATTTTTTGAAAAGGAAACACCAATTTTTTTGAATTTTTAATCGAGTTCATTTTTATGCATTTATTCTATTGCTTAACATGTTTTTGTGAAGCTTTCTGGGTAGGAAACATAGGATAGTCACGTTTTGAGCTGAAATCCCGAGAACGAGATCACGTGCCTCTGAACCGATAAGTCCTTGAAAAGAGAAAAAAGAACTTTTTCTTCATGACAACTGTGCTGCTTAAACTAGGTGATGTGATAGTAAATGATGAAATCAATAAAAGCAATATTCTTCTTCTCTAAGAAATTAAACTAATCGTTTTGTTTCGAGATAGATTTTATACAGTGCCATTAATATATATATAAACCAGGTTTTTGTCCACTTTCTCAATTACTTTATCATCGATTACCGATCAAAGGAAAATCTGAAATTTAAATCAATAGTCGAGTAATAGTCGAGCAACAACGGTACAATATTACCTCTTCATCTATACGCTCATTTTACGTGACTTCTTCTATTAATTTTTAATGTATAGTAGAATAATTGGGTATTGGTCTTTTGATTAAATTGCATATTGATTAAAAACAGGTGGTTAGATAATTTTGACTTATTGGGTCTTTCTCATATGTATAACTTTTAATATGCTCTATATTTGAGAGATAAACAAGTAATATAAAAAAATTTTTAACGTCAATTCCTAATTTGTTAGAAAAACGTACTGGCGCCATCTGTTACAGCTAATTGTAATTACAACGGAAATAACATAGAATAAATTTAAAGTTAAAAAATAAAATTTAATTCATGAATTAATATTTGAAAAAACTGTATCAACATTTAATGTCATCCACTACAAGTTTAAAAAAATTATTTGAACTTGATTGGATGATTAGAAAGTATTTTATTAATGACTGAAAATTTGAACAAGGTAAATATATAAATATAGAGAGAAGGTGAGCTAATAGAGAGGGATTGAAAAAGAGATGCATTTAGCAGTATTTCTAAATATTGCAGACATAAAAAGGCTGTCTTCGGCTAATGTTAAAGAATAGGACTCGAATTCGGAATATTTTTTCATATATAAAAGTACTCAAACATTAATATTATATGCTGGCTTCACCATCCTGTAGAGAATCACTTACTTTATCATATTACTCATTTTTATCTATTAGTTGACACATTTTTCTTTATAAAATGTGTTTCGCATTTTTTCTTCTATACCGTAATGTTAAATGAGCTATCGCTTTACATTTTAAAAGGAAAAACTAACTATTTATGAAAAATTTTAAAATTTTAAAAACACTTTATTATAAACAAAAATACGTGAGTTCATAAATTTTTATAAAAATTGAGGCATTTTTTTTGTTTGAAAATGTGCTCCGCGTTAAGTTCACGCTCTCGTACGTATGACGAAAGCAGCCTTAAAGTGAGGTTTAACCAGGTTTATGGCTTGCCAGCCTACCCCCTTCTGTTTATAATATTGAATACTGCACGAAATCCTTTGAATCACACACACACACACGCACACACACACACACGCACACACACGCACGCACCCACACGCGTAGACATGTATATATATATATATATATATATATATATACAGAGAAAAAGAAAGAATGAGAGAGAAAGAGAAAGATAGATAAAAATAAAGAGAGATACAGATAGAGAGAAACAATTAAAAAAGGAGATAGTTTTTTTGAAATCAGTTGTATTTTGTGAAGTTGATTTTTAAGGCGTCTCAGGACACTTAACATATATCTGTGCACTCGAAAACATCCTTCTTCAAACCTATGCAGGCCGCGGTGGCCGAGTGGTCTTGGCATCGAATCATGGCTAGCATGTCATGGGTTCGATCCCAGTACCATTAAAGATCCGCCGTGTAGGGGTACGATGCACGTTAAATCTGTCGAGAGCTGAAACGTCCTTCCGTTGGTGTGGTGTGGTAGTTAGGAGAGGGGGTGCCAGCTCAGGTGTCGTCCGCGTCACTTGACCATGGTTCAAAATTATGCGGACCGTCGCCAAAAGCCCTCGTGTTGCTGATCAGTGCTACGTTAATATTCTCTCACTCACTCAAACCAATGTAAGTTAGCAATAAAACAATCATTTGAAATTTTTTTTACATGATAATCATATACATCGACATTATTTCTCAAATTTTCAGAGAATTTGAGACAAAATTAAAAAAGTTATAAAGAAATAAAAATTGGACAATTTTTCAAAAATATGAAAATCAGTATTTTAAACCGCACAGGATTCTAAAGTACAAAATTGATCAAAATTTTAAAAATATATTTTACTTGGCATATAAAAATGTTCACTTTCGAAGTTATACTAACTTTTAAGAAATTTAGAGAGAAAAAAAATATTTTTTTAAATACAATTATAACGAATATTTTAAAATTTTAAGAAAAAAAAAATAAATTGAAATTGAAATAAGAAAATTCTGCTACATTTTTTTTTGAAAATTTTAGTATGAGTTATAATGAGCCTTATTTTGAACATGTGTATGAAATTTCAAATTGATGTCATAAATAGTTTCTGAGAAATTCTGCGCGCAAGCTAAAATTTGTTGTTTTGAGAAAAATGAAGTTAAAGATACGAAAGTGACAGAGTTTTTGTTTAAATTTCACTGACTATTTCTCAATAACTTCAGAAGTTTTTACAGTATCAACAAAATTTTGGTACCAAAATGCTCAAAAATTTTGATGCTTTAACGTATATATTTTTTTCCAAAAAAATTGAAAAATTTGCAATTTAAGAGTCCTTAGAGTTCTTAACATTAAGCAAATGATGTACTTAATGATTGTCCTTAACAAGAAGTATTGATTTTGTTCGATGCTTGGGTAACAATAATTATTAAAAAAATTAATTATAGATAATAATTGTTGTCAGATTAATGGATTTAATATTGTTAATTATTATTGTTTAATTGTATTAATAACTATTGTTAATTAAAATTATCATTGAGAACATATTATTTGAAAAAATCATTTATTAAAAGAAATTTTATATTTGTATTTTAAAAAAATGTAAGGCTTTATTTCCGGTTTAGGATATTGTAAATAAAAGACATTGAAATATGATAAAAAGCTCTACAAATTGGTTTCTAACCACAACGAAATAATGGATGTATAGAACTTACACAAATGTAGATTCAATGATTAGAAAGATTTCCTCTTTTTTTTACTTGGGGTATTCTACTGCATCATAAGTGCGGTACATGCACATGCATCTTGCGATATTGTTCCATAATTTCGTTATTGTTTCTATAATTTTATATAAAATAAAATAAATTTTGATGCTATAAATTCAAAATTACTATATTTTTGTCGTTTCTTAAATATATTAATGTATTTGAAGTAGGAAAAAATAAACAAGTTATGGTACTGGTTTTTAATTATAAATACAGCTGCTAATCTAATGTATGTCCTTTTAACATTGGGAGGAATAGCCAAGGAGTTTATGAAAGGATGGCAGTTATTCGTGCATTAAAACGGGGCATTCTATTTCAATTATATTTGTAGAAATAAATTTCAAGACCTTTTAATTCATTTATCTTTGATATCATTTTTAGAAATATCTTCCGGCCACATAAGGGCCATTCTATTCTCGTGTTGTTTTAAAATGTTTGCGGTTTGTACAAAGTGCAGTATTTGTGAAGTCACGCCTCACCGTTTGCTCAGTTGTGTTGCCTTGAAGCAAGACGAACTGTTCTAAAAACCCAATGTAGAGCTGGGGATACTGAAGGCGAGTAGACTTACGGATCTATTATGATTCAGATTAGAAGGATAAGAAATTAGAAGAAAGAATTTTGTGTTGAAAGTACTCCTTTGAAAATATTTGTCACAAATATTTGTCACTTTGATATATCTAAGCTTAGATGTATCACAGTTTCTGAGCCATTGGGAATGAGTTTAGTAATTAGTCCTTACAACAGAGCTTCTCAGACTTTCAATATATACTTGCGACCCAATATTCAATCATAACTCAGGTTGTGAGCCCTAAGTTGAATTTTACAAAGGATGAGTATTTGTGTGTGTGTGTGGCGGCAGCCAGGCTTTGGGCCCCCCGCAAAGTGGGGGTTGCTGAGGTGTACGTTACGCCACTGAATACGACTCTATTAAACCGCACAAATTAACAAGATAGTAATAAATTTTGTATATGACGGAAATCACTGGGAACTATTAAAAATGTTCTTAACTTAGTGTTGATAAATTAATTATCAAATACATTGTGCACTACTGATACATTAAAAAAATATTATGTCATTGTAAATGTGTCAGAATGTTTTTGGCTTCTTTTCAATAAATTGACAATTTTTTACAAATAATCTTTTATTTTCGACTTTTCGATATGCTCATGCCCCCCACGTAGGTTTATCATACCTCCCAGAGGGCGCACCCTACAGTTTGAGAAATGCTGCCTCGCAATATTACAAGAATTTAAAAAGTGGTTATTAAATCAGTGTTTAATATCGTAACCTTGGATCTAGATTATTAAGCTTAGATCTCATATTTTAGTAAGTCCATATATTTATTTTTAATAGACATCGCATAATACCCTTACAATGGACTTTTGGCAATGGGAATTTAAAAAGAAATATATAGCTTACTAAATTATTCAAGGACAGTTTCAATTAACATGCAGTCTATCAGAAACTTGTTATTTTGAACTTTGATTAGCAAGGACAACGCCTGAGGCGATACCTAATTTCGGCATTACACCAAAAGAGGATTAAATGAATCTAAAGTTCAGCAGAAAACTTTATTCTAAGCGGACTGTCTTTTCTAAAATCAAGACAATCTAAGTCCAAGACGGAACTCACGATGTAAAATTTGGACAGAGACTACAAACACTTTAAACAGTGAAAACCTAGTGGTCATGGTCATGGACTCGGTTCGAGTTCTAGAGCTCTCCGTGTAGAGGAGCTGATGGACTTTAAATCCTCCGTGACTCAATATCTACACGAAAGTGTAGAGTAGAAATTAGGAGAGTGGAGTTCCAGCTCAGGTGTCGTCCCTGTCACTGGCAGGGGCATATTGTACACCCTCGTATCATGGAAGGGAGCAGGATTCTAGGGGGCCCAAGGCCTGACTGACGCCAAGTACGTATTTAACCAATTTATAAAATATTAAAAGCAAAACCTGACTTTGATGGGGGTCCTAATATTAACCGTTACGCCACTGGTCACTGAACCGTGGTTCACAATTACAGGTCCGTTGCCAGTAGCCCTCGTGTTGCTTTATAGTGCAAGGTAAATGAAGACGTAATAGAAGGAAAAAAACCGTCAGATTTTTTCTTCATGCTACGTAACGTAATCGTACTGTATCATTTGAAAGGTGAACTACTTAAGTTGTGATCAGATTGTAATTCGAAAGTAAATGATAACAAAAAGAATAACAAAGACAGCAAATATCTTGGAAATAGATTACAAGTAAGCTTAGCGATAATTCTGATGGTGTGTCACAATGTGCAAATAAATACCTTTCAAAACCAGATTACCTTCTAAACTACGATTATTTTTTCATTTCATTATAAAGAGAATCTAATCAAAAGCTTCATTAATTTATATCATTACTCCAGTGATTCAAGTGGTATTATTTACAGAAACTCTTTACCCTGAATTCTGTCTGAAACACTCCATCTGAAATTTGTGAGCATAAAAGCATAAATTCTAATATATATATCTATACACATTGCCGATTTGAAAAAAAAATACGCAGGAAAAATTGTGTAAAACTTTTAAGAAAACAAATATTGATTTTTTTTATACTATTAAAATTACTAACTTTTAATACTCAGGGGAAAAAACTCGAAAATAAATTCGAAGAGCCATTTTTAAAAACGCTTCAAGAATTTTTTTTTTAAAAAAAGGGGGAAAAAACCCCGTTTTTTTAAAAAAAATGTTCCAATTTAGCATTCAAAATTAGGAAGTAAATATGTAGATCAAACGCTAAATGAAATATATATATATATATATATTTTTTTAATAAAAAATTGTGTTATATCCAAAAAGAGATGCTAATTATCAATAAAATTGCGGACTTCTTGATGAAGTATAAATACATTTATAGATTTTTTACCTAATTAATTTAAATGGTTCCAGTTTAAATTAACAGATCATTCTTTTATGAATATAGCTATTATAGTTATGAGAAAATAAATGAAGAACGATTTACATAAATCAACTTATGCTGATGGAGACATAATTTAAATTTTTCATCAAAATATATATTAATACCTGAAATACGCTTCTTGTACTTGTAACTGCTGTTATATTTGCACATTTGCAACCTTGTTAATTTTAGTTTATTAATAAGATAATTATAATTTTTAATTAAATAAATTGAAATAACATTTCAAACTTTTTTATTTTTCAAAAAAGTAGCAACATTTAAATAAACGTTGAGAAAAGAGAACTAATTCACTTAAGAAACTGGTAATGAGTATATATTTGTTGAATATATGCTCACACACACACACACATAGTAAGTAGGTTGACTTTTAAATAATGCATTGGTTTAAATGGATAAGTAAAGTCAAGGCTCATAATTTTGAACTGCGGTCTAAAGATGAGGACCACATCTAAGCTGAAATCTCATTATTCAAAATTAAAAATATCATAATGAAATTGAGTCCTAATTGAATGATATTTATACAATACTCACATTATTCCATGTGATTTTACTCTGAGATCTTGGGTTTTAAGGAATCCGACTACCCTAAAAACGAAAATTTTGCCGAAAATTGACAAATATTTTCATGATTTTATTTTATAGGTCATCTTATTAGCTTTATAAAAACACCAAGTTTATTATTTTCCGTTCACTAGAACGAAAACTACAAGTGTTTTAGTAAAAGCAGATGCCATTACTTAGAGCCAGATGTCATGCTTTTAAACGCGTTTTACTCGAAATGTGTTTTTTTGAAAATGCACAAACGGGGACAGCGATTGCTAAAAAAGTTTTGAAAATAATCAACTGAAATTTTTTGTGTATGTTTTGTGTAATAGTAGAAGCGTTTTAAGCTTCAAATTTATTAATTATTGTTTTATTACAATATTTGCAGTCCCTTATTTGAATATAATCACTGTTTTTTTAAACAATTTCATATAATAACTAAGATAAAGTGCTCTAGATTTTGTAAAAATTAGAATATCTATTATCCTGAAGGTCATTTAAAAATGAATAGCAAAGAAACACATCAAAATTGAAACATCGAACATTTATTCCTAAACTTTTTGTACATAAATGGCCTATTTTTTTAATTTTTTTGTAAATTTTTACCCATTTGTTCCTAAACTTTTTGTACATAAATGGCCTATTTTTTTAATTTTTTTGTAAATTTTTACCCATTTGTTCCTATTTTAGCAATAATAATTTATTTTTCTCTTCTTAATTTTAGCATTTTTTTTTTCTTAAAATCTACCAAATGAATCTAAAAACCGCAAAAAAAATCAATACCTCCATTTTTTTAAAAAAAAAAAAAGTCGCAAGTAATCGGTTACCTTAAACATATATCATATCGCTACCATTGATTGATAACTAACGTTATACTGAAAAACAGCACAAGGGATAAAAATGATAGAGTTCTCTATTTTGAATTACGATCAAGTTACGAGGCCAACACGTCTGATACATTTGGTACCCCATTCTCCAAACTTCCGTATCACGTCAACGTGAGGACTTTAGGCCTCGATAGCTCTAACGCGTAGCAGTTATTCTACGTGGGAGATCTTTAATGACAAAAGGACTCGACAGAAACAACGCCAACCGTGAATTCGTGACTATCACCACATGGCTTACGTACTAACTAGACATCACGATCCCAAAGAAATTTTAAACAATTACTACATTGATACTTATCAACTTCTAGTTCAATAACACTTAGATTTTCATATCAACTATTTTCTTTTTAAACTTCTATTATTTAAACGATTCGAATCATGAAAAAAAAAATCTTAATGTCTTAGAAAAAATATTGAAAGATAATAGGAATGGTTGTATAAATAAGGAAAACGAATGAGCGGTATTCAAAGGGAAAAGATTACACTATAGGCCAGGGATGGCGAACCAGTGACACGCGTGCCATTGATGACACGTGACACAATATTTTGGGCACGCCATTGATCAAAATAGTTTACATTTTAGTCCAAAATTACAAAGTTCACTATGAAGTAATCCCCATCAGTGATCTCATCGTGCTTTTGGCGCTAAACTGTATGTTTTCATAAAAGTTATTATTAAAAAAAACTACAAGTACTTTCGAAACTTGAAACAAATATCCAATATTTAGATATACATGAGAAACCAGACGAAGAAAAAGTTATAGAAGAATTTATTCCGAAATTGATTCTTCAATCAAAGAATTTTCAGCGAGATGTTCTCTGTTCTAATAATTATCGGAAACTCTTAAGTTTATTAGTATCCTGATGTGACTTCATTGGATAAACTAGTCTCATTTCAACAGGTTGGAAGTTAAAGAATTTAAAATACAACTGATTGATTTCCAGTGTAGTTCAATATAGATTCAAAAACTTATTGAAACTAGAAAAAAGTTGGTATTGATATATAGTAAACGCCAGTAAATTTTGGAAACATGGAATTCGATTACAGACACATTTAACTGTTTAAAGAAGCTGCCTCATGCTATTATAGCCACATATTCATCTACCTATGCCTGCGAGTTATTATTTTCAGAGACGAATAACATTAAAAACTCACTTAAAAACCGTTTGACAGATGATTCCAATTTAGCATGCATGTACTAAAAGTAAGATCTTACAATCCTATTATAAGTTATTTGCCATCTAATCGACAACAACAGAAGTCACACTAATGTTACTTTAATTTGAATTACTCGTATAACTAAAATATTTACTACTATTCCTTGCAAAATGCATTTTTTCATAGTGAATAAAGAGTTTTGAGTTGTTAGTTTTCTAAAATTTTCTCAATAATCACAAGTCAAAATTATTTGACGGCGCTGTAAACATTCCTTTAGAAAGAATGAAACGTTGATACATAAAGGTTCGCCACCCCTTCTATAAGCTATCTAACATTATTAAATACTAACATTTAATTACAAAATATATTGCTGATCACATGCTTCAAAAAAAAAAAAGAAAAAAAAAAAAAAAAGGAAACAGATTACTAATAAGCAGTAGTGGCGTAACGTACATCCCCGCAACCCCTGTATCGCGGGAGCTGAGCCCATGATTCTAAGTGGCTCAAAGCTTGTCTGACCCTTTATATGATCCGGCTTGGGGCCTAAAATTTGGCTTTGCAGGGGGTCCTAAAATTTTCCATTACGCCACTATAAGCATTATACTTTAAATTTACTTTTATATATTTGTAATTTTACAAGGCAAAATTTCGTACTTCTATTTTATTTCAGTTACATTATTTTTTATTAATTGTATCCTTACTTTTAATTAGTTATCTGGAAAAAAATGTAACTATCCAATGCATCGTGTTACTTACAAATAAATAGTAGGCATTATAAAATAGCGAAAAAAGCTTTTCTTTACGTTTTTCTGTTCACCAGATACCTGAAATGTTGTTTTCTATTTTGTAAAAAATAAAAAAATTCAAAATCTGAATTTTTCCTTCTTTAAAAGAGGCGGGCGCACGATTCCTTTTCTTAAATTCGAGATGCGTCCAATCGTTGCTAAGCACCAACCAATAACATCGCGCCAAAACTACAACGTCACGGGAGATGATGCATTATGGGAGAAGCATGCTGCACTTCAGAGCCTTGTGTAACCCAGTTGAACCGGTGGAGTGAGCAATTGAAAGGTGTTCAGATTGTGTGCTTAGTTGGAACTTAATAGTTCGTTCTATTTCTTGCTTTTAATTCTTCGGTAGGCATTAGATTTGCATTCCACAAGTTTTGCTGGAATTGCACTTCTTTTTAAAGAAGTTTTGCATTTCACATGGGAATCATTTCCCCAGATTTTTAAGAGAAGTGCGAAACTTTTTGTTGAAGTTATTTCGACGTTTTTCAATAACTTTGAACTTTTTTCGATTCCTTCAAGACTCTTCTACATTTTTGTGACTAATTCCGAAAAACTTTTGAGAACTTTCTGAAAAATTCAGGAATTTGAAAAACTCATCTTTCAAAATCTGTTCACTAAGATGGAAGAATTTATCAGATGTCAAAATCTCTTCAATCTGTCTCAAGAACAGTCATACATAGGAAGAGAAAACTGAACAAGTTTGACTGAGTTTATAAACTTTGAAAAAACATTATACGAAAAACCTTTATAAAATATCTCGAATTTCGTCATTGTTATTTAATCTAATGGAAAAGATGTTTCTATCCTATTTGATGATCTTTCTTTCGGTCTTTGTCATTGCGTCGCCACAGAATACGGAGAGAGAAGCATCCCCGACTTCAAACTTAAAGGCTGGGACAATATCGAATCGGGTTGAAAACCCGATTCTTCAAGCACTCCTCAGTTCCGCAGAAACTCCAACGGAAAGTTCGGAAAAAGATGCCCACAAGATGAAAAGATATCCCGTAGCTTCTTTCGACTTTGATCATATAGCTGCTCCTTTCATCATAACAGCATGGATCTTTGCTGCATGCTGTGCCAAAATAGGTATGTTATATTTGATTATCCTCTACTTTATGGTTTCAGTTTTGTATGATTTTTTATTTTTGTACTAAGTTTATTGTTTGTGACTATATGTCAGTCAGAAATGAATTCGGTTTCAATTCTAAAGGTATGAATCCATGAGCCTTTTAGAGTAAATGAAAAATTTTAAATCTCATGAGTTGTGAAAGTTAATTTATTTTGGCATAACAATTCATTTTAGCATTCGTTTTACAATCGAAAGAAGAAATGACTTAAAATTATAGCTGATTGATATCTTAATTCTTCATTTGTTTTAAATGGTTTGTTACTAAATGATAAGTATATCCGTTACAAGTTTGATATAATTAAAAAAAATACACTACTTTAAATATAATATTAAGTCTTTTAGTTAGAAAAGCTAAGTGAAAAAATAATTTACTAAATAGATTAATTTTTAGAAATCAAATCAATATATTATTTATTACGTTGAATTCCCAAGTAACATATTAAAAAAAATGTTGATTTCAATTTCATTTAATATGTATTATTTATTAATGTTTTTTAATTAGTATGTTAACAAACTATTTCCTCAATTTTAATTTAAAAGTCTTAAAGTTTGCTATGATTTGTGCGAAATAGATTTATTTGAGCAAGCAATTAAACCACATACGTCTAAAGTAAAATTAGGGGGGAAAAAAGAAAAACTACATTAAAAAATATAATTGCAAAACATTTCAAAAACACCGTAAGTAAAATAATTGTAATTGCTTAGTTTATTTGATTTGAGAAAAAATATATAAGGAGTTAAAGAAGGAAGTTATAAAATAAATTCATTTTATTACGTAATTTAAATAAATTGCTTTATTTTTCCTAGAGATCAATCTTTTTCTGGTATGAAATAACTTACTAATTGGAACTTTAGGAAATAGATTATATATTTTTTTCTAAGTTTATGCTTATACTCTGTAAAGAGAAAAAAATATAAAGGCATGTGGAAAAAAGAAAAACTGGTGCATAAAAAATTCTACATTAAATTTGAATGAGATAATGAAAAAAAAAAATGTTAGCTATGATATTTTGCAATAGCAGCTCTCTCTGAAATTTCATTTACAGTATAAAAATAAAATCGTAAAATTCTAATTGGGAATTGTTGGAAAAGTTTTGGGAATTGTTACTTTACTTTTTCTGTGGTATAAATTTATTATTGTTTTAAAATCTTCTTTGTTAGCATAATGAATTTAAACAGCTATAATTATTATTGTGTTCAACATTTAACCTTTAAATATAATATTTTTTAAATGAACATGCTTACTTCATTAAAATGAATTGAGTTACTATTATTGTTTTGATGGAAAATGAGTTTCTTTTAGCGTTCTTATAAAAAACTGAGAGAATAATTAATTCAATTAGAAAAAAATGGTACGTGGAATGCCACGTGATAGAAGTGAAACTTCTTGGTACATTTGCTTCACCAGGAGCAATACGAAGATATTTCACTTCATTCCATAACAACGTCTGTTGCTGGGCTGTAAGACTCTCTTCAATAATTATATTTTCACTGATTTCATCTTGAAGAACTTGAGACGCACTCTGTTTGAAATTGAAGAAACTATCATCGATTGTAACATCATACATTCTGTACAGTGGAGTAGCTACTAAATATTGCAACCATGTTTTGATGTTTCTTTTAGCACTAAACCCATCAGATAACTAGTTCTGTGAACATTGACACAGTAATCATCATTAGCATTCCGTGGCAGTCGATTGACCATTGTATTGACGGATACTGGAACATTGATTATTTGCCCTAATATTCCAAACTGACCGTGTACATGTCTCAATCGCCTAATTTGCATGAAAGGTATTCGTTGAGAAATGAGTCTTTCTGATACCATATCCAAAGTAGGAAGATGTGGTGGAATTTCTGGGTATACAAAACCATTATATTTTGATAAATTTGGTATACTTTTCCTATTTAAACTTTGTCGGCAACTGTAGCACGCTTTAATGTCTTCTAAATTAATTCCCGGTAAAATATTTTTATGCTCAGCAACAGGCGTTTTCAAATAATCTCTAAGCCATAATCTATCACAAATCGAACACCTGTGACCAAAAGGATTATCAACGAATCGCTTTTGGAAATCTTTGTGAGCATTTTTATGGGAATCATAGTCTTCGTAACGTAAGATAGAATTTATTATCGATTCACATGCATCAGTTCCAACACGTACTAGACTTGTTGAAAGCTCTGTACTTGTTGACTGCACAGGGTGGTTCACAAAGTCCGTATTAATCAGTGCTGCCGTTAGATGAGTCTCAATAGCATTCCCATCATCAGTCATTAAACTCGGCATTAAGAGAATATTTTACAATGTTTTTTCCCGTGCTTGATATTCTCTCATGTACTCTGATCGAGATTTGGCAGTAGCGCTTGATGAATTTGCACTATTTTTCTGTTTTTTTTATCACTTTTTCGACTGGACTCTCTGCTAGTTTTTCTTTTCTTTTTCTTTCACGAAACTTTTTTCCTCTTTGTGCATTTGATTTAGGCATTCTGATTAGAATCAATAATAATTCAACGCAAATGAAAATTAAAAAAACAAATTAGCTGCCGAAAACATCACCATGTGGCCAACAATCTAAGGAAATATTTTAAAAAGGCACGCTTTTGTTGCAAGATTGATTTTGTCTACACCGTAACGCAAACATTGCAACACATATAACCGTTGACAAATGTCCCCTGGTCTGGTGAGAAAACGGGGAGGGGAGTCGACCAATCGGAAAGCAATCTTCCAACTTTTTCACGGATATGACGCAAGTCACAGGGTGTCCCCCCCCATCGAGCAAAACGAATCGAAAACCCAACCACGTGAAGAACGAATGTAGAAAAGTTGCAGTTTCTTCGTTTTTGCCGAAACGAATCCCCCCCCCCTCACACACACACACCAACTCCTGACCGCTGATGCTATTTTTAGCAAAAGCGAACCCCTCTCTTTTTCACTCTGTTTATTCCCTCTCATAGGTTCACTAGCTAACTGAAAAAGAAGCCTAGATGCCTCTAAACTGGTTCTGAGGAAAATAATATATTCCAGACCCCGCTGTCTTTTCCTCCCGCTCAACGATTTGGGGGTGAGTGAGTGAGAGTGAGAGAATATTAACGTCGCACTGATTAGCAACACGAGGGCTTTTGGCGACGGTCCGCATAATTTTGAACCATGGTCAAGTGACGCGGACGCCACCTGAGCTGGCACCCCCTCTCCTAACTACCACACCACACCAACGGGAAGACGTTTGAGCTCTCGACAGATTTAACGTGCATCTCACCCCTACACGGCGGATCTTTAGTGGTACTAGGATCGAACTCATAACACGCTAGCCATGATCTGATCAACGATTTGGGGGAGATGGCGGGGGAAATCACTACTTCCGTTCGTTTTCTCCCTGTTACGCAAAACTGGGCAAATTTTCCATTCACTCGTGAGCACAGAAGTTTAACTTCAAAAATAATGAGAGAAGTTGTAACATGAGAAACTACATTTTCCTTCGCATTTGTCATAGATTTATTATCATCGAGGGTATATTTGTCTTAAATGAGAGAATTATTTTCAATACATTTCATTTGAAAATTAAATCTTAAACCGAAGGCCTAGGAAACTTTTCAATTTTAATGGTTCTTATATTAATGCTTAATATGTGAGTTTTCTAAATGATGTGAATAAGGTGTTCGGTTTTGGTGGGAAAACAAATTTATATATATATAACGAATCAAAAGAATTTTTATCAAAAGAATTTAATTGATTTAAGAAAAGAGATAGATAGATAGAGAGAGATACAACACAAGTAAATGGCATTAAAGAGAAATACAAAACAAACAAGCTAAAGATAGGTAAATGTATTTTTGCGGTAAATATTTATTTTGCTTTGGCATTTGTCATCATTTTTTTTATCGAATAAATTTTATGTGGAGTGAAGAGTTGAAAAACCAACGTGGAAGGAAGAGCATTTAAAAATATTTTGTTCAAAATGTAATATTACGCAACATAAATTATCCGATTATGTTGAAAATGTCATCACGGTCAATAATCACGCTTTTTTTTAACCCTAATTAGATTTCAAAAACTATCTTTGTTTTTATTGTGATAAAATAAAACGAAAAGTTAGAAGCGTTTAAAATATTGCTACATCTGCCAAAACAAAATTTTTATAAAATTTAATGTTTTTTCCCGTCCACACACACACAAACTGAAATTTTTTTTTTTTTGCAAAAAAAAATATTTTAAACATATTATCTTATTCTAGAACTATTAGATGTTCTTACCTGAAATTTAATGAACTCAATTTAATTGGTTTTTTCTAAAGAAGGGGCAAGAACTATGGAACTGAATAGTTTTTATTAACGTTATACTTGTATTTCTCTCTAAAAAGTAATAAAAAATTGTCGAAAATTTCTGGTTTGCAACTTCGATAAACTATAAGTTTTCATTCAATGAAAATAATTTAAAGTTTTTAGTTGACTAGTTAGAAATGCATTTAAAAATGTGTTGCAGCAATATTTTTTGGAAAAAAAAAATATTTTTTACAATAACACATGAGAAAAGTTCGTAAATTTTATTAAAATGACTAAAAATGACTTAAAAATAATTTCTAACTGTATTTTTTACTAACCTATATAGAAGTGAAATTAAAACTGCGAAACATGAAGAAAGTTGAGGAATATTAAGAAGTAAAGGGGGAAGGAGGGAAAATTAAGGGAAAAAATGCACTACTTAGTGCACTACTCATTGAAAATTCAGTGATATTAGTAAAAATAAAGAAATAATTGTATACAAGAAAACAAACTGTGATGAAACTGAAAAGGTGTGTCTTAAAATACTTAAAAGGAGTAATTTTGATTTCAAAGGGAAATCCTACTCATTATTTCGAATGATTTATTTTCCCCTGGTTTTTATTTTTAAATTTAAGAAAGAAATGAGAAAAGAGATTCAAAAGCATACAATAAATAAATAAATAAAGTAAAAAACTTATAGTAATAACTTTTAAAATTATTTAGCATTATCTTCAGAAGCTTCAGCATTGATAGATGTAAGTGCCAAGAAAAAAAAATGGAGAAAACTTATGTAGATAAATAAAGTAATTTTGAATGTTCTTTTTTTATTTTTAAGAGCTTTAGTCTAGTATTTAATACTATCAAACCTGAAACGGCAATTATAATTTCGTCGTTCATCACTAATGATTATAGCGGATGGTATACCCATTGATTTAATGCAGGATATGAAATAATTTTAGGTTTCTTAGTGAATTCGTCTTCATGTTTGTGGACCTAACCCAGATATTATTTAGTGTCTTTAGGGCTTCGTCCTTGGAAGCTTAGAGAGCACTATTAAGGGCTAGCTAGAAGAATTTATTTACCCCAAAGTAAGAAATAATGGTAATGTCGTAGCTTCTTTTAGCTCTTACTTGTAACTTGTTGCATGCTAACATGAAACAGAAATTAATACAGCATTACCTGTTGAAATGAAAATAAAATAAAAAATATATATTTTTGGATTAAATGTAACACATACACACATCATTTATTTTATTTTGCGATTCCATATTTCGTACTAAACTTTCGAAAGAATTTCCGTGTATTTGCCAGAAGCCAAATATAATTTTAATCTGCAAGGCTGTTAGATGGCCAAACCCAAAAAGCTAGCTCTTACTAGAATCTTTCTTAGAACAATAACCTGTTTCTTTTTTGATTGCTGTATTCGCTTTAAGCGATTAAAAGTGGAAAATTAATTCTAAATATAACTGTCACAAAGGTTACAGGGGATCGAAGCTTCATGTATGTACCTTGGGGGGAAAAAGATTCCTGATAACTTCCTAAAATGTTATCTATTCCCCCCACAAATTAAAATGAATTGAAAAAAATAATATTTATCTTTTTTTTATATTTCTAATGAGGCTGCGGAGTTGGTGTTTTATCATTGTAGACCTAGTACATTCTCCAGGAGCTGGTAGCTCTTTTTAGTGCGGCTCCACAAGGTGGAAAAACCAATCGCATCATCTTTATCTTTTATGTCGATGGTAAAAATACTTTTTAGCAGAATTTGAGCAAACAATTTAGTTTTTCATTTTTAAAGAAGAAAAATGAAACATTAAGTCTTGTTTTTCCAATATAGCTCTATGTCTTACTTTAACTGGATTTTCAGCTACAAATGTTACATTTTAGCTATAAATAAATAAGTATTCATATATTAGCTAAAATTTTTAGCTCATTGAGCTAGTCTGAAATATTTAAAAGGTTGAAATATTAAATAACCTTAATTATAACACAACCCAATTATTTGCAAACGAAAAGCCGTAATTGTAGATAGATTGAACGCAGTAAAACTAAGAAGAGTGGTATAATATCGTGTTCTGAAAAAATGTAATTTATTTGGTGATCACGCACACGTAGATATGTAACTAATGATCAGTTACTTTTTAACTATACTTAACAACCTACCCAGGGAATTCTTTTTGAATCGATAAAAAACTTGTTGATTTATTTTGTGAAAACTATGTTATTACTTTTGTAACTTATGTATATTGTATCAGAAAAAAATCTTGCAGAATGCACGTTTTATAGTAAAAAGGAAAAGTACATACAAACTCAAATTAATCTTATAATTTTAATTGTCCCTTCTGAGAAAATTTTGTAATGCATATAAGGAATGAGATGTCCTCTCATTCCCGCTTAGAGATGTGGGAGGAAGGGAAGGGAGACTAGCCACATCTAAAAATCAATCTATTTATTGATCACACAATTTAGCAACACAATTCTAATAATTTCAACGAGAAGAGATGCTCTCATTCTAAGTAATGTATGGATTAATGACGAGATGCACGAATTCTGAGAAGACTTTAAATTTCCACCTCCTTATTTCAGGATCAAATCTACGATCCTAATTATCTGAACACTAATTAAACTTTAGTGACCAATCGTCACTTTAACTCTTTCGCCTATCAAATATTGAAATACACAATAAAATGCTATAATACCTGATCAGTAGCAATCTATCCTAACTCCTCACTTTCTCTCTTCTAGCTTGAAAACCTAGACTATATATAGCCGACCTAATTTAAATAATCAAGGTTTCTTCTTCAGAGGGTCGGTTGTGAATAAACTCGAATTTATAGAGCAAATATTTCCCATGAGGATTACATTAATAAAAGGACGCTGATAGATCCGTCACATGTATGAAGAGTTATATATTTTTTTTTCATTCCAAAAAATAAAATGAGAAAATAACATATTTTATACTAAAGGCAAAGACAGGAGAAACATCTTGCATTACTAAAAACAGATATTTAATTGAATGAATAGAGATTTTTTAAAATATTGTATGCAAAATTTACTTCTACCAAAATCAACCACTCTATAAAAAACATTTTCATTATTTTACATATAAAGTCAAATATTGAGAAGACGAATTACATGAAGAAGTAAAGACATATTTTGAAGCTCAGTGGCTGAGTAGTTAGTGCGTCGTGCTTCCACGCCACAGGTCCTAGGTTCAAACCCCGGGCTAGGCAAGGTTTACTCATCCCTTCAGTGCTTTGATAAATGAGTACCAAGCTTGCTTGGGAACTTAACACTGGGGGTTTCCCGTCAGACTGACCACTTCCCCGGAACATCTACTTATGCACCTCAGAGCCCGTTGCGTATACTGAGTTGAGCACAGTAGGCCTTGACCCTCATGGGCTGTCACGCCCCGAGTTAAGTTTAAGACATATTTTTAGAATATATATGTAAGCTTTCTTTTTTTTAAAATTTACCTTATAATCTGAATTTTTTTTTAAGAAAAACTTTTTTTCGAGAATTTTTTAATTACAATCATCACACTTTTTAAACTATGTAACAATTACGTAAAATCTCATATATAGAGTGCTTACAATTTTAACAGCGGGATTACTTTATATATTTTTTTCTTTCACATTAATAATTATCTCAATATCGGAGAAAGAACCTGACGAATGCTTATTTATATAACAAACGTATCTTTCTTGCAGGAAATGAAATTTCTTATTATGAGATAAATAATGTTTGAAAAGGCGTTGAGATTAGAGATACAAAACCGCTTCTGTGAAAAAAATACTTCCGCACAAATTATCACCATACTCCTTTAACTCAAAAACATAGATGAGTCTTTTATCACAGTATCCAAGTCAATGAAATGTGACGTATTCAGGCCATTCCTTCTCTATCTAATTGTAATCCAGACAACAAAACCAATACACTCAACTCAAATAATTTTTATCAGTACCAAAAAAAATCGGTTTTTGTTTACTGTTTTTTATATTGAACGATTAAAGATTACATATTACTATCTGAAATGAAAGGAAACACATTTTTAAAGGTTTTCACAAAATACCTGAAAAAACTATAAACATGAAAATAACACTATGTTTTTCCTCTCTTTTTGTCTAAAATGAATGCTTTCAAAGGGATATTTCCACGCCTTTGCCCTTACGTGTTCCAGAAGAGATCTCTACTCTAGACATAAAAAAACTCTTGCGGCTTGTCACTGAAGTAATTGATAGGATATATTCTAGTACACTGCATGGTTCCACGTTCTGTTAGATTTATTGAATTATCTAACATCTCCCTACTAAACATGCGATGTCCTTATAATTCGTTTTTATATTCTGTAATCTTATTGGTTAATTCTACATTATTTGTTCTTATTCATCCTGTTTAGTATAACTTCCATGTATGTTATTACCTTACGTATATTTTTTGGCATTACATTTAGGATGGCATGAAAATTAATAATTAATAATGATTCATTACGTAAAGAACCCATCTGGAAATTTTAAATGTATAGTAATACCCGTACTTACGCGATAGGTGGGACTGAGTTATAACTGCGTAAGTCGTGTTTTAATTTAGTATATAAATACATATAAATTATTTTTATTTGGGGCTGGAGATGATACTAAAATACTAATTACTAATTTACTAACTACTAAAAATACTAATACACTACTAATACTAATTTACTAACTACTAAAAATACTAATACACTACTAATACTAATTTACTACTAATAATAATACTAATTTAATACTAATACTAATTTACTACCAATACTAATTTACTACTAATACTAATAATAATTTACTACTAATACAAATAAAATACTAATTTAGAAAAAGAAAATGTTTAAAAAATATTAAATAACACAGATACGAAATCGCAAACCGAAGTTATTTTGATGTAAAAGGTTTCATAAAATCTAACAATTTGTCTGCCGACTCAAAGATTTTTTTCTCTTTCAAAATTTTCTCGAGAGAGTGAATATTAACACGTCGCCCTATTCAGCTACACGAGGGCTTTTTGCGACGAACCTCGTAATTTTGAACCATGGCCAAGTGATGAGAAAAACACCTGAACTGACACCACCTCTCCTAACTTCCACACCACACCAACGGGAGCCCCGATACCTCCGATTTAACGTGCATCAGTCCCTCTACACGAAGGGCCTTCAGCGGAACTAGGCTCGAACTCATGACACACCAACGTCGAGTCCGTGACCTTGACTACTAGGCTACCTCTGCCTTCAAAAGTTCTCGTAGTATGGTAATAATTTTTTTTGTTTCTTGTGTTGTTAAAAAAATGCGCTCATCGTTGGAATCTATATTTTCTAAACGTTGTAACTCTTTTTCAACTAATACTAATACTAATTTACTACTAATACTAATCTACTACTAATACTAATTTACTAATAATACTAATTTACTAACAATATTAATTTACTAATAATATTGATTTACTAATAATACTAATTTACTACTAAAACTAATTTATTAATAATACTAATTTACTAACAATGCTAATTTACTACTAATACTATATAATACTAATACTAATATTATTACTAATAAAATACTAATTTAGAAAAAGAAAACGTTTAAAAAATGTTAGATAACACAGATACGAAATCGCAAACCGGAGTTATTTTGATGTAGAATCATAAAATCTAACAAAGTAGTGTGCCGTCTCGAAAGATTTTTTTCTCCTACCAAATTTTCTCGAGAGAGTGAATATTAACACGTCGCCCTAGTAAGCTACACGAGGGCTTTTTGCGAGGAACCTCATAATTTTGAACCATGGTCAAGTGATGAGGACAGCACTTAAGTCGGCACAACCTCCCTAACTTCCACACCACACCAACGGAAGGACGTTTAATACCCGACAGATTTAACATGTGTATCAGCTCCTCTACACGACGGGCTTACAGTGGCACAAGGCTCGAACTCATGATCCGATGGCCTCGAGTCCCTGACCTTGACCACTAGGCTACCACTGCCTTTAAAACTTTTCGTAGCATGATAATAATTTTTTTTTTGTTCCTTGTGCTGTTGAAAAAATACGCTCTTCGTTGGAGTCTATATTTTGTAAACCTTGTAACTCTTTTTCAATTAAACTCTGATGCCGTATGTCAATTGGGTTCAAAGACTCAAGTTTTTCAATGTCTTGCTTGCTTATGCATTTCTACAAGCTCATCAGTTGTCAGCTTCTGATTCTGGGAATCCAGTTGTTTTTGAACGTCATCACTATCCACTTCTGAATTTATTTGCCAGACAAGATCGACAACTTCTACCCCATTACCAATTTAATCAGGTC
The DNA here is from genome assembly GCA_019973975.1 of Trichonephila clavata. Classification (NCBI taxonomy): domain Eukaryota; kingdom Metazoa; phylum Arthropoda; class Arachnida; order Araneae; family Nephilidae; genus Trichonephila; species Trichonephila clavata. The sequence continues at coordinate 891,508 of BMAO01021060.1, read as the reverse complement.
CTGGCACTGATTTCACCTGTGTTTGAATGATGGGAAAAATATTAATCGACGATATTTGAAAATTGCGTAACTCTGGGTTCGCGTACCTCGGGGTAGCGCAGGGGTCGGTAAACTTTCAGCTGTGGTGTGCCAAACCAATCTACCAATAGGATTCAGCGTGCCACACAGTAGGGCATTTTTGAAACAATTCGAATCCCGCGATAATGCATGCACAGTTAGAGAATAAAGGTCAATAAAATAGATTTACAGTTTTATGATGTATTAATTCTGCATCTTTTAAAGATATTTCTTAACATAAGAATAAACAGCTTAAAATATAACTTTTTCCTCAACAAAAATAAAAAAATTAAAATTGTAAATATATTAAGTATTTTCAAATATATTTATTAAAATAAGAAATAGACAGCATAAAATATAAGTATTTCCCCTCATTATAGTTAAAAAAAAATAATGGAAAACCTAGTGCTTGAACCGCTCTATATATTCATATCGCAAAATCAGGCGTATAATTTGCGACTTTCAAGTTGACACGAGTCTGAGCATTCAGTTGATGAACAATTTCTTTGCGGATTCGAAATATTTTTCATATGAAGAAAGAATTCTTGATTCGTTATGTAAGACAAAGCAGAGTACACATGAGACTTTCTTTCAAACAATTTAATCTCCCCAGCAATGACATTCAATGATTTACAAAATAGCTGTGCAAATTCATCTTTAGAGTTATCTTTCAGATTTTTTCGTAATTCCGTAAATGTCCATGATTGTCAAGATGTTTGTCAAATAAGGCCCTTTATAAATGTATTAACTTCCATCCACTCAAAAACTAACAAATTTGTAGTGTAGTACAAAGTGCCACTGAGAAATTGTACCGCGTGCCACATGTGGCACGCGTGCCTTAGGTTGCTGGCCCCTGGGGTAGTATAAATCGAAGTATTAGTGTGTCAAACTTTACCTAAATGTACTTTTAATTTCTTCCCTTAGGAAATTAATTTTCAGTTTTAAAGAATTAAACTTAAATTCGAAAAGGTTTTTATTATATTAATATTTAAGTCAAAAATTCATCATCTATACCTGGAGTGGCTCGTATTTATCCATAATCATAAAATAAAATTTTAAAAATATAATTCTAGCTGTAAAAATATTCGTTATTAGTCTAAAAAGTTCCAAATAACTTACGATGATTTTCAAAAGTTATGAAGTTAAATACTGTTACTTAAGATTCCTGTACTTGTGTGTCTATAAATGTTAAGAAATGATAACATTAAAGAAAATTAACCTTAATAATCTTGAAAATTGGGCTCAAAGAAAAATTGGTTCAATTATTGTTATTATTTTACTTAAAAATACTTCGATAAGTTTTGAAATTCCTCTACGTAAACAGTTCTATCATATAACAGTAGAACCATTCTAGATATACTTCGAAAGACCAACTTTCAGAAAATATCTAAAGGGGGTCTAAAAATAGAATTTTTTCTTTGACGACAGAAGTATTAAATCAGTACGTATCGGATGAATTTGACCAGATGGTATTTTTAGGAAAGAAAAAATACGTTGGACATCAAAATTCGAAACTGATATCAAGTTTGGATTCTATTTTGACAGACAGATGAGCTAAATCTATAGAAAGGAGAGATTTTCTCGTTCGTCTTAAACGAAGCCATTCAGTTGTAAAACCTTTATAAGCTCTTAGTGGTTTCTAGCAGCTGTTTTACTGCTATTCAGAGTGATAGAATTTATAAAAACTCTCTTATAATAATTTATAAGAGAAAAATATCTATAAACTGAACACCAAGAAATTATATTAAGTCAAAATTACCACAATTTAAATCAAAACATTTAACATTGTTTAGTTAATGCCAGGCTTGATACAGTTATCAATCTGAATATTTTTGAAATTATCCTACTTTTTGAATTTCCAATTTACAGCACAGTTTTACTTGTTTGAATACTAAATGCCTTAGAAATGGCTGTAAGTTTTTTGTTAATAGTTGAACAGTGATAAAAAAAAATGTTTTAATTTAAGGTATCCGACTACTTGCGACAACGTTTTTTTTAAAAAATGGAGATATGGTTATTTTTTTGTGGTTTTTAGATTTGTTTAGATATTTCAAGAAGAAATTGCTAAAATTAAGAAGAAAAAAAAATATTATTACTAAAATGGGAAAAAATGGGTAAAAATTGACAAAAAATAATATAAACGGGGCCCACTCAGTACCAAAAGTTTATGATCAAATTTTCAATTTTCAATTCTGATATGTTGCTATGTTATCATTTTTGAAATGTGACCTTCAGGATAAGAAATATTAAATTTTTTTTTTAAAAAAACTAGAGCACTTTATCTTTGTTATTACATGAATTGCTTAAAAAAACAGTGGTTATATTCACATAAGGGGCTGTAAATTTTGTAATAAAACAGTGATTGATAAATCGGAAGGTTAAAAAACTTCTACTATTATACAGAATATGCACAAAAAATTTCGGTTAGTTATTTTCAAAACTTTTTGAACAGTCGCTTGCCCCGTTTGAGTATTATAAAAACAAAACAAATTTCCAGTAAAACGCGTTTTAAAGAATGACATATCTTACTTAAAGTACTGACACTGCTTTTACTAAAAACCACTTGGAAAATAATAAACTTGGTATTTTTATAAAGCTAATAAGATGGCCTATAAAATAAAATCATAAATCAATTTGTCAATTTTTGGCAAAATTCACAAATTCTTTTAGTTATTACAACCAAAAATATAATATTACGAAATAAGTTGTGAAATATAAACAAATAAAAATAAATTTGCTTCTGAAATTAGCTATAAGGGGTTTTAGCAATGAACAGAAGAACTAGTTTAATATATTTATCAATATTCTCTTGGATTCACGAAATAAAACTAAAAAATATCATAAATGTTTTTGTGATGCAGTATCTTCTAAATCCTCTAAAATTTGAAGATAATTAAATAGATTCCAGTCATTCTTGGTATTACATAGTAATGGCATTTTAATAATAGTTCATTAAATTGTTTCCGTGTTTCTTAAATTATAGTTTAATAAAATCATAATTTAGCAGTTAATACTTTCGTATATTTTGGATTTAAATCTTCGATAGAAAAATATCCGTATAAATCTAAAACTTTTCCATATTTTTAGCAATGGGCTCATTCCAAAATAATAAATTTTCAAGTAGCAAATAATTTTTATACAATGATATGTCTTTGTTATGGAAATAAAAGTCTCGGTATATCGGACTTTTGAAGATGAAACATTGAACCATCTCATATGGATGGGCAGAATTTGTCTTCTCAAAAGTAATTCATTAAAAGTAGAAGAGACATTTAAACACGATAAACTATTGTGGATTTTCTTAATTTTTTGGAATTAGAAGAAAAAACAACATTGAAAAAATAAAATATATAGATTATATTCCCGTTATAAGATTTATAAGATTATTATATTTAAATGAAAGATGAAAACAATAACTTGACGGAAGACCAACAAATAATTTCGGTATATTTCATATAAAATATTTTTGATGCATAGCATTAATTATGGAGAAATAATTTGAACAAGTTATTTCCTATCATGAATTTCACGATCATATATCTTTGTGACGTGCTATAAGATTTTTATTTAATGTGTATCAAATAAATTGGATTTGAAATATATATATAGGTATAAAGTTAACTTTCATTTTTTTAAAATTTTGTTCCTTACATAAGTTCTTGATTTCCAATGATAAAAATTTTGTTTAAATTTTGATTTCTAACCTTCTTTTGAATTTACATTACCTTTTTTAAAATCCTTTTTTTCGGGGGTGAGGGGAACATGAATTAGATATTTTACGCAATACTTTCCTAGAGTGTGTCTTCCTTTTTCAATTATAAGTTTTCTCCACGGGCGCGAAATAATTAAAAAAAATTTTCTTTCGTAAAAAAAGGGGGAGGAGTTTTCAGAACTTTGCCACATACTGAAAGGAGTCATTGCTTGTGAACTTTTCTTTTGACCCTTATGTGACATTACCTTACACTGGTCATGGTTCATCAATATAAAGTTAGCTAGTCAAAACAAACAGTTTGTTTTCATTACAGATTCCTGCCAACTCATCTGTTTTAATCAAAGAACGAAGGAAGTGGGCGTAAAAGACAAATTCACCGATTTCTATAAAAAAAATGAAGAAGTCAATGTAATTTGTTGACCGAAGTTGATGATGAGAAAAATTCACTGATACATGCAAATTTCAGGATCAGTGATTTTAAAGCGTGAGAATTTATTAGATTAATATTTATATTGCTCTTGCGTATTAAGTTGTAGATTGTGGTATTTGTTTAAATAAGAAATCAGGAATGTGTCATTTTGCATATGTGCTCTTTACACATCCAAATCTTGAAATATTATATTTTTATATGCATTCCCAAGCGGTTAAATGAGCATTGAATTCCTTTCATTCTGTAAAGTTCAATGGTAGAATAATGCTTCATTTTTGTGAAAAGAGAAAAAGTACGCATCGCGTTGGGCCATGTTGTCAATCAAACATGATGAATTTGTTTCACTGTAATGAATATAAATGCATTTCAATAACAGATAACTATGATGTGTTTAAGTATTTTAATATGAATTAAATCTACCTGTACTTGGAATCGTGTCCACCTAATAACGTTGATTAAAATGCATTTGGATGTTATTTTATGACAAATTTATTTCTTAGTAATAAATAAATTCACGTTCTTTAAAATTGTAATTTGATCCGTTTCCTTTCAGCTACTTAAAAAATTTCTTAATTTTTCGCAAATATTTCTTGGTAAATTTTATTACTTTTATCATTTAGTTTTATTTGGTTTCAGACATAGTTATTTCTATTCGATCATCAATTATAAATTTTCCCCCCACTTAAAGCTTTATAGTTTTTCTCTTCATGACTGTGTCAGGTCTATGATCAAGGAAAAACTGTTTCATAGCTAAAATTAATGCAAAGTGTTCATCAGATATAAATAGAAAATAAAAATATGTAACACTTAAAATATTGAAATTAGACTAAGAATTTTCGAAGTTCCTAAAGTTAAAAAAAAAAAAAAAAAACTACAGCATGTTGTAAAGCGTTTAGAACACACCGCTTAATTGTTAAAATTTAGAAGTATACTAAAAATTTATTGTTCATCAATATATTTAAGTATATAAGGACACTTTCACTCAATATGCAGTAAAAATAATGAGTTTTAGTTTCTATTTTTCTCTGTAAACACTTTATGGCATTAGAGTGCTTTAAAAAAGGTTTTCCTGGTATAGTTTATTAACAATAAATACTTTATAATACAATACAACTGAAGCTGTTTTATTTTATAATAAACTTTCTAAAAAAATTTTTACGAGAAAAATATTAAGTGAGATCTGACTTCAATACTGATTTAGAAAACCTTGAATTCTCAAATCAACACACATACTATGTGGCATACACAAGACATACATTTTTATTCAATATGGAAATATGTGACTCACACAAATTTTCCTTTTAAGAAAAATAAACCCATTTTAAAAGAATTGAAATCATTCATTATTGCAATTAAATAATTAGTTTTTTTTTAAAAAGCTGTTTGTTTCACAGTTTTATTGATTCCGTCTTCTCTGTAGCCTTTGAAAATATCAGTGTAACTAAGATTCAAACTTAACGGTTTTCTAAATGAGCTTGAAAATGAAACGTACTTTTGTTTTCAATATTTACAATAAAACTCTCTCTTGGCATTTCTAATTTGACCAAGGTTCAAAATAACGAAGTCCGTTTTCTACAGCTTCTAAACTCATCCTTAATAAACATTTGTTAATCAAATGGTATTCCTACAGAGAAATTTTCTGAATTTTAATGCTTCATATCTTTTATTTAAATCAAAAAATTGTATAGACACTTCCTTTACTTTTGATTTGACTTTAAAATATATACGATAAGCAATTTTGAATGAAGTTAATATTATATGCACAATAATTGTTGCCTACCAGCACAATACAGTTTTTTTAGTGACATTAATATGCTGTGATATACAAGCAAGAAATTAGAAATAATTTAACAATATGTAATGATATTGTAAAATATTCTGTAAAATAGTCACTCTATTATTTCCAATCATTCATTTTCGAAAAATTGAAGAATCGTCTGCCTTTTATACTTTATTTGCATTTTTCATATATTCCATTTGTATATTATGTGATGTAATAAAAGTATTCCGAAAACTTTAGGCACGAAATGAAAAATGTAGCGTTCTCCGTTTGTTAGGTCTTTGTTGTATTATTCGAAAAAGAAATTCAAGTACACTTCATTGTGTTTTAATCAGAGGTATTTAATCTTCTTTCAACAACGGATTCGGGGTCTCTTTTCTTATAAGAAAAATTAAAGCGCTCTGAATGTTGACTGTATTCAGTTTTGATCATCAACTTTATTGCTGGTCAACAAAATCTATATTTTGAAGCATCATGATGACTATATTTCAACTGTATGTAAAACAAAGAAGCAAAACCGGCAGATACTCAGGTTTTCTTATATATATTATTAGACAGAATAATTTAAATATTGTAAAAAAAACTATAACTTTTTTTAATATTTAAATTTAATAAAATTGTATTGGTTCTTTTATCTATTATATTAGCTTATTTTTACTTTATATTATTTTAACAATAAGACTGGTAACAAACAGGGCTTCGAACCGTATTTTTTTTATCCCGGTTTTTTTCTTTTTTTATTATTCTTTTTTATTGAGACCATTTATAAACCCGGTGTACCACACAATGTATCACACGGAGGGTTACAACAGAAAGGAAAGAAGGAAGAATTACAACACAAACATCCATGCCGTTTTTTGAAAAATGTTTTTTGGTTCATCCTATACTGTGTGTTTTCAATAACACGATGCAGATAACATTATACACAAGCACAATATATTTCAAGACACATAATAACGATAAGTACCAGTTACTCTGTATTTATCAAAAATATTTGTTTTATAAGAGGAGATGAATCAGAAATATCCGGTACCTTTCCAAAGAGAAGTGCTGATGAATTGGGAGATTGACTCCATTATCAAATATGAGTCATAATCCTTAATGTTTGCTACTATGATCATGTGTTTCTTATCGATACTTTTATGGCAATTCCTTTTCCCTCCATTGAAAAGGAAGTACACAATGATATCCTCTGTCATTCCAGTTTAGTCTTCCTTCCTTGAGAGGCTTTTGTAAGGTGAGCAATGAAGCACTGTAGTGGCGGAAAGAATTCGAACTTTAAACCTGCGTACCTTATTAATAATCCTGCATTTTTTATTTCAAGGAAAATCAGTACGCAATTATTGTCACGTTAAAATATTTCATATTGTTCAAAAGAAGAACATGACAGGTGTTCAAGATATAATAATCACTTGACCAGACGGCATAATAGTCACGCAAAGGCATAGGCTTATTTGTTTATACCTTGATATAATATATATATATATATACCGCATTTTTTAAGAAAACAAATCAGGGAAAAATGTGATGAGATAAATTACTTGCAATTTTAAGAGAACCCTCTTTCATGGTTACTACTAGTCATATAATCTTCAATGTCTTTTTTATATTTTGGAATTCCAGTTTTGTAACGTTTGGTTCTAGAGTTTCTAAACTGAATTTTTTTTTTATTTTCCGTATCTTTTTCATACAATTTGCTTTCGGTTTTTAAACTGAAAACGCATACTCGTTCTAAATAAACATAAAATTTATATATTTGTTTACTGATGTATTGTTAAATATACTTAGAGCTAATTTCTCATTCTGTTGTGATTTCAAACTTTTTGCTGTTTGAATTATAATTTTTCTTTGATTTTTTAATTATTATTATACGAAAGTGAACTACATTTATTCATCCGCGTTTTATTTTCTCATTTAATACTACTTTATACAGGTTTATTTGCGTACATACATGCCCACATAAATGTCTATATGAACAGTTTGGAACAATCTGTGTTGGCTTAATTTTAGTCAGAAAAGAAAGAGATTCTATAGAAAACACACACATTCCTCTTTTAAGCAAGAACCTTATGAATGGGGTGTACAATGTGTATGAGTTCATAGTTCTTGAAACCAATGAAGGATTTATGAAATTCATATCCATTTGCAAAGAGTTATGTATATTTCTCTAAGTTTGTAATACATGTAGTGGAAAAAGAAATCAAAATTGAAATTCATGATAGCTCGTTGGTATGATAATATATTAGCCCTTTCTCACAATTAGTACAGCATTTAATGATAACTAAGTATAAGTTTAAATTACAAATGGTAATTTGAGTTTTAATTTTAAATACAAATACAAAGTAGGGGGGGGGCAAAATAATGAAAGAAAATCTTCCTGTTAAGACATGGAAAACATATTTAAAATTTATTTTACAGCCATTTATAAAAAAAAACGCATTGGGTGAAAAATCTATTAGGGTTTATATTTATTTCATTCTAAATGAAGAACTTTCGATAACGGAAATTTGTTTGAATACTTATAAAATATGGTGAAGTCATATTGAAAACAGTTAGCTATAATTCTACATTCCGGCAACCAATAGCACTTGGAACCGAAACTTTGTATTTTAAAATTTAACTGATAGGAGAGAAAATTTCAAACTATTATAAAATGATAGCTATATTTGAAAAAAATTGCGCATTTAAAGAGAATTTTGGATATCAGTAATATATATATATATATATATACTTATGTATGTGTGTGTGCTTGTGTAGTTAAATTAATGTCTTAAACAAAATAAAAGCGAACAATTCTTATGCATTCCTTTTAGATTTAGTTCTTCCCTTTAGATTCCTACAGCTCAAGTAGAGAGCAAATTAAGTTAACCACCTCTAATCAAAAACTATATATAAATGTAAATATAACACTTATTACTAAGAAAACAAAATTGATGTTCTCTTAACCTTGTACTGATATTTCAAGTCTCGCTATTGAAAATGACATCCACACACACACAAACTAGTAATATTTCGTAACATAAACTGTGCAATGATTGATCGGCTATGCTCCAGTTTGTTTCTTATGAATACAAGAAAGAAATTCAAGACTGATACTTCTTTATGTGAATAAGTCTTTTGTAATGATGTATCGATGGATGCATTGAGCATGTTTCTTTTTGATTAAATGATTTATTAATATGCCTATTACCTTTCACCTTTCATCCAATGAGGAAACAGAGGATAGTGTTAGCATTCAGTTTAGTATTCATTTGTTTATTTGAATGAAATGGGGCAAATAACTGACAATAAGTATAAATAGTATACATATCGCAATCCATAAATATTATTGGATCATTGAATAAATTGGAATAAAAAAGAACTAATTTTTTCGATTGGAATATTTTTATGCAATATACAGTGAAAATCGCTTAACACGAAACTGAGCGTACTGAAATATTTTTTCGTGTTGAAGGATATTGCAAAAATATGTGTATATATTTAACGAAATTAAGTTTATTTAAGTACATTTTATTACATAAATATGTATATATGTATGTATTTAATAAAAAAAATAAACAAAAGCATTCACAAGAACTTAATGAAGTTTAATTCAAAATTTAGCAATACCAAAATTTTTATATATTTATGTTTTCGTCTTTTGTTTTTGATTAACAGCCTTAAGAGGTTCCATCTTCAGTTTTTTAAAGCGAAATAGCAGTCTGCTTCCCCCCCCCCCCGTTATGTTTGTAAGAAAAGTTCTTCTACAATAGAAAAAAACGAGAACTAAACTCACTGATTTTTACTTACACTGCGATGCACTTTTCAGTGAATTCCAAAGCACTTGATGAGAGATTAGATGTTTTGTGTGGCGCGTTTGTAGGAGGAAGAGCAAAAGTAGCTTAGATAATTAAAACTGACTCATTTCAAATGCTATTCCGAGGGTATTTCAAAGCCAAGTTAGCCTCTTTTCTACGAAACATATGTAACCACCCCTCTTTCATTTCACATCTCTCTTAAATCTTGCCGGTTTCGTATTTTGTTCATTCCCAGAAAAGATACCTTTTCTTGTTAAGCGATTTTCGTTTCGTGTTAAGAGAAAAAATGCATGACAATACATAGTAGTTTGTCGAGACCGTTGTATTATTTCGTCATTTGGGTATAGTATATGAGTTAGTTTCCGAAACGAATATGTTGAGTGTTCAACAATTCATTAATTTATCCAATATATTATTGATTTTTATTAATGACAATTAAAAAATTGATAAATCTTCTTTTTCCTTGAGTCTAATTTATGATTTATTTTCCACAGTATAGCTTCCATAAGATCATTAATATGATCAAAGTAAAATCCTTTTAAATATAAATTGAATATTTATTAATTTTATTTACTAAATCACTAATAATTAACAATTCTATCTGATTTTGAAATAGAATAGATTTTACAACGCGTTATTTCAGTTTTTTCTAAAATAAAAGAAAAATAATTGCTTAGTTTACCAAGGCCATTAAAGGCACAAAATTTCACAAAACTGAACAAAAAATGTATAACTAAATATATTTTGCTTGTTAAACAAGAATAAAGCGATATAGCATTTTAATTGCCCAAAAATTAAGCTCTTAAAACTTTTTAGTAACATATATTACCTACAATTTAAAAATAGGGAAAATACGTCGAAGAATTGTTTTTATGCAAAAAAAGTGTGTTACAAAAATCCTTCTGATATAATTGTCTCAAATCATTCTACTTTGAATAAAAGTTCCGTCTGTACTGAGATGAAAACATTATTGTAGAGAAAAAAATAAAGAAAAATAATGGTAAAAACTAGTAATTACCTTTGTATTGAAAATTTAAAAAAAAAGAGAGAATTCTTGAATGTTGAAGCGCAAATTTGTTGAATTACTCATCTTTCAACAGCTGCATGTCACTCAAATTATTCTTTATACTATTCCTTTATAAAAATATTGATTGCTCATTCTAAAAAAAGGGAAGGGGGGGGGGACCTTTCAAGAGATTTAATTATTTACAAGTGGTGCCCTTAATATATGACTTGCATTTTGATTTACTGCTTAGTGAAATAACAGTCGAAGAATATTTAATTATTAGAAAAAAATTAATATCTTTATACAAATATAATCATTTAATTTAACTGAAAGGGCGATTTTATACCATTGATAATAATAATTGCGTTAATAAAATTAGAAGATAATTATAAAATAACCAGTGTAAAATTTGAGATAATTATCTTAAAAAAGAGCGGTATACATTCCCACCCCCCCCCTTTTTTTTTTCAAGAAATTTTAAAATATAATTGAAATAATGTAATAATTATCTAAGCAACAAACATTATTTCTTAAATTCCTTTCTGATGTTTTAGTGCTTAAATATTTTTTCTTTTCTTTTTTATTTTATAGAAAAAAAATATCAATTTTACCGTTATGACTGAGACTATTTATTTTGCCTTTTTAAATGTCAACTCATGGTTTGCAGATATTTCATAAGCGAACGACGAATAAGATTATTTATTTCCCCCCTTTTTTTAAAACACAAAAGGCATAATCTTAAAACAAAAATTAATTTGTGTTTATTATTGTTATTTTTTAAGATATACTTTGGATTCTTTTTTTTTTGCTGTTTATATATATATATATATACATTTAACATATCCAGGGACTTTTTTTTCTCACAGACTATTCCTATGTGATCGTTATGAGTTCACAAAATGCAAATTCCTGATTGCGTAAATATATTGTACTCTATTTCATCTTACTCAAAATATATTTTCAATGATATGTTAAAGAGAGAGCAAAAATAAGAGACAAAACTATTGTCCATAATCATTTGTAATAAATTAATTATTCAAATAGTAAAAAAGGTATTAATATTTATAATTTACTCTTCTCTTTTCTAACATGCTATGCATACTTTCAATATATTTAAAAAAATTTTTGTCTCTGTATTTTATTTTACAAAAATGAAATATGTTATTTAAAAAAAAATAACAAATCATTTTTAAAAATATTTTATTTAAATTGAATTATAAAAGGTAAAAGCTATTAAACCAAAAAAAAAACTACTCTGGTATTAAAATTAACAAAATTAATAAATCAAGTAAAATGTTTACAGCTTAAAAATTTAATATAGATAAAAAAAAACGCATAATTCTCAATAAACTGTAATATGTAATTTAGAGTGAAAACACTTTAAAATACTATTTGAAATTCTAGAACCAAAAATTATTACAAAAAAAAAATGTCATAGCATAAAATTTTTATTTAAAATTATTTTACTGTAATAAATTTTGTTTATATTTTTTTCTAATGAATAAAGTTAAATTTAATTTAAATTAATTAAAAAATATTTTAAAGGCTTTTTTTTAAAAATTTCATTCCCTAATAGTTTTACACAAGGAATTAATATCATTTCTATGATTTGTAGAAGACAAAATAATAAAATTAAAAGGCTTCTTATGACCACTACTCAAAATTGTAGTTTAGTATTTCTCTATATTTAATTTTCTTGTCAGATGAAGGTCAGGAATTACGAATTCAAGAGGGACAGTTACCGGTATACGTGTCGTTGCTATGCAGTTGCAGCATGTACTACAAAGGGATCTTCGTCATTGATAGTTTTGGAACAATAAAATATAAAAATAATTGAACGCAACTGATGAACTATTACGCAATATTTGGGTTTTTGTTCTTAACTAATGAATGTGCTTGTGTATTCTGCTATTTCTAAAAACCGACAAATAATTTACAGTAAGCTTTTTTTTTCATACTGGAAATTAAGATTCAAAAGTAAGTGGTTAATTTAAAGGATAAAAATTTAAGTTTTATACATATATTATAAGTTAACTAATTTTAAATTATTCTCAATCGATTATTTCTTGTCAAACATTTTAAATTACTAGAGGAGATGAATACGATCATGTTTATTTTTTTCCCTTTCTTTAAAAATATTTTTCGTCGAAATATATTCATTTTATAAAACCTTTAAAATCCAAGTTTAATTTTTAAATTCTAAGCTTTATTCAAATCAAGAATTCGTATTTGTTATAGTGAAACACCCCCTTTCCAGGTTAATAAATACCTTAGATATATCTCATTTACCTTCTTAATCATTTTATCCTGAACCTACGGTAGCTTGTGGATTTGGAGGCACGCATTCAAGATACATTTTAATAAAATCTCTCTCAACACTTTTATTTTACTTATCAAATTATTATCAAAAGATTGTTTAAGTGAAGGGAGTGTTCAGCCTAATTACCAACCTGAATATTAATAATAATTTTAAAGTACTTAACTTAGATTATTAATTCTGCAGCACACTGACAATCTTTCTCCGTAGAGAGAGAGAGAGAGATCTCGATTCTCCCTACTGAAACTCCAATGGCTTCACTTATTATACCTCAAATTTCAGTCTTAGCCTTATGATCATCGACTCTCTCTATTTTCTTGACTTTAAATAGCAACTCACATTTGCATAGGTAATGATTCCTACACAGAAAGTGATTTTACAAACACACAAGAGTCAAAAAGGAATTTCCTTGAGCAGTGGTCTTCAAACTGTGTTCCACGGAACTCTAAGGTTCCACGAGGCATATCCAGAGGTTCTACGAGTTACAATAAAAAAATTGAAAAGAAACTTATAAATATGCGTGCAAAACGAATTCACGCTCTCTAAAATGTTTGTATACCCACAAGAATTTAAAGCTCATTCCTGTTATTAAGAAACTGAAAATTTTATTCATACATAATTTTATTTTGCAATACTTTTAAAGCTTTTATTATAATATAATAAAGGAATATTAAAAAGTTTTATCTTTGTATAAATATATTACTAGATTGAAATATTTCATTGTTTACTATCCTGCGTCCGACTAGATAATTTTATACTCATTAATACAATGTCTTGCAAAACTAAATAGTTTTTTAATGGAAAATGCACCTTTTTACAATTTTGGAATACAACATATCAACATAATCGATGTTAAAAAATCTAAATTTAAGCAAGAATTGAACCTAAATTTATGTTGCAAATTCTCTTTCTCATGCAAAATATACAGCATTTCTCTCACAGCCATAAACATTTTAATGCCTTTCAGAACAGTTTGTATACTAAGTGAAAAATGCTTCTCAACGGGAGTGGCTACAAAAACTAAGTATAGAAAAAATGAAATTCAGAATATGTAATGCGATTCCAGTGATTCTCAATAGACCTAGAATTCAATAGTTTGTGTGAATAATAGCAAGCGCATATCCCAGTTACTAAACATAATGCAAGGGTAGGTGACACTTGGATTACAGATTAATACTATCAATGAGTAAATTACATTAAAAGTAGTTTAAAACTTTTTAATAATAAATGCAATACTTTTTTAAAATTATCTTTACATATAACACATAGAACATGTTGGTCTGCATTAAATATTATTTTAAGATACGCTCTTCTAAGTGTGTGAGTGGAATAGGTTTCCCACGAAAATACTTTCTATATATACTTCCAGGGGTTTTACAAAAAAACCTTCTATAGTTCTAGGGGTTCCGTGAGTTGAAAAAGTTTGAAGAACAATGCCCTAGAGGATTAGTGAAAGGCGCAGATAGAACTCGTTATAATTTTAAAAACATTTTTTTTGTAAAATAAAATGAAAAACTTTTAAGGATTGAACATGTTCATCCAAAATTTAGATGGAAAGAATATCGCAATAATGTAATATGCAAATACTGAAGAGTGCTTAGTCCTCTCTCAGTGGTGTTAATCCTATTATTTCATTCACAAAAACGAAGTATTTTTGTACCTCTTTATGCTTCTGTTTCATATTTCATAATCCAGATTATGCATAATTCAATTGTATAATTTTCTTACATGAATCTATTTTTCTTCAATCTTTTAACATGAATTTTTAAATTCATTCAGGATTGTTTTCTTATGAAATGTATAAAAAGTACTTTTGTGCATTATTTAATAAGCAGTTATTTGCGTATAATATTTACTATCAAAAATATAAAAGCATATAATTATTTGTGTTCTTCATGAAATAATATTTTAAAAAGGTAAAATAAACCCTCTAAGAAATATATTTACAAATTTTAAACATTAATCAAATAATTTAAAAAATATCGAAATATCAATTGGTGCACTTCTTTTTTACGTCTTGCTAAAACTCAAGTTTTTTTTTTTTACTGTGAATTACAGTTAATTTTGGTTTTAAGTATCTCCAGATTAATATGGAGGTACTCCTGTTGAAAAGTATAAATACAGCAAAAAAAATTAAGTAACGATAAACTTACCGTAAAATACGGCGTATAACGCGCACTTTTAACACATAAGATCCAAATTTAAGGGTGCATGTTATACGCGTGTTATAAAAACGATAGCTTTAAAAAATAATAAAAGAGATGAGCATAAAAAAACTTATTTCTACATATATCAATGTAATGTTTATTTAAAAGAAAGGCTATTCCTTATTAACTAAAAGATTTATAGTTCTAGAAGTATACTTTTTTTCAGAAGTCTGTGATAATGCCTCGAATAATGACTTCAAAATATAAGAACATTGTATACTATCACTTCAGATGTCTTCGTAAAAAAGATGTGCATACTTAAAGTTAAAAAAAGTGATTTAAAGTATAGGTGAGTGCTATACGTCGGATTTTATGATATATCCATTTGTACGTATATATGTATGTATAATAAATGGACTTAATGGGTTAAGCTGGAGTTTAAAAATAGAAATATTCTTTGTTTATGCCATGCAGCATATATATGTACCAAAAGACGTGCTTATGCTTATCTTCCCTTCTATGTTAAAACAAAAATCACGTTTTTCTTGTAAGAATCGATCAAACTCTGGAATAATTTGCACAAACTGCAGACGTCAAGAATCATTTCGAATGTGTTATGTTTGTTGCGGGGAGCAACCCATTATGTCTTGTCAAAAACAAACTGTTTTACTACTTAGCAAAGTAAAATGTTGCATAAAAAATATCATCTTGAGAAAATTTAAATATATCATTCAATACTGTTTCCTTAACTAAATTACTGCTGCACATTAGAAACGGAGATGGGGAAACAGTTATTTTAAAAAAAATTGTACAAACGCTATTTCACTTAAAAATTGGGTTGTTTTAGTGGGTTAAGCTTCGTTTAATTTATTTCAGTGACCTCTCCATTCCTCTCTTCTACAATCATAAATCATTCTTTGTTCCTTCTATTGACATGTAAAAGCTTCTAAAAACATTTAATGTTAAAAAAAATTTTAAGTTTTTGACATTTTAAACTTCTTTTTCACCCTCTCTTGCCTATTTCTGCCAAAATCAAATCAAAAGGTTCAATAGCTTCTCAGAAAATTTGTTTTGGTAACAAATTCCACTTAGAGAATTCTGTTTTTTCTTTTAATTTAATAACTCAGAGTTACCAAACCGTGATAATATATGTAACCTCTCTTAACATAACATTGTTGCTTTATTGACAAATATTTTACCACACATGATGAATAACCTCCATGATGGATTGACACCAAAAAATGCTGCTTTTACAAGCATTCATGCAAGCAGTGTCAGTGATCAGAGTTAAAATGCGAAATATGCTTCTGTAGAAATTCTGATGGGGGAAATCTCAGAAAAATGAGAAAAACAGAATTCTTGAAATACCTAGAATCTTCTTTTTTGTTAACAAGTGGGGGCAAATTTTGAAATTGTAAGACTCATGAGCATAAAAAAAAAGTGAAAAGAGTTATGTAAAAATGATCGTTGATTTATTCGGTTATTAATTTAATGAAACTTGTTTAATATAAAACATAAGAAAAATATGTTTTCAGTTTTTAAAAAAATTTAACTGATTTTAAAGCAATTTATTTCTTAAAAGATTTT
Source organism: Trichonephila clavata (assembly GCA_019973975.1). Classification (NCBI taxonomy): domain Eukaryota; kingdom Metazoa; phylum Arthropoda; class Arachnida; order Araneae; family Nephilidae; genus Trichonephila; species Trichonephila clavata. Next base: position 874,675 of record BMAO01021060.1, on the reverse strand, counting down.
CTCACTGTTAAATTTTAAGCAATTGAATTGGGAATATTAGTATTTGGCTTGAATCTGTACACAATTGATGCAGGTTTAATTAAGGAATAGATTTCGGCAAAAGTTGCGCTATTTTATTAGGTACTGGAAACTTATGGGAAATTCTTTTTTAGAATTCTGTTCTTCAGTTGATAAAAAAGAAATAAAAACTTCATAGTATTGATCAAATTTTTATTTTCTAAAATAATAAAATTTTTTTAAAAATTTACTTATACCATCTTGAAACAATGAGAATCTTTCGTTCCCATTTCCCATGAGATGAATGAAAAAGCTTTGAAATTATTAATCACATGCATTAGATAGTTTCACCTATGAGGAATTATGAAATTCTTGTAAACTCAAAGTAAATCCAATTTTAAAAAGAATTCCTCCCGATTTTTATTTGTCACTGAATTCAAATAAGCTGTGCGATTATTTTCATGTAAATCGTCAAAAAATATATCTTTATCAATTTCTCTCATCGGGTTCTTAAACGCTCTTTTAGTCATTAGATTTACTCAAAGTACATGAATTTATATATCAGTCAATAATATATATAATAATAATAATAATTAATTTCATTTCTAATGCAACGTTATATAATAATAATAATAATAATAATAATAATAATAATTAATAATATTCTTATTTTAATTTCCTTTCTAATGAAACTTATATGAATTTTTGAGTTATTAAAAGAAATAATTATTTTAAAAAGGAATAAATATTTTTTATAGAACAGATAAAAGTCATAAGAAATTTATAGAGGAAAAAGAATAAGCAATGTGATTTGAACACTTTTAAAAGGTGTCTCGGAATCTCTTAAACTGTATTAACATAAATAAAAAAAACTTGTTCGAATTCAAGTATGGAAAACTGCGCTATTAGTTTTTTTGTGTATTTGATATGAGCTTTACATTTCTATTATTAATAGTTTATATTATTATTAGATTGTACATTAATATTGTATATATTTAATTCAATTTGGGTAAATTCAACATAGTGTAAGTAGTAAATTTTAAAATATTTCCTTTAAAGGTTAGAAGTGACTTATTATATTAAGTAATCTTAGCTGTTTACTTGAAAGTTTGAGTGAATTACTTGTATTATCTATCTCCATCAATTTACACTTTAAAATTAAAAAGATTAATGGTTTCATTTTAATGTATTTAATTTCTGATACCTTACGATTTCGTGACATTTATTACTTCCTCTGCCCCATAATAATAGCAATAGCAAAAGAAAATAAATGTAGATCGTAAACACACACACACACATGCTTTACTTTCACCTGATGCGTGAGCTTAAAATTATTGTACCCGTTGTATTGGAAACTTTATGGATTTTTCTTTTTTCAAAACTCGGAATAATAATAATGTAGATTTGGTAGCTTCAATGGCGTGATCATCTATTATTGTGTTGCCTCTTCTGCTAAGAGGAATATTTCTAAATTTTTAAGTTTTGTCCGAAATCTTAGCATTTACGTCCACAGCGTGTTTCTTCAAAGAATCAAAAGAGTGCCGTGCTTTTACCCTTGACAATTTTTTTTTATTTTATCGAAACACGTTTTCAAATTCTTGATGTCGCCATTCTGTTGCTCTTACATTGTTTTGCTGCTATCATAATTGCACCTTTCTGCAATTTGTGTTTTTCTTTTAATGTATCAAGAACTGGATAACTGGAACTAGATCTATGCTTAAAACTCTCGTTTTTCATCTTACTTTTACAAAAGGGTGATATTCTACTGAAATAAAACAACTAATTTTGATCAGTAGATGAAATTGGAAAAATAAATATGTAACTCGTAATAATTAGGCTAACCTATTTATTGAAAGATGTGTCAAAACAACTAACAGGTGTCATTAGACATTGATTGTGATTGAAGGCTTTGAACATTGCACTACAACATAACTTACAGCTGCATGCACCAATAATTCTTGTTTAAATATTCTCTTGTTCTTATATTCATGGAACAGAAGGAGTACTTTTTTTTACTTAGATTTACGTTTTGTTATTCTTAACTTTATATCTATCTATCTATCTAATCTATCTATCTAATCTATCTATCTAATCTATCTATCTAATCTATCTATCTAATCTATCTATCTAATCTATCTATCTATATCTATCTATCTATCTATCTAATCTATCTATCTATCTATCTATCTATCTATCTATCTATCTATCTATCTATCTATCTATCTATCTATCTATCTATCTATCTATCTATCTATCTATCTATCTATCTATCTATCTATCTATCTGTCTGTCTGTCTGTCTGTCTGTCTGTCTGTCTGTCTGTCTGTCTGTCTGCCTGCCTGCCTGCCTGCCTGCCTGCCTGCCTGCCTGCCTGTCTGTCTGTCTGTCTGTCTGTCTGTCTGTCTGTCTATCTATCTATCTATCTATCTCTATATATATATATATATATATATCATTCTTTTAATTACTTATGTAAACATATAACTAAGCCTTTCCTACAATTTTGCTTTTTATCAAGATTCAAGTAAAACTATTTTTAACACTATAATCTTAGTTCCTAAAGCTGAAATTGTAATTACACTACTGTAGTCATGTTATTCGTACCTATACTGTCTTGTTACATATTTCTATTTATTGTTCTTTACTTTTATATTTATAATAATGCAGTGTATAATCATTAATGACATAGATTTGTGTGCGTGTGTGTGTATGTACGTGTACATCAGGGTGAACTGAACTTTTTTTTCTAAAGTTTTCGATTACTATACTCTAAAAAAAGTTGCCTTTCGCCTAAATACAATGGTAAAAATTTTCAAGTAAAAATATATCTTCCCCTTGCGCATTACACTTAAAATTTTTAAAAATATAGAAATTGCGCATTTTTTTTTTATAAATTTATTATTATTATTTAATTTACCTATGTCACGACGGTATTGTTCAAAATATTAATTTAGAATATGATGAGTGAGAGTAAAATTGTAAAACTTACAAATTAAAAGTATTTTTTGTTTGTACAAAACCCTAAAATATATATTTTTTTAAAAAATTACAAATATTTCGTATTTTTTCACTTTTAATAATAAAAACTTAACAAATGGTTAACAAATTTTACATTTCGAATATTTTAACTTTATACGTGGACCTATTACTAAGCATACCTAATAAAATGATCCAAACATTTTATTAAATTAATGTAATTTAAATGTTTTAATTCAGATTTTTGAGGAAATTCGGGTATTAATCTTAACTGAAAAAAGTCGTCTTGACGATTAAGCCTCTTGCTTCAGCATCACACCTTTTCCGAAATGCTTCTGTGTTAAGTTTATCTCAGCATTCCGCAACTTTGGTATGATAGAAAACTTTGGAAATTTATATATGAGCATTGCTCGCACCATAATCTTGAAGGACAGATGGCGTGATAGAGCGGCAGTTCCTCGATCAGAGGGAGAGAGAGAGAGAGAGATGTACCACATAGCAATAATTTACCATCGATATTACTTTTAGCATGATTTTCATTTTCACAGGATCTTTTTTCTTCTTTTCTCTTTTTTCTAATTGATTTCATACGGAAGGCTTAAATTGTCCACATCAGTATTAATATCATCTGAGATATATATATCATAACTATATATTTTTATTTGCTCGATGTCAGTGTATTTTAGTTTGTAGGACTCCAAAGCTTCATTTGAAGTACTTTAAACGGTGTGGGGCTCTTTGCTCTTTATTCTTTACAGGCATACTGATAATTGATGAATTCATTTCTTGCAAGTGCAACCATCCAAGCTTTCCCAACTTATGCATTCTTTCCATACTCTCAAAACGGATTTCATTTCAAAGAATTTAGCTGATTTTTATCTCAAAGACAATAATTTAAAGTTGAATCACTAACACAAATTTGGATTTTTTCGACATATTCAGTCCACGAAAATAAGATATATACATAAAAAAACAGAGCAGATTTCTTTTGCAAGATGTCAATATTTTTTATTGATCGAGATTTGTTTTTATCGCGATGATAGAACTTTCTTAATTTATAATAACTATTATGTTGCAGAAGCGTAATGACTTTTTTTACCGTTATTGGAAACAGTATATATCTTACATGTTACAGTTATTACCGTATATATCTTTGCGTGAAGAAAGCTTATTTGGCAAAAAGTTACTTCGATTACTGAAAATTGGGTGCTTGAAGTCCTTTCTGGTAATGATTTTATAACACTTGACTATTTTTCCACACTTTTCTGACGTTAAAACTCGCCAATCAAAAGGCATATCTAAGTAAAAGCAAAAGTGTTTAACGAGAAGTTGATCACCACATTACCATCTGTGGGTTGTACACAAAAAGGGAAAATAATTTGGTAAACTGATGAGAGATGTCTCTGTTTCTATAGCAACTTGAACATGACACATATCAACCACTTATTATATAAAAGAATAGCAGGGCCTCAAACATGTGAGCTGTTAGTAATAGTCAAGCTTTCTGTTTCCTCGTTATGTCTGAATTTTCTCATTAACCTCAGAAGTTCAAAAACAATTCTTTTGAATAAAAAATTTAACTGAAAACTATGTTTTCTGTTACTAAAGTATGATTATTAAAGTTTGATGAAAAAGTAAATTTGAAAAAATTATGAATTATATTTTTTTTTATAGAAAATGCGTGTGTTTTTTAACTTTTTACACGGACAATTTTTATTTTGAATTTAGAGGCATTAATTTTCCCCCAAGTTTTTCATAGCTCAAACTAAACACATAATTCGTTCTTTCTTAAAAATGTTTAATTAATGATAAATCCGAGTAATAAGATACAGTAGTTACAGATAATATGTGTATTTAATATTTCATTTAATATATATAAAATAATATTTTCCAAAATCTATAGAACTAGTGGCATTAATCCGTAAACAATGTAACACATAATTATTAAAATAAATGTTTGATTTATAAATGAAAAATTACGGTTCAAGCTCGTTTTCCATAAATTATATAAATGAATCTGACTATATATGTGAATTGTTGCTTTGGATTCTTTTAACTTACTCATATGTATAACCACTCGAATGTTTATATTTAATAATGGAAATATGTATGAACATTTTACTCATTTAGAAAAATGATATACTTCTCACATTCTTTCTAAATAAATATCAAAATACACAGTGCCGAGTGAGGACTACAACTTGATAATATATATATATATAGTTATATATATATATATATATATATATATAATAATTCTCTGCTAGAGAAACACAGAAATCAATGGAATACTAAAGATAAATGAAACTTAAAAACATATATATTGAAATTAAAAAAATATGGATGCTGCAGCATTATAAACATTGTTGAGTTAGAATTTTATATATAGAACAGCTTATATAAATAAAAAATAATTTATGTAAAAATGGGATTAACCAATTTTGTGACTAGCCAAACTTTTCCTTTTCTATTTATAATACCGTGCGAAATTCTATTGTAAGTAATTGATAGAATTTCTAAACCCATTAAAAAAAGGTAACTTACCTATAAAATTGCATTAAAAATGCATAACCCGTGTTAAATCTGAATACAATAAACAAGTTATTTCCATATTTTGGCCAAAATACAAATTTAAAGCATAGTATTATTGGCTGAATTGTAGCACTTAGCAAAATATATAAATTAGAAGTACTAAAATAATTATATAACACGTGCATTAAAATAAATACTACATTTATTCGTCTGTAAAATATTGCTAAGGTTAAAATAAAACTAAAGAAAGAACTATTTTTAACTATGTGTGTGTGTAATTTGAATGTGTAGGTAACTATAAGAATATTTAATTTGGAAAAATAATTATTCTGATAAAATCTATAATAATAAACCATTAATCTTCTAAGGAAACTAATCCTTCAATTCAGAATTTCTTTACACATATAACAATTATTAAAATTAATCGGGTATTTTTGTATTGAGTAGTATTTAATAAGATTTTTATAATTGTTTACACACTTTTTCTGAATTTTTTGAAACAAGAAATTTGTTATGTTGTATATAATTAATAATAATGCTTTGAATATATTGATACATGTATACTACTTTCCCAATGAGGTACTTTTATAATATTGAATTTAAATTTATCTCTTTTGTCATAAATATTATTAGTTATTACTTTATTTCTTAATTGTATTTCTATATCTAGAAAACATTTGCTTCAAATATATATACATACAATAGAAATTGTTGTTCCCTCTATTATTCAGTTAATAGAGCAGTTTGTATCAAATGATAAATCTATTTTTAAAAGTATTTATTACTTTGATTCGTTAGAAAATTACCTATAAATGCTTAAAAATTTCCACTAGGCTAACAAGACCGTACGACGAAACAGAAACCGATCAATACTTTCAAATAATAGGATGACGGTGAAGTTTATAAAAAAAGTAAAATGGCAAATAACTTTAAATTTTCAACAGACACATAAAATGATCGTAGATTTTAAGCTATTTTTACCAGATTTTGTTGAATAGCTTTCTTTTTTTTGTGTGTGAAATTGATTTTATTTTTCTAAAGAATTACAACATACTTTTACTATACTTTGAATTACTATTGGCAGTTCTGGACAAGTTTGATCAACAGATGATACGAAATTCAACTAGTACTGAATAAAAGAGTAGAATTGTGTTCTCAAAAGGAATTTTGAAGAAGAAAAAATGGTTAACATCTGTTTGAGATAGGAAGGAAGTTTTCCCCGTATTTTCATTGACTACTGTGAATTTTAGAATTTGTCTCTATTATTATTTCAGATTTATATCTTTTATCCCTTTCTTTTGAAAATTTCCTTACTATACTTAACTATTTATATATATAATGGTATACACTGTTTGAGAGACAAAATAATATTTCAATCCTAAAGATGGAAATAGTAAACTGAAATTTTGGAAACAATAAGGAGTAATATTTACAGACTGATTATTGCTCTTTATTTTTAATTCAATTATATATATACTGCATATTTCTGTGCATAAGCCGAAAATCTTTGGAACTTTTTGAAATCAAAAGTAAGAGGATTGGTTTATATACAAATCCACTAATATCGGAAAAAATAGTTTATTAAAAACTGTTTTTTAATACCGTTAGTCATGTGCAAGCAATTTTAACCTTTTATCTTTTTGGATGTTGAAAATAGAACATTTATTTTAATAGAGGTAAAAAGGCAGATAAATCCTTCAAAGTAAGTGTCAGAATTCTAGAGTTCGAATATTACATGAACTTCACACTTACTCGTTAAATTGATCAACACGTAGCAAGTTTTTTCTCCATGTTATGAAACTTTGGTCGATGATCCCGTACCCTATACGAATTTCTCTTCTCTCTCTCTCGCTCATTTTCCAGATTAAAAAAATGGCGTGGAAAGTATGATTAGCTCAGATATTGTACAATTTAACAAATGAATGAAAAAAGTGCTAGCTTCAGATAGGATTAACAGGAACAAAGTACTTTCGTTTGCATTTTACGTTACAACACAATTTTAATTGGAAAATATCTTACCTGTGTAACCTCACCTTCATAGTAACATGTTTGAAAATTACAGGGACTTTGTTTTCAATTCGGCTTACATACGGGTTTCGAGTTTTAGGTAAACTTTGAAGAAAAAATGCACTTTCGGCTTCTGTATGGATATATATATATATATATATATATGTATATGTAGGATTTTAAATTATAAGGAATATAAATATATCCCTATAAGTGGGTTACATCCTCTCCAATAGATGGTGATACAGGCCAACATATGTTCACCCCTCTCGCGTACGCAGGTTTGTTTCTTGTAAGGATTAGGGCAGGGGTGGCGAACCTTTATGGATCAACGTGCCATTTTTCTAAAGAAGTGTTTAATGAGATATGGACGTGCCGTCAAGTAATTTTGACTTCTGATTATTGGGAAAATCATAAAGCTAAATACTGACAACTCAAAATCAATTATTTACTACGAAAAAGTACATTTTGGACTGTATAGTTGTAAACGTTTTAGTTATATGTACAATTCAAATTAAAGTAACATTAGTGTGATTTCTGTTGTTGCAGATTGGATGACAAATAACTTATATTAGTATTGTAAGCTCAGGTGTCGTCCTCATTGCTTGAACATGGTTCAAAATTACCCGATCCGTCGCCAAAAGCCATCGTGTATAGCTGAACAGTGCAAAGTTAATATTCACTCCCTCCCTCCTTTTCTTAAAGCATCTGGTAACGGGTTTTCTCGAGAGATAGCATATGATGCATGTTGCTTTTTATAATATTCTCAATTAACTGCAGGAAAATATTGGATCGATAATAATTTAGATATTTTTCAATAGTCCCTAATTAAAGCTAGACATTTTGGAAATCGAAATTTTTTTTTTAAAGTGATTAAAAACTTTATAATCAAGAAGAAAAACCACACTTTAAGTATAAATAAGAACTTGTTGAATAGTTCCAAGCTAATGCTAATTTCTTAAAATCAAAGTACATTGAAAATTCAAAGAAAAATTACTGCTTTTTCACCCAGGATGTTTTTTGAAGCCTGCGCAAATAAACCTCTGTGAATGAAATAAAATTCAAACTCCTTATATTTACTCATAAAAAAAATTCTTTTCCATCATCACATTAATCTAGTAGCCATTTATAGCTCCAAACTTGTGTTAATAGTTTTTTAAAAATTAATTCATTAATTAAATTAAAAAATGAATAAATAGTAACAAACAAAAATAACTGTCCCACAGCATATATAGAAAGGAAAATTGTTCATTGTGTCCCTGTAGCGCAATGGATAGGCCTAATTTCTATAAATATAACTTTTCTTTTTTTACTATAATATTTTGTAAGAATAATTAAATTTAATGAATGAATAAATAGTAACAAACAAAAATTGTCTAACACCTCATATAACAAGGAAAATTCAAAATTGCAAGGAAAATCGCTTTCCATTTTGTCACTTGATATTGTGATTCTGTCATATGTATATACATATTTATATTAATTGTAACTATTTAATAAAAAGCGACTAAAATAAAATGTTTCTTCGTTGGCCTAAGTAGGAATTGAATTAAAAAGTTTTTTTATATTAGTTGTGTTTCCTTCTTTCCGGATAATCTGAAATATTTAAAGGAACTGATTCTATTCGATTTTTCTAAGAGAGTTTTTTTTATGAGCCTTTTTTATTAATTTTGGTTACTGAAAAAATAACTAAAAAAGAAAATATCTAGAAATTGAAAAATAGAAAAAAAATGTTGGATATATATATATATATATATATATATTGAACTGATTCATAAATTAGTAATTATATAAAAAAACTATACTTATATGTGCACCATACTGTAACTTATAGTATGCTTTAATAGCTTGAGTTTTTTTGTAAAAATTAGAATGCACCAAGGGACAATTATATACATATATAATATATCTTCATAACCAAATATATCGAAATTTGAACTACTTAAAAGCTAAAATCTTAAACACATTTCAATTATTGTTTCTTTCTAATTAAAATTACTACAGTAAGTTTTTTACAACATTTATAAGCTGAAAGACATGCTATTGATATTTTTTTTCCATCCACTCTGATACACATAATAATTCTTAGCGTAATTTTTCAATTTTAATGAAAACGCTTGGTGATACCCTACACCAGGGGTCGGAAAACTTTCAGTTGTGGCTTGCCAAACCAATCTACCAATATAATTCAGCGTGCTAAACAGTTGGACATATTTTAAATAATTCAAATTCCTGCGATAATGCATGCAGAGTTAGAGAATAGGGGTGAATAATATATATCTACAGTTTTATTATATATTAATTTTGCATCATTTTATTATTTATTAGCAAAAAACAACCAATATAAAAAAATTAAAATTGTACATACATTACGTATCATTTAAACATATTTATTAAAATAAGAAAGACACGGCATGAAATACAAATATCCCCTTTCAATATTGTCAAATAAAAAAAGATAAATGTTTTAATGCTAACCTCGTCCCTGCAGCGCTCTGCTTTATACCACACAATACCAAGGTTTTGATGCATATCTCAATGTGACACGATTCTGAACATTCAGTTGTTAAAAAGCTTTTTTGTTAACTCAAAATGCCTTAATGAGAAAAGATTTGTTCGCATAGATATGCAGAAACATAGCGGAAATTGAGAGTACATGCAATTTTCTCTCTTCAAACAATTAAATTGCTCTAATTTAATTGCTCAGATTTTTTCATAATTCTGTAAATGCCCATAATTTGGAAGACGTTTGTCAAATATCAACATCCATTCACTCACAAATTGACAAACTTATAGATTAGTTTAAAGTGTGACTGTGAGAATTGTGCCGCTTGCCATAGGTTACCGACCCCTGTAGCAAAATAACTAAAAACAAGGAAATCGACTGAGATTTCCTGCATAACAGGGAGAGACATTTTAGTTTTAAATATCACTAAGAATTAAAAGTAATAGGAAGTTCTTTTACACAAACTCTTTAAATTAATTTTGAAATATCTTGAAATAAAATTGATTTTACAGGAAACGACACATTTTTCTATAAGTTTCCTGATAAAATCTCACTGAAATCTTTTCACATAGATATTAAAAATAAAATAACAACAATAATAATTTGAAAAAAAAAAAAAAAAAAAAAAACTATTAACGTTTGGGAGGAAATGATTCGATTTCGTACAAGAAAGAAAGTAACCTGAATCTTCAGTTGTACTCCATCAAGAATCATTCATAAATTTATTTCCGTAATCAAAGCGAAATTTAATATATAAATATAAAGATTTTTTTAAATATTAGAAGTTCAGTGAAATAACAGCTTAAAAATAATTTTAGTTTCTCTGAGTTTAATATATTTATCAAGTGATAAAATGATAAAACAAGTTCTTACATAGCATACTAAAATTCCAACCTTAGGGGGAGGGGGAGTTGCAGGGTTGATAATATTGGTGTTATTTACGTTCGAGAACATAATCGTAGAAAAAAAATCTAAATCTTCAGTTTAACATACCATCTTGATATTACCGATTTAGCGATTTACTTTATTTCTTCGTACACTAACTAACCGCTCCGAATTTATTTTAACTATATTCTTCTTATATTTATACTAAACTTACTTAACCCATTATCGTTAGATATATCCATTAAGAGATACAGTGTGCTCTCTAATATTTTATCAACAAATACTAGAAGAAAATGTCAACAGCATATCAATCTGCTAGCAGGTTTTTTAAAACTATAAAGCTTCTGAAACTTAAAACAAATGGCCAGCGACACTGTTTACCGAGGCATCACCTAATCTTTCGACCTTTTAGATTTAAGGCTAACTTTAGAAAAGAGTCTATTTCAAAATGTTGTTTCAATTATTTCGCCTTAAATCTAATCTTATAAATGGAAGCTCTTTATAAAATTTTTTTAACGCTTTCGTAGAATGTCAAGGCAGTAAGAACTCAGTACTTGCAATATTTTTAGACTCTTTCTATTCGATCTGTTTTTTTAGTTGCATCCCCATAAATACTTGAACTAAATTTGACATTTTTTTGCTTTTTTTATATATACGTTTAAGAATATTCGTCTCCGCAAGTGTTTAGAATAATAATCTACTAAAAGATCAAATATGGTTAAGCAAATAAAATATAAATAAATAAATGAAAACTATGTGGTGGCAATCATTCGGTGTATTTAAAAATCAATTTACCGTTCTATATTCAGGTTTGTAATACAGAATTTCATTCAAAAGAAGGAATGGCTACATCATATACATATGTACTAATCAGTATAAGATCATCTAATCAAGTACAAGTAGCCATTGTAATCGACGATAATGAACTCGTGATGGGCGAGTCGTGAGTTCGAGACCAGCGCCACTAAATAGCCGTCGAGTAGAGGGACTTATGTACGCTAAATCTGTCACGACAAAGTCCTCGCGTTGGTGTGATGTGGAAGTTTGGAGAGTAGAATGTGCACCTAATCAGGCGTTCTCGTTACTTAATCGAGGCTCAAAATTTCGAAGATCCTCTTCACAGTAACACCAACGTTACTTTAGGCGAGTGCCTTCTTAATAAGCAAATAATCATCTAATGAAACACACAAATAAACTCACTTAAAATTTTGTAATAGTGAAAAAATGGTACCACGGCTGCTTATATTGAAAAAGTGCAAAATTATAAAGCATTCAAAAATGTTTAATAACTTAGTGCATGTATGATTCAAAACAAATTTAAGATATTGTTTAAGTTTTAAATGTAACGAACATTAAAAATAATAGTTCTCTTAGAAGACATTCCAGAATTTATTTGAACTTTGTATAAATCCTTTAAAATATTGTATATTCTGCCAAACATTCAATACAATTAAAATAATCGACATTAATTTTGCTATCAGATAAACTTTAAGACATGTGACTTCGAATAATGTAACTAGCTCGCGCCACCCACGAATTTAGAAAGTTGTAACTTATTCCACCTACTTTATCTTTCGACACTGCTAACGAGTATTAATTAATTAGCATACTCATAATTAATCCCTATTCTTTTTATTACATTAAAATAAACCAATTGAATGAAACAAATATAAAAAATAAAAAAATGCATTTCTGGTGAATAAATCAAATTTTTAAAAAAAAATTAAATTACCGTGGCACAGTATTAGGATTAAAAATTTTTGAAAAACAAATTTAAAGTAATGTTCTTTTTTGTTTTGCCTTTATTATAGATAGTTGTCAGCAATTAAAGCTAGCCAAAGAAGTAATACGGAATAGATTGACAGCTGTCAGTTAAACTGACAATGAGTAGAATCTAGAATAAATTTACATGACTTAACTTCAGCCGCTGTCCATTTGGGCTATAGGTAATCTTTGAATTACCTAACCAGTTATTCGCTTAAGCTTTCGTAATCTGTTGAGAGACTGAAATTTTAAGACTGTCCTAAATATACACGCATCTCAAGTTGCTAACAAGCTTATAATTTCGTCGTCTCTTATCTTCACTTGATAAGAGGAATATACAGTGGATGTATTAATACTAATTTATGTATTCCCTATTTGAATGACAAAAATGTTTTGCTTAAATAATAAATATATGTTGAGCAATAACTTCCAAGAGAAAAAATATCAGTATTGAATGTTTGAAAGGATTCGTATAAGATATTTTCAGAATTTAAAATAATATTTTTTGTAAAACTATTAAAATATAGGAATTCAATCTAAGTATAAACTTGATCTCCATAGTAATCGATTAACTAAATAAACTCTGCATAAATTAATTAATGCATAATAAATTCTTAAATGTGTTCATTGAAATTTACATAATAAATCAGTTACTATAGAAATTCTTTTAATAATTTTTGGCATTCAATTCCCGAATTATAAAATGGTCCTTAATCAAATTAGTAGCAATTTCATTTAAATACTGTTTAGAAATCAGATAATTGGTTTTTTCACAAAGCAAACATAATAAAAGATTGATAATAACTTATTTGTGTAATGGAAACCTAATCGGAACTAATGCTAAAGATCAAAAGTAAAAACTTATTCAAGTAGGTAAAAGCAATTTAAGAATTATCATTTTAAAAAAAAACCAATGCTATTCTTGCCACGTTTCTCAGTTTAAATAGCTTCTTAATTTGTTTGTTTGTTTTTAAACTTTCTCTTTTACTTATTTTCTAAGAGATTTATTTTTTCAAATTATATTTAATAAAGGAATTACGAGTCAAAAGAGACTCATATATATATATATATATATATATATATATATATATATATATATATAAACTCATCCATTCATTCATAAACTTTCTAAGATTCATTTCTCAAGGGAGTTAATGCATTAATGATAGTCGAGTTGATGAAAAGAAAAAGAAAAATGATGTTTAATTCCAATATTTATCTTAAAGAGCTACTGAAATTGTAGAATTAAGGGCGCTTAACCAACAATGTGTGTGTATTTCATTCTTATTGGTCGACAAGCCTTGTAATTTTTATGAGTTTCTTCCTAACACACAGAGGTAGACGAATTCTTAAATAAAAATTTTTCCTACAAAACATAATATTCTAAAATTTTTATTAGTCAAGAACAAAAATTTTCTTGTAGCCCTAAATGTAATTCATTTTAGATATTAATTTGATCATTTTAAGTCAATGCTCAAACCTGATGAAGAAAGTAAACAGATTTGTAAAATACACTATTAAACTGAAGAAATAGAAATAATTAAAAATAGACGCTTTATTCTAATAAAAATTCTATAATGGTTCTTACTTTTAAATTTCAAACACAGATATAGTCATGGAATATAATTGTAATCTCCAATTTAATTTACATAAAATTAATCTTGCTTATTACTTTATTTCAAACATTTTAAACATTCAGGAAAATGTTCCATTGAGGATTCAGAAAATGAAAATTTTGAATTTTATATTGTTATGTTGAACAATATAACACATAAGTTATATTGTTTTCGTTAAAGTAAATAAATTTTGGAATACTTTATTTAGCTAGTAGTTTAAATAAGTAATAATAATATATACTTAGAAACTACAAAGAGTGCAGTAACTGTAGGAAAGCTAAGCATTTGAAAATATCCTGCCTATTAAGGAACTGTGAAGCTTATTGAATATGTAGTACTTATGATGTTCAATACGTTCTGAATTTCATAAGATCATGTTTCACTTTCTCCATGATACTTTTCTTTTTTTTTTAAATAAAAAGTACAAAAAGGGTAAAACGTGATGAATTGCAAGGATTTTTCTGAATTTAAATACTGGAAACCTTAGAAGTAAAGAAATAAGGCTAAATGTTAACATAAAATGCTTTTCCCATTTGATAAAGAATTTTGTATAAGTGTTTTTAATCTTTTTAATTAAATAAATTCAGATTTCACAATTCTGAATAAATTTTATTTTTTAAGTACTTTGAAATAATTTTAAAATAATTAAAAAATTTAGAAAACAATTTTTTCAAGCTATTGAGAGTTATTTTATATCTATTTTATCTATAAATTCTAAAGGATGCGATCAATACAAGGCTCGAAGACTGAATTAGACATTTTCTTAATTTCTCACACAAAACGGAAGAACGAAAACCTGTACGAGCAACATACACGAAGGAATCAAGCTTATTTATATCCTTCATTCCGTTCGTTCGGTTTGAAAGTATTTAATTTGATAAGTATGGCAATCTTTTTGTTTGTTTGAACACGTGTCCTTTGTTATTCTAAATCCATCACCTGAAACGTTATATGAATTATATGTCAATTTCTTAGGCACGTGTTATTTATAATATGAGTCTTTTTCGATATACTTTTCATCATAAGGAACACGAAAGGAGCAATGAGAGGTCTGCTTAAAATAAATCTTTTTTTGTTCCTGAAAAACATTACTTTTCCTGCATAGTGGAAAAACAGCTCGTATTCAATTTCTCCTGACAATAGAGCGAGACTATATTTTTAATAGAATTTCAACTACCGTGTTCGACCTGTTCGTGGTGATGAGTAATATCCCTTGCGTGTTAGTTCTGTCGACGTATCCTTGACACCACGGATTGATGGACGTTGATCTCAATGTCTTGCTACACATAGTGATTATTTTGATGCTTCATTCGACCACAAACAATGAAAATAGACACTAATAAGTATCTTTCGCTATCAGTAATTGCCAAGAAAAGGGAAAAGATGCGACCAATATTATTAGTATGTATTTGAACTTAATTGCTGAAGATTTCTTAATTTGACGCAGAATCTTACATTTGGAACTATATTTCATATAGACTTCATCAATATTTTCGCATTTCAACTATGACTGGGTCGGCTTATTACGGGGTACATTTGAATTGTCGTTGGCAATGATGCATTTAACATGATTTTAAGTTATAGATGTAATAAACTTCTGGAAAAGAAAAGTATAATAAACATTGATACATTCAAGGCATATTTTTGAATGCAATAATTTATTCCAGCTTTAATATTTCGTATATTTTTTCTGGAGTCTTCCAACAAGTGTCCGAACTAAATCATTACATATATTTGTATATTTTAGTTTTTTATTCTATGAATTTTATCACCTTGAATGGTTATTACATTCAGAATGAGCAACACATTAAAATCCAATTTAAAATTAAAGACAAGTTATTTAACACTAATATGGTGTAAGAGAGCTTATTTTTATCTTGGAACAGTGGTGGATTTCGATAATGCTGCTTTCTGGTTTGTTTAGGAATATTTTGCTTATTGCACTGTTCAGATTCTCCCAGGGGTTTCCTTCAAACCTCAAAGCAATCAGTTATTTTATCCACTACTTGATGGGAATGTAAATAGTATACCCTCTTCTTCTAATATAAATTCCTGAAAATTATTTTTAGGAAACCAAATATGTGTTTTCAAGAATGGATAAGGAGATTCCATGTAAATGTGATAAAGAGAAATTTATCTCTTAAGCCAGGGGTTACAAATTAATGTACCGTAGTACAATGATGAGCGATAAGATGGTCATTGGAGCACAACAAAATTTTTTAAGATTACTAGACATATGTAAAAAAAACTAAATTGGTACACAAAAAATATAAAATATATTTGATAAAGGATTGTGTATAAAAATTAAACCCCCTTTTAATTGATTATACTCTTACATCTTGATGATAAATAAACTAGTTTGTAATGTATTAAAAATATAAGAACATTTAACCCCATTTTATCGGCAAACAGAACCTTAATTGTAATTATTTAATTATTTATAACTTTTTATTATCTTACATTATGATTACTATTTAATGAGTTCATTTTAATTTATACGTTTAATGTATTTCAATATATATTTTTATTTTTGCTACTAAATGAATCTAAATATGTTTTAATTTATTATGATATGAATGTATCTCTTCATTTAAGGATATGAGTGAATTATGGAAATTTAGTTATAGTTTTAAGTGTTCACGAGAATTAAATACTATTATTTTCTTATTTAAATTTTCTATTTTATTTAAAATTATATTTTAAAAGAAAATGTGTTTATTTTTTTTAAAAAAAGAGTATCATAAATTTTAAGTTATTCATTGATTTTGTGAAACTAATTTAAAATAATAAAATTTAGAACCAATGAATATATTTTATCAATCTTAATTTTAAAAAATTAAAATCAATTTGTTTTCTTCGCGTATTATTTCCTACGCTTACGGAATAATTTTTTGCAACTTTTCAAAATATTTTTTTAATAAATAGTTTCTCTTTGAGAACTTGAAAATTAAAGATATCATTTAATTTAAAATATTTGTATCTCTTAAATTAAAGATATGAAAGTCCGTTGGAAAAAAAAATTAAAAACGTTATTGGACAGACAGTATTTGTTTTCAGGAATGTGCTTGCTTTAAACCATCTTGTTACTACATAGTTGTATTTAAAATGTTGGTATTCTAATTATTTGTTATCAGTAATATCTACTTAAAGTGGTATCGAGATTTTGTTCGTTTAAGTCATATGCTTAATTATTCATTTAAGAATTTTTTGTGAAATCTATTCATCTGAACTTGAAAAACAAGACTGTATTTTAACTGCTAAACTGCAAAGCTTTAATTCACAATAATCAAATAAATGTTACAGAATACATCCACATCTGAATTGGAACCGAAATCTCAGGCATAAAAATATCGTTAGATAATAAAGATACCATCATTTATTAATATATGCAGCAGAGATTTTTTTTCTAACATAATAACAATATCCAGAATTCTCTAATAGGCGGTATAGTATGGAGAAGCTTATTGTCTACTTGTTAATTGAAATGTCTTGCACCATTTGTAGAGTAGTTAGCTTATAAATTCCATTTTTGCTTTCTTAAAAAAATTATTAGTTGATAATTTCCTTTCTCTCTCTCTCTCTATATATATATGAGAAAAGCTACTCACTCATCACGAAATCACCGGAACTATTAGACCTATGGACATGAAATTTAGTTTGTTCTTGTTTCTAATTTATTTTGTTGAGTAGATAGCCGCTTAGAAAGAGTTTTGCGAAAGTCGACTTTCAAGGGGTGTTGCGTGGTCCTTAGACAAAAAATCCCCATTTGAATTATTAGACTTGCATGTTTGAAAATTTTTGTTAATATGTATCTTCTGTTGAGTAGATTTGATTCCCAAAATCGGTTGCAAGGGATGATGGGGGTGTTATAGATAAAAAAAATTCCCATTTGTGAGTTATTACACCTACAGATTTGAAATTGGGCAAGCATGTTTCCTTTGTTGAGTAGATTTCCTCTAAAAATAGGTTTTGTGGAAATTGAATCCCAAGGGGACATACAGAGATGAAAGAGATAAATATATTTCCTTTTTAGAAACTCAAGTCCTGTTTTTTTTGCAGTAAAGATAATAGGATTATAAGAATACTTCTCAATATAATTGAAAGCATAATGTGCTAGGACTTAAATAATATATTATTGCCCAATATCATAAAATACCCAAAGAAGCTGGTGTGTAACAACTAGTACGTATTACATATCTGATACATTTTGCGTTTCAAAAGAAGTTATTGATATTCGCATATTATCAGAGCTTTTTTGTAATAACACTATCGTTCATAAAATATTTATTATAAGCAAGATTTGGTATCGTATAAAGGAAAAGTTATTAACAATATTCAGATGTCTATGCATCTGTCTGGACGAGAATTACAACACATTTTTTTGAGATAAATGGATTGTACCGCTTCAAAAACCAGCTATTTATGTTTTGTACATATTACTACAAGAAATCCGGAATTGTTTCATTTTGTAAAATAATGTTCATATTATCGATATCTCAATACCTGAAAGAACAAGTTTGCGTAATTTATATTTAACTAGGCTACCATGTTAAGAGAGAGATGATATCAGCTATGGCAAAGTTCTCCTTATCTAAGTGAGGAAGCCTATAAAAACTACGAAGTATTGTTGTGATTGATACGAAACCGAAAAATAGGAAATATAATATCTTAAAAACTCTGGATATCTTGGGAGTGTGTTTTCAAATCTTGAGAAAGCAAATATAAATAAGAGTAACCTTTGAATAGCTTTAAGCTTTTGAGAAGTTTTCGTTATTGTTTGAGATATGCGAAGTGATTAAAATGGGTCAGTAAATACTCTCATCAAATTACTCTTCATAGATTAGGTTCAAGTAGAGGTTGACTCAACAAACAATAAACTGGTATTTAATTTACGAAATTTTAGTTCCATAATTTTGTTTTTGGCATAAAAAGTCTGTTTTTATTTGTTCTAATAATCATGAAGGTGATATTACGACACATTATGTTTAGCTGGACAGATATCATATAATTTGGTAGATAATTTAAGGCAGTGCTGTCCAACCGGACCGGTCAGCATTTGATCTTTCTACCACGGCCCGCTGAGAGGAGGGGGGGGACGACGTTGATTGTTTATATTTTAGATTATATTTAATAGTTTTAATTTAATTGCATTTAAATATACCTTCAGAAAAAATACAGTTACACCAAAAAATGAATGCAAAGTGATTTAACATGGAATATAAAGATATTTTCATAAAAAGTCACACAAACCCGAGAGAAATAGATCTCAGTAAATAAAATGCAAATAATTTAATATTCCTTGTGGGACCCGGGGATTGGGGACCACTGATTTAAGGTATCTGAACACGTTCAGAATACTTTAAAAAAAAATTTCATAGTAAAGCACTACAATTTTTTTTAGGGATCTAACCAATAAATACTTATATTTAACCAGCAATATTTATAGTAAATTTCGTAAATTTTACAAAAAAAGTAATTGTACGTAAAATTTCAGCAATTTTTAAAAAATTATTTAAAGCAGAGAAAAAAGTAATAAACTTATATCTCTATAGAAGTATTACTAAAATAAACTAAATACATTTATCTAGAAAATTGCAAAACTTTTAATGTATATTAAAATATAAAGATTTTAGAGCTGATCCAATAAATATTTTTGAGCTATAATTGAATTAACAGGCCATAATCCAAAAAATATTCATACAATAAGAATTATTTTAGTACCTTCGCTCGAAAATAAGAAAAATATCAAGCTTAAAAAGTTTCATAGAAAAATACATGCGTAACATTTTGAGTTATCAGATTCACCATGATAGTTTTTGAACAATTTAAAAATGCACACTTCTGGTAGATTAAAGCCCCACTTCCGGTTTGTCTAATTAATTTCCTGTAATTTACTGTCGGCCTCTATTTAACATAGAAACATAATATTGTATGTTTTGTAAAGCCAAAAGATTGGTTTGTCTTAGTAAAATAAATAAATAAATAAAAAACGTGTGTTTTGATCGAAATTGGTCATTTCAACGTGTTCAGATACCTATAAACAAAATATAAATATATGAAATTACTTAATAAATTTTAACTACATCAATAATTCATAAGAAAAATATGTGTTGACACTGGAAGTATTTAATCTAACTTTTTATTCACGCGTAATTCCCCCGTCTATCACTTTCTATGCACAATGATTTTAATTTAGAGAAAAATTAAGAATCTCTCTCTATCTAAAACATCTCAGTAACTACTTTGAGTTATAATTACATCCATGTGTAGTAAAATTACCATTTAAAAAAATCTTAGAAATGATAAAGTAACGCTGATATTTGTCGAAACATTTTATATACTTTATGTAATATATCTTATTAAAAATGAATCGATTAGTGTGTGTCATAAACCTTAACCTAGATATGAAGTGTAACGTAGAGCATCAATATACTACATTCTAATCGGAACGAAAATGATATAAAAGAAAAAATTGATCTACACGTATATTCTGTCTCCTTACTTTTTCCTATTCGCTCCGATATCATTCAAGGCTTCTTTACTTCATTAGACAGGAATTTCGATATGACACGTCGCAACCTTTTATCAAATAGAGACCTCATGGGTCTTTAAAATGAATTAATTTTTCTTCCACGAAGAAATCAGCTTGCTTACTCTGAGTTTCACGAGAATGTGTGGATGGAACATATGACGTCATATTAACGTAAAAATATTTCAAGTTTTTCTAAGAAAATTTATTTTAAAAAACCCACTACAAGATGAAGAAACATATTTTGCTCTGTTATTAAATTTCTTTAGAAAGAAAATATTTAGATGCTTTTTTCAATCTCAAAAGTTAAATTAATTTTAAAGTTTTAAAAATATCTTTAGAGGGAAGTTTTTAGTATCAAAATTTAAAATGAAACTAATATGAGATGATGGGTGTTGTATAATTTTATCAAACAAAATTGATTTTACACTTTCATTATCACACGTTATATGTAGTGCTTCTATGCGTTTCATATATACTAATTCAGTGTATGCTGTTTTTTGGGACAGGTAAAGATAATAAAATCAAACCGGACATTTTAAGAAAAATATAAATTTATAGTAATAGCTATCATTTAAGGATTCAAAGGTATTTTTTTTTTCTTAAAATAATTTTCAAAACTACGTTTCATTGACTATAAGACATTCGAAAAAATACCGTACAGTCAATGTAATACAATTTTAATTGAATGGGAAGGAATCACTCTAAAAATTCTAAAAGAGACGCACAAAGAAAATTTCATTCAGAAACTTTAGCAATCTAAATTAATTTGTTAAACGCAACTGTAAAGACCTGTGCGATTACAGAAAAAAAAAATCACATTTGTTACTTTTATCAGTCACAAAATACCATTTATTTTGTGTCCAATTTAAAGAAAAGACTAATAAACAAGCAGCATCTTCATTTCTTATGTATCAAAATTGATGGCCCTGCACGATCATTTAATTTGCAACTAACCTGATGATACTATTGACGATGAAATGATTTCCACACGTTTGAAAACTAATTTCTCTTTTATCTTGCATATGAAATCATTTCATCTCGTTGATCTGATTTTTATACATTAAGCTGAAATGATCTTACACTTCCACCGGAATTAAAGAGTGAATGAACTGATGTAAAAGATGGTATGCAAGTTAGAGCGTCTGTCACGATTTTTGAATGAAAATCGTTTATTATAGTGAAAAGTCACGCAAAAGATTCTATTCAGTTGAGTAAAAGAACGTGCGTTGTATTGATGCAGACGAGTATTGTCAAGTGTGATCCTCGTCATACATCAATGAGCCATACTTAATCCGTAGTTTTGGATTTTAGATAACTTCACTTAATATTTTGAGAAATTCGGTATTGTTCGGAAGAGTTGGGATGAAAAATTAATGCTTTCTTTTTAATCTTAATTGAAGATTTTTTTAGAAATACTTAAAATTGATTAATTGTTCGTAAATACATTCACTTTCTTTGAATTTACACACACACACACATATATATATATATATATATATAATCATGTGACTACTCCTTTCGCTTACCTCCTAGGGTAGGCGAACCACATAATGTCGTAATGTAGTAGTCACTCGTCCTCAGAAGAGGTTTCCAAACTGCAGCCCGTGCACCCTGCAATCCAGCTCACCAAGTTTATTTTAGTTACATACTGAAATTTAGAATCAACTAAATCATGCAAACCATTTGAGAATCACACTAACTGACATACATAATGAAATTCAATTTATACTAAAAATTCTTAATAATTGATTTACATGGATAATTCACGTAATGATATACATTTTTAATATACTGAGTGAGATTTATGTGTCTGTAACTTTCAGTTAACAATTGTATACAGTTGGGGATCAAGTTTACCAGAGGACGTTATTAGCACAAACTTCAAATGCTTATTGGTTAACTTGGATCAGTAAATACTTTTGTATATTTCATTTAAGATACTGTTTTATTTTCCGTTAATAAGTACCTAAAATAGAAAAAAAAATTACGGCCAGATTTATACAACAAATCAAACTGGATGAGTGAAGATTTAAAAGTTCCAGCAATAACGATTTGAAATATTTTTCTTTAAAATTATCGGTGCATTGCAAATCACTCAAGACCATTTGAAGTTACGGAGGAAGGGTTTTTGAAAATATCTGGATGTTGTTTGCAATTGTGTTAAAACTGATAAAGCGATACTCAAACTTTATATTTGATACCGCGAAAGTTTCAGTTGCAAAATCTACTGGAAAAAGAGTCACAGTTAGAAGCGAAATGAAACTTTGTGCTTAATCCGAAACTGCAGTATGCTACTATGAAGAGCTAGGTAGCTCTGTGCCCTTTGGATTTACTGGAGGATTCATTGTAGTTCTTGGGCTAAAAAGTTTGGGAACCTCTGGTCGAGAGTTTTGAAAAAAATATCGGGAATGTAATGATGTCATTTCTCTCCTTTAAATTGAAACTAATAGTTAAATTTTAAAGAATATTTAGGCTTTGAGAAAAAATAAAATTGTAAAAATTTTTTACTAAACCCATTTTAAAAATTATACAAATTCAGATACGAGAAATGATCGCTATACAGGGTTTTTAAACTGAGATGCTAAGAGCTTAATTTTTATCGAGAAAGATTTAGTAAAAAGAGAAATAACAAACAAACGTTTTGTGTCTTAGATATAAAGATCTTTATATATATATATCAAAAATAAAACTCTTGGATTTAATAAAATAGCATATGTAAGACATTAATCTTCTTGATAAGTAGTCACTAATTATAATGAATAGAATTTCCACGATGAACACAAAAGGGGGATTTAGCAATAACATAAAAATATTGATACATCTATTCTTTCTGTAACACGAAGGAATACGGAAAATTGCTGCATTTAGTCATATTAATATTTATAGATGAACGATTCAAAAAATGACCCTTAGCAATTAAAAAAACTTCAGAGGGGAAAAAAGCAATGAGTTGGCAAACAGCACATTTTTCTTAAAAAGAACTCGAATTATAAAAAAAGTAACAAATAAGCTGTTCTTCAAAATATAATTTTTGAAAAAAATGTAGATATTGCTTGAATAATAGAAAAAAGTCATAATTTTTTCTTTTACTTTCTTAATTGAAAGAATAATTAGTAATTTATATGATTTAATTGTATTATATATGAGCTATAATCATTTTATAAATAAAAAAACCTTTTTTAGTTATGTCTAAATTATAAGATAATGAATAAACGAAATATTACTTTGTATTTTATTCGGTGCTGTTGTATGTGTAATTAGACTGTGTTTATTATAACAACAGAGACTCTCTTCACAAAGCAATAAGAGGGCTATTAACGAAAAACATCGCCCTATTTTGGAGTGTAGGGGAGGGAGAAGGTCAGATACCTCGAAAACTTATTATTCAATTCGTGATTTTTGTTGCTGAAGTTTGTTTGATTGAAATTTTTGTATTGTAAATATTTCTGCAGAAATAATCTTTTTTTTTTCAATCAGCGTTTGTAAAATTCACATACGTAAAGCAAAGTTTATGTGCACTATTTGCTATTAATATTAAAGGGGGTTTTACTAAACTAGAAAACAGTACTTACCCATTACAGAACCTACAGTCAGACACATTCGTTATAAAAAAAATATTCAGTTTCTCACGCAAGATTTTACTCACGCTATTTCCGAGATAAGAGAAAAGAGTTTGACCTTTCAAATATCCAAACCATTAATGAGTTACTGTTCAATAGTTATCTACAGCAAAATCATTAACAATGTTGTACTGAACAATAACATACATCATCAGTAAAAAGGTTGTTTGATTTTTTGATGCCAGAAAGGTCTCTCATTTGATTTATTCTTTTACTAAGCGCGGAATTCCGGAATGATCTTGAAAAGAAGGATGTAATGTTTTTGTATTAGTTGCACTAATCGCAATGTTAATAATGAAAGACTAGAGTATGAATTAATTATTACTAGAATATAAGAAAAAATATATTTAACTACACATGAATAAAATATTTTTCAGGGCTTATCTTATTATTTGTTTAACTACTATTACAAAAACAATAATAAACAAATATGCTTCATAAAAGTTGTATAAATATCTCTCTCTTATACTTTTTTTTATTTAAAAATGTAGTTTATTCTTTACTTGCAATTATTTTCAAATTTAATGTTGCTAGAATTGTATCATTTACATGTAAATAGGAAAAATGGAGAAGAACAAATTAAAAATTCTACATAATAAATGAAAATTTGTTAAAAAAATCACCAAGCAATATTCAAGTACTTTCTTTTTCAAAGTCCAAAAAAGAAAATTTTCCGATTTGTCTTTATCACAAAATTCAATTTAAAATTTGAACTTGATGTACAAAACAAAGCAAAGAATAATTGTATATATAAAACTGCTTTTTTCTTCTCTGGATTCTTTTTTAAAGAAAGTTGAATTAAAATATTCAATTTTACATTTGTCCTTTTTTTTAAACAAACATAAGAATTATGTTACAATTTCTGTTTGCACATATTCTAGCATTCTATTAGTTCTACGTGAGTTAAAAGTACAAGAGCCAATAGAGCAAAATTATTGCAAATGTGAAACTGCTTTTTTTACTGAAACTTTTTTTTAAAAGAAAGTTGATTTTCGAAATTTATTTTCATATATGCTGATTTTTTTAAATTAGTTTAGGAATTGGTTTACAATTTTTTCCCATTATTTGTTGAATCTACGTTTAATTCAGTCTTAGAAGAACGAAACATGCAGAATATGAAAAGAAATTCAAAACACGTTATAAAAAAAAAACCGCACATGTTTCAAACATATTAAAATATTTAAAAAAATAAAAATCAAAAACAAGTAAGGCGATCAAGCAGAAAATTATTTATATTAAGTTCAACCAACCTGTGTGAATTGAAACTCCCAAAATTTAATTAAAACTCGTTTTTTAAATCTTAGGAACTAGCCTCATATTTCTTGGAAAATTTCAATGAGAGATTTATTTTTCATTTTTTCTTTTTTCTTTTTTGTGCTTCAAGTCGGATAAAATGGAAAGGTAAATAATTATAACAGGAACAAAGTCCAATTTTTCTTCGTGGTTTAAAATCTTGAGTACGAAATTTGACTCTCAAGAAATACGACAATTTTAATCAATTTTTTACTTAATTACTTGTTAGATTAAAAAAAAATAATTCTGAAATCGTTTTTATTAAGATTACAAGAAAAATAAATGTCTTAAATATTTTAAACATTTATCATTTAAATATGTTTTAAAAATATTTGCCAGAACTAATTAAAATATTCTCTTTCGAATATTTTAGTTCACTCAGAATTCGATTTAAATTCTACGAAAGGTTTAAACAAATCCGGTGAAAGTAAGAAAAAAAAATAAAAGTCCCTCTAATTCTATATAAAACTGAAAAATTGTTTCATTTCCTTTTTGTTGTTGTTATAATGATTAGCGCTTCAAAAAGTCAACTACACTATTAATAAGATGGTCAATAATTAGTATAAACACACTTTTTCAATATTTAAGTAGTACTTTCAAATACAAAATTAATTAAAATAAATCCATGATGCGAAATAATTACTTCACCTTGCTATAAATACTGTCATTTCTTAAGTTATTTTTGTATTTAATTTAGAAGTGCGAAAAAGCGCCACAAAAATGAATAAACAGACGGGGGAAGTAATAATAATTCTGAAAGATCTCGTTATACATTTTGCTTTAAATTAATTATACTACGGCACAAAAGTTATTATTAAATCCTTCATTATGAGAATTTAAGTACTATATTGCAACAGTTATATTGTTTCAAAACTATCGTAATTAAATACATAATTTCGAATTAACGATGACAAAAAATGTCACATCGTAGTAGTGTATATTTATGAGTAAGTTATTTTTTTTAATTACATTATTTCTACAATGCAATGAACCTTTTAACTGTTATCCCGAGATTATCTCGGGCAAGGCATTAGTGCTTTAACCTTTAGAGGACGCCTGGTCGATCTAGATAACAAAACTAATAGTCCCTTAAAAGACGACCAGCGACCCTTTTCCCCTCTAAACAGCTTTCGAATCAGCATGGGGCCTATTGCAGTTCTGAAACATTTACGACTTGACCGGTCTCTTTTGTATTCGGAGGGGAGGGGGAGTTCCCTCTTTCACGCTTAGTGAGTGAGTGAATATTAACGTCCCACTGTTCAGCTACACAAGGGCTTTTGGAGACGGTCCGCGTAACTTTGAACCATGGTCAAGTGACGCGGACGACACCTGAGCTGGCACCCCCTCTCCTAACTACCACACCACACCAACGGAAGGACGTTTCAGCTCTCGACAGATTTAACGTGCATCGTACCCCTACACGGCGGAACTTTAGTGGTACTGGGATCGAACTCATGAGTCACTAGCCATGATCCGATGCCTATACCACTTGGCCACCGCGGCCACCTTTCACGCTTAATAGAAGTCCCTCGTTTTTTTCCCTGGTATGTGCAATTTTTTACAAGTGAATTGGCATAGTTATTTTTGTCAGTGGATTACACTTTGTTCTTTACTCAGTAGTATCATTTTTATTTTCATTTTGAATTTGCTTGATTTCTTCCTTTTTTTTAAATGACAACAAAAAAAGGACTCCTGCACAACAGAAATCCGGAAACATTTAATTGATTTTAAAGTTGAAATTTTTGGCGATTCTGACTGTAAGTTAGAAAATAAAGAATAGGGTTTAAAGACCTATCTTTCAATTTTTTTAGCTTAGTTTTTGAAGATGAGGTTGTACCGCATGAGGAATATGAAGTTATCTGGAACACTCACAACTAACTCATAAAGCAAAATTTTTACGCGTTTTACTGGAAATAGTACGATAAAAAGAACTATTGAACTATGCGTCACGAAAATTGACGGATTTCTTTTTTTACAAAGTTAATCAAAAATATATAAATTATTAAAAATACTTCGAAATGTTTTTCGATTCATTCTTGCTTTGTAAATTCCTTACGTCCTTTCTCTGAAACATCACATCATTATTAAATCTGTTGTTAGTATTCTTGGTTCACACATCGGAAAAAAGGCTTGTTTATCGTGTATAAACAAAAAAAAAATAGTTAACCAAAAATTCATGAATTTGTCGTAGATATTTTAATTATATGTTCTAGTATTTCAAAATTCTTTATGAAATGCAAGATAAGTAAAATTATTCATTGTAAAATGTAAAAGTTTAATGCATAATATAAATTTTTTTATTATAACAATTGATACATAAAAATTGAAGCTTCGAAACTAGAAAACAAAAAGTGTAGTTACAAATCCCAAACTTTCTTTAAAATTTAATTGAAATGAACGTGTAAAACACTCCCATTTCCTTTATACACGCTTAATTCCATTAAAAAACATAAGAAAAATGCCTCGTTTTATAAAATGCTTCAAAAGCAAGAAAGAAATCTATGCTTTTGTTGCATATTTTTGCTTCCAAAGTTCTACGCTGTTGCATTTCCCACTTTTTTTTTAAAAAAAGTTATTTTACAATTACATCTAGTAAATTTTTTTTCAGTGAGTGAGTGAATAAATATTAACGACGCACTGTTCAGCTACACGAGGGCTTTTGGCGAAGGACCTCGTAATTTTGAACCATGGTCAAGTGACGAGGTTGAAACCTGAGCTGGCACTACCCCTCTTCTAACTACCACACCGCACCAACGGGAGGACGTTTGAGCTCTCAACATGCATCGTACCCCTACATGGCAGGTCTTTAGTGGTACTGAGCTCGAACACTTGACATGCCGGCCACGATCCGATACCTTGACCACTAGGCTACCTCTCGGCCACATTCTTTTTCAAATAGAGTAATAACGAAAAGTAAATATACTACGAGAAATTTTGTAAAATGCTTTAAACTATATGGAAACTAATGAAGTCAAGAAATAAAATAAATGAAACAAATTGTCTTATGGAATAATTAAGCTGGGGTACTCAACCTTTTTTTCTGCCTGGCCGCATACATATGTTAGCTGTTTCACGCGGGCCGCAACATGAGAATTAAAAGAGAGGGGGGGGGGGGAAATACTTCGAAACCAGAATTACATAGAAAATTTAAAATGTGGAAATTAATCAAAATATTAAATCTCCTGTTTCAAATTTTTTTTAATTGTTATTTTTTTATTTTTGCCATTAAATTTTTCTAAATTGGAAGCATTTAAGAATCACTCTTTCATAATTTCTGCATCAGTAAACGGTTTCATACGGTCACTTATAATATAACAAATTTCATAGGGGGCCTTGTTACCACTGTGATATTACCACTGACAAAACACTTTTTTGCTGTTGCAAAGATTATTAAAGAAAGCCTATTTATATCACCTCTTGAAAGAGATTTTCGAGGAAAAGTGTCGTTGAATGATTCCTGTTCATATACACATTGGTATTTTTTAAATAGAACGTGACAAATCAAACAATTACTGAACTCCAAGCTTGCTTTTCACTACAAAATAGTCAACTTTCCAATCGTCTTTAAAGAATCTACTTTCTTCAAATATTTTTTGCTTGCAAGATTTGAAGGATAGTTAAAAATTAGTTCCACTCAGAAAGTGGTCACTACTCCACTGTTGTGTATTATCAATAATCAGGGGAAAAAATATATCAATCCGCACCCATAGGCATCGACAGCAAAAAGTAAAATTGATATATTGGATTTTTTCACAAAGAATTTCTCTCCAAATTTTCATAAATAAATGATTTTCTCAGAGCAATGGGCCATGACTGGGTCACTTAAAAAGGCCCGGTGGGCCGCAGGTTGAGTATCGCTGAATTAAAGTAACGAAATGAAAAAGAAAATATGCTTGTTTCCTTCTGCCCCTCCCCCATAATTATTAGTGAATCTCACTTTTTATGTAGGATAATACATCCCCTTTCCAAAATAATAATAATAATAAGGTTCTATCATTTCGAGACCATTTTGTTGAATATTTGAGACGAAAAGAGGATCAGATAACTGTTGTAAATTGATTCGAGAAACACGTTGTAAAAGTTTTTAGGTTGCCAAAGTATCATTCCTCATAATCATATTTATTTCAGGTCTTGGTCATAGATTGCCAAACGTTGTTTGGTGTAATAAAACCTAGAAATAAACATCTGCTTTCCTGTATATCGAAGTTAGAAACGTGCAGTAAATGTTTTCAAATAGTTGGAGATCTGTGGTTTCGATTTCCATGTGACTTATTGCCATCATAAAATTTTAGGAATGTGCATTCCTTTACTTAAAATTGTCAGAAATTGAATAAATAGAAAATAAGTGATGGCCAGCTCAAAAGAAAACTCTTTCGCTATACAAACATTACCACAAGAGGAAAGGACCCCTTTCTCCACAAATGCTGGTATGCCATCAGCATTTTAGACCGCAAGCCGTGAAGCATGAAAGGGATCTTACTGGAAAAGATAGACAAAGAGAACAAAGATTACAAAGGGTCGTAAAATGTAAACGAAAACTGTTGCCGGAGAGAGATAGAGACCCTCTAGACTAGACAGTGAGCAGAGGAGAAATTCCTGTAATATCTTGAGTGTTGTTTGAAAGGCTTGACTGTACCTCGAGTTCACACACAAAAATCATTTCATTATCACACAAAAATCAGAGAATTAAACTGAGAATTTATGCTTTATTGTGCTACCTAAAACATTAAAACAATTTTAATATTTTTTTTTAATTGAAACTTATAAATAAAACCTAACTCGCTCTATATAAAAGCTGAGAACATAACTTTCCTGTATGAAAGGTGAAAAAAAATCAGGATGTTGTAATAGCAGAAGAAACAAATACAAATAAGAATAGTATATATTTAGGTAAACAAGTTTATCGAGTTATAACAAAATTTTGATTCTCGATAACTAAGATATTTCTAGCCATAATTTTGTTTTTATTATCGAATTAGTGTTTGTGTTTCACCATCAAGTATTCTACAAATTTAAAGCATTTCCATTTTTTTTAGTTATGAAAACATTTTATTTCTGTTGGAAACATATAATTTAAAATATTTTATGTGTATTTAAAGCATATATTTTAGGAACACGTAAATAAATCGATAAATTATTAATGTATTATTTAAATAACATAAGGAATAAAGAGTAATGAGACTGAAATCTAATTTAAATGATGATCAAGTAACGAGGACGATAGCCGAGGTGGAGCCCTCACTTCTAATTTCCTCACCACGGCAAAGTAAGGATTTTGATTTAATGTATACCAGCTCTGCTACATGATGGAATCCTTAATTGTGACCATTTTTCAATAAAAAAAAAAATGTGGAGGCTACACAAATGACAAGTGCCAACATTTATAGCCTTAGGACATTCACATTTTATAGCATAATGTGAAACATTTACCCTGCTATTCATCATATTTATTTGACTCAGTAAAAAATGTATCATAGTTTACAGTTTATACAGGAAGAATTAGATCAAAGAAAAATAAAATTTTTATTTTTGAAAAAAGCTTTTTAATGAAATTCAAACTTAATTTTAGGATTCATTTAGTATTATGAATTATAGTGTATCAAAATAGAATTAATAATGGAAGCAATAAAAAAAATGACAGTTATACATCAAATCTGCCATTCTTCTATGAAAGATATATAAGAAAAGTTCATTATCGATTTGATAAAATATGAATTTTACATTATGTCATAAAAATATAGGCTCAACAACTTACTTTTATTTTATATCATTGATTACAATTACCTAAAATGTATAAGGAATTATATTATATATTTCTTATATTTCTAGTTTGATTGTTTTAAGTTTTAATTCCAGCATAAATTAAGTGAATATGTATCAAATTCCTGCATTCCAATTAATGAAAAATAAATTTATAACATTTTCTCAATTTTAATGAATTTACTGAAATATAAATAAAGTATTTTTATATTTTATCAAAATATTTTAGTACATTTTACTTGAATAAAATCAATTAAACTTGGTTTAATTTATTGTACCTTTGCTTACAATGAAATAAACGTTTCATTTTTTTATGCAATGTTTAATTTTATTATCATCACTGTTTTTTGCTATTTCTCTCAATGCTCTCTATAATAATGAAGATGAAATCTCTAGATGGAATATAGTTTAAATTGCTAGGAATTATAATGACTTTTTTAAAAAATAAAATATATAAAGTTCTCGAAATTTCTTGAACTGAATTCATTAGTAATTATTACATTTGATTCTCCACGAAAACCTGTTTCCCTAAGAAAGGGAGGATCTTTATATTTAGGGACTCTCTAAGCCGCGAAAATCCCCACTGATCAGCGGGAAACCAACTACGTTCTTGCTTCTATTATCCGCCATTAAATTGTTGCATCTATCAGTGACAAAAAAGGGGGAAGGCAACACAGCTAAAAGTGCCGTCCCGAAGCAACCTTTTCTCTAAAAACCCGTCGTCTCCAAAAGGTTAAAATGTCCTGCCTGAGTATTATATGGGGTGATTTTGGGGGTAATTTACTGGGGTTGTGTATATCACGGCGACCGGAAACATACACTGGTGTCCCAAAGTTAAGCATAAATCGTAAAATGCGAAAAACATGGAGTAAATATTCGTAAAACTATTCCAAATTTCTTGCGGATATTAATTGGCTGAAGAAGAGACATTGTGTTTATGCAAAAGTTTCCAGTCGACTACGTCCTGCGCGAAACACCGGTGCATGTCGGAAAGCGGAGAAACCGATTCACGCAGCATAGGCAGTTCAGACAAGTTTCGTGCAACTGCTGTGCGAAGGAACGTTGTTGATCATCAAACTAGGTGAATGATGGCACAAAGACGCCAATTGGACACGTTTACGAAAGGAAGAATCGTTGGAATGCTAGAATCCTCACGATCACAAACCGAAGTGTCTCGAATTCTGAATGTGGACCAGTCTATGATTTCAAGACTGTGGCAGAGGTTTCAAAGAACGGGAGATGTTACCCGACAACGAGTATCAGGTCGACCAAGAGTCACAACACCCCTCGTCAAGACCGATATCTGGTAATAAGTGCGCGACGTCAGACGGGCAGTACCGCCAGAGCACTGGGCTCAGCGCTCACAGTCACCACAGGAATACGAATTTCGAGACAAACTGTTTACAGGAGATTCAATCATGCTGGCCTGTATGCCAGAAGACCAGTAGTTTGCATTCCCATCACGTCTGCGCATAAACGTGCTCGTTTGAACTGGAGTTTGAAACATCAACATTGGAGTGTGGGAAAGTGGGCCAATGTGATGTTCAGTGACGAGTCCCGGTTTAGTCTGAGTAGTGACTCTTGGCGGGTAACGATATGGAGAGAACGTGGAACACGTTTTGAACCAAGAAACATAACGAAAAGACATCATTTTCCATCAAGGGGAGTAATGGTATGGCCAGGCATCATGATGGACGGCCACACAGACCTCCATTTCTTTGACACGGGGGTCTGTGACTGCTCAAAGATACAGAGACAAAGTTCTTGAGCCTTATGTTCGCTTGTTTCGAGATGCTGTTAGTCCTGACTTCATATTCATGGATGATAATGCGCCATACCACCGAGAGGTGCTGATTGATGACTTCCTTGAAACAGAAAACATCCAGCGCATGTCGTGGCCTGCGAACTCCCCTGATTTTAATCCTATCGTGCATGTATGGGATATGCTCGGGAGACAAATTGAAGTCCGTTCGCACCCACTAAGCTCCGTTACAGAACTGAAGAAAGCTCTCCAAGAAGCTTGGAACCGTTTGAGCCCACAACTCATTCATCATCTCATAGCAAGTATGGAAAATCGCTGTGCAGCGTGCCTGGCTGTCAGAGGTGACCACACGCCTTATTAAACTGCAGCATCAGTATTTTATTTAATGTTTTCTTTCATTTTTTCTTTAAAGTGTGAATCCTTGCTATGCTCAGTTTTCTTTCAAACTGCTACTTTGGATAATAAAATTTAATTATTATCATTTTTTTTATTTGTTTCCTTATTTTATAACCATTTTACACTCGCATATCACGTTTCCCGCCATTCTGATTTACAGTTCCTTCTTTATTCACATAATTATCAATTATGCTTAACTTTTGGACACCAGTGAACTTTCACCCAACAATCCGAAAACGCCAGAAAAAATATTATAAAAAAGATATTTTTACATTTACTAGACAAGGTACTTTGGAGCTCATTTTTGTTCTATCAAAATGAAGTTGGGAAAAGTATTACATTTTTTAGAATTTCGAATCCAAGTTTAGAAATTTTATACAAATATGAGGATGCATCTTCTGGACAAAAGAATCCTGACAGACCACCTACTGTAGATAACCCTGCCCATCTTACTGAACATCTTATATCCCATTTTCCTCCTACTCCTGCGGAATGTTAGCCTACAAGAAAACTGTTAATTGTTTCTTTCAAAAAAGGATGCAAGTGGAAAAAAGATGAGGGAGGAAACCTGATTCTGGTGGACGGAGAATTACGGAGTTGATCTGAACTTGGAAAAGTGTTTCCAGTTATACCACACAAAACAGATTTATTAAACTACTAATAAATGTTCATTTTTATTTTATTTAAAAAAAAAAAACTAATGATCCACTAGATGCGAACTTTACCCCTGCAGTTCTATAGGGTAGCCACTTCAAGCGAATATGCAGTTGCTATAAAACCAAAAAATTTTTTTGCAAGTAATTCAAAATATAAAATTTTAACGATAGGTTATTTTATTGTGTACTAAAAGTTTGATTTTTGCAAATAAAAAGATTTTTTTTAACAATTTATCTACCGTAATTATCAAAACAACTTGGCAGTTAAAGGGTCAATAATAGGAATATTAACTGCAAAATACACATCCTTATAAAAAGAACGTGTAACACATTCAATAGTCATACCGATAATTCACTTACTGTTGTTAATATCAGAAATAGAGCTTCAGATAAAACTTCCCTACTATATTCAATGAAGCAGTACATATATCGTATACTTTACATATGCAGAGCATGTGTTTAAATAAATTGCAATAACTTATCGACCTTAATAGTCTAGAAGCTGTTTTATGGTGATTAAGTCTGAAGGAATAATTCTTCCTATAATCATGAATTTTAAGAAAATTGATATTTTTTTTTCGTATTGGCCGCAAGTCTGGATGCATAAGAAGATAGGAATAAGTATTCATGTGGTAGAAAAGGTAACTGTATCTTTAAAGATTTACGACTCAGGAACTAGTCACGCTATTAGGTACTCGTCGTCGGAAGACTAATCTGATAGAATATTCAGTAAACATTTTCACAAGTTAGATGTTAAAGATCCTTACAAAACTCTTATTTGGTCGTTAGAATGAATGTAAATGTAAATGTAAGTATTAAAGAGCAGTATATCGATGTAGAGGTATGTTGAGATTTGACAAGGTATTATGTTGAAGAAAGTTTTCGTTTTAATAAGTTACATGTTAAGTCCTTTTTTGGCCAGGAAGACCGAAAACACCCCGGAACAGCTTATGGCGATGGAACTGATCTCCGGGGGATGTAGGATAATTTGCTTTTCTTTTATGAGATATTTTGTTTTATTTTATTCTCTAAATTTTTAGTTATAAGTTAATACTGAAATATCTGTAAAAATAAAGTTAAAGATGTTCATTACTGTAAAATTATTTCTGCCCGAATAACATATGTTCGCATTAAGGTATCCGACAACCCTAAAATTGTGAATTTAGCCCAAAATTGACAAATTTTTTATGATTTTATTTTATAAGTCTCCTTATTTGCTTTATAAAAATACCAAGTTTATTATTTTCCGTTCACTAGAACAAAAGCTACAAGTGTTTCAGTAAAAGCAGATGCCATTACTTTAAGCAAGATGCCACACTTTAAAACGCGTTTTACTCGAAATGTGTGTTTTTTTTTAAAAAATGCTCAAAGGGACAGCGATTGCTAAAAAAGTTTTGAAAATAATTAACTGAAATTTTTTGTGAATGTTCTGTATAATAGTAGAAGTGTTTTAACCTTCAGATTTATCAATCACTGTTTTATTACAAAATTTATAGTCCCTTATGTTAATATAATCACTGTTTTTTTAAGTAATTTCATGTAATATCTAAGATAAAGTGCTCTAGGTTTCGCAAAAATTAAAATATCTCTTATCCTGAAGATCATTTCAAAAATGAATAACATAGCAACACATCAGAAATGAAAAATTGAAAATTTGTTCAAAACTTTTGGTACTACAGAATGGGCCCCGTTTATGTTTAATTTTCTGTAAATTTTTACCCATTTTAGTAATAATAATTTCTTTTTCTCTTCATAATTTTAGCATATTTTTATTAAAATGTAATAAAGAAATCTAAAAGCAACAATGAAAATACCTATATATCTCCATTTTTTTCAACAAAAAAAAAAAAAAAAAAAAAAAAAAAAATGCTCTCGCAAGTAGTCGGACACCTTAAAGCTCTAGACTGCTGGATATGTAAAATCTGACTTTTAACTTCATTGAGCAAAATAATGGAATTCGTTTCATGTTAATCCTTACAGGACCACACAGTTGTTAAAAGTAAATATTTGCACTCAACTGTTCGTTTTAGTTCATTTAGATGTAAAATAAATAAAATGAATATCAAAATATACAAAAATGTGTATATTTTTAGATAAACATGTCAATTCAATTTGGATCAATATGTAGTTTTATGAGGCATTTGTTTTCATTTGTTCAAATATTTTTTATTATTGCACAAAATTATATTCACCGAATAAAATAAAACATATGAGGAAAAACAATAATACATTATTATACCATACAATAAATTGAAATAAGTAATAAGAATAAGAATACAGTCCGCAAATGTTTCACCATTAGTGTTGTGACGTAGAACAATGGAGAAATCGCCTCTATTCATAAATCAATCCACAGCTGGGGAACACATGGCTTTGGCGTCATTGTGTTTTGCTGGACAGCTGGACCATCGGTGATGGTGTGACTGGCAAACACTATGGGCTGGGCATCACTGCATTATTTTCATTCATAGGCAGTGATTGTGTGTCTTGAAAGGCTGGCGCCTCCGCAGAAGGCGGCGAGATGTTTGAAGTGCAGATGTCAGCCAAGCCCTTGTCGCCGGGGACCTTTGAGAGGGACCGGAACTTTTGTTATCTCTGCACGAATGGCGAACGTGCAAGACCGTGGTGCCGGGTGAAAAACTTTGAGGCCGGCCAATGGGGGTTGATGAGGGGTGTGGAGTGGACCCGCCCCTAGAGTTTAAAAGAGAGGACCCAAGAAAAGAAGAGAGGACTCCAGATAGACTCCCACGATAAATTCCCGAAACTGAATCCTGCGGACGAAGGAAGTGCGATGGCTCCCTATCGACTCCGACGATAGAACCCGATGGACTAGCGAGATTGACTCCTGAGGCGGTATCCAACGGGCGACGAAAGAAGAAGCGAGGAGTGGACACCAGCGCAATAGACTGCCTAAATTAGAACTAGCACCAATACTAAATAGAACTGGCTAAATGGATCTAACACTTGTAACTGAATTCTTTTTCTCTTCATAGTGATCTTTTAAAAGTAAAAAATAAATAAATAAATTTTAGATCGCAATAAACGTTTTTTTTTTTTTTTTTTTTTTATGATTAGCGTGGCGTCACAATACGCTACCAAGTTCCACGACGTTACAGTGTCAATTGATTTGATTGTTCTTTGTTTTGTCTAAGCGTTCCCACTTTCATAATTGTGTTCGACTGCGTTCTATTTTGACGTTCTGTATAAAAATGCAGATGAGAGGTTATAATTAAATACGAAAATCACCAAATTTTAAATGGTTCAGTTTTAATGAATTTCGCTTTCAATAATCCTTTTTAGTTCTTTATCTTCAATCTTGATTCTCATTCATTTAATTAATCATGCAGTAGATACATTCAACGAAATATTAGCTACAGGCTTCATTATATTAAACGGTAAGGAGGACGAAATTTGATCTCTGGTCTCACTTTACAAACTTCCACTTCAAACCCAAAGAGGTTTAGATTGTTTTAATGTCCCTAATAATTGGCGAAAAAGAATTTTAATTTAGGAAAATTCCATTCATAGGTTAAAAGCTTTGCCAATAACTGTCTATGTCCCCAATCAATTTTTAAAAGGAAATTACAGAGATTACTAAATTAAAAAAGAAAAAAAATGTTCCAAATAATCGAATTTTAGAGAAAATTTATCCTGATTTATGTGACAAGAAGGAAAAAGAAAACGTGAGATCAATGACCGGATAGGATTCCTGTAATGTGCTTAAATGTTTCTCTTCATATAATACTAGTTTATAAAAAGTTCAAAAGAGAAAATAGAACATCTTCTTTAACACTATAGAATCCCTTTTATACTGTATTCTTAAAATAGGTCACACACTTATTCGTTTTTCAAGTTATTAAATGTTTAATTTGATTGTTTTTGGATTTTGATGAAATGTAATTAAATAAAATAACTTTTTTAATTAAATAGTAAGCGTGTGAAACCTTTTTCTAGGGCAAGTAATTTCTTGTTTTTCAAAAATTACAGATATTTGAATTCTTGCTTTTAAAAAAGCAAACAAAAAAATTAAGATTAGAAAAGAGAAATTAAAAAAAAAAAATGGCCAAAATTTTGTAAAAAATTGCAAGTTTAGTTTTCTTTATAAATATCATACATTGTTAAATAGTTCATCGAAAACGCGATTTTTTCAATTTCTTTAGAGTTATTATTTTATCTGCAAACGTGATATTCATTTATAAGATATGAGAAAAATATCCCGTTTTTCAATATAGTCACACACACACACACCACTACTTTTTAATGTATAACTATTTTTTTCTTTATTATCTATTCTGCTTTTTCTTTTAATCTTTACTTTTACTGCACCTATTCTCCAGTAAATAATTACTGAAGTCACTCTTCCATCAGCATTTTCTCTTTTTAGCATTTTTGAGAATCATTTATCTGATTAACAAGTTAATGGGAAAATTACGGGTGTTGTCTTCGTAAACAAGAGATCATATAGAACAGTTTCTGAGAAATTCAAATGATGAAGTTCTGTAGCATTTATTTATTTATGAAATTCTATATCATATTATTCATGAATATTCGACTTAAAATTTATTTTTAAGAAGCAATCCGTAATTTTTAATACTTGGAATAGATAAAACCAATCATAGTTTAGTTCCAAAAAAACTGTGAGTTAATGAAATTTTTAAACTACATGTCAAGTTTATATATTCAAAAAATTTACTTTAGTTCTTTTACAATTATTAGTTGTCACGGTTTTTTTTTATAAAACAAGTCCATATGAATACATAATTTAGTTTAAAAACAAAGAGATTTATTAATAGTTAATGTAAAATCCAATGCTTTTAAAAGCTTATCTTAAAAAAAAAACTAAAATTACATCCCAATTTTTAATGAGGGGAAAGCATCTTTATTTTAAAAAGGGTTTAATAATCGAGATTCAAAAACCAAATTTGAGTTTGAAAAATCTTACAGTAATAGATGAAAAGTAAGCTTCAGAACATTTTTATACTCGGGAAAAGAATCAGTGTGAAATAGAAAATGTTTTAAAATAAAAGGGCTTTAAGTCTTATTTTATGAATTCTATCAAAAGTCTTTCGGAAATTTTAAATTTTCAAAAATGAAATTAAATTTACCACTGAAAACCCACACACATTTGCGAAGAAAATTATCCATTAAGTGCTTTAGAATCGTCAGAAATAAATAGTCACGAGAAAAAAGGAGCTTATTTTCCAAAAGTAGAAATTTAAATAAATTTAAGTTAACTTAAGGAAAAAGCTATACATATATTTATATAGATAGTTAGAGAGATAGTAATATTAAGATAAGATATAGAAGTATAATAAGACACAGTAAGAGATTAGCCACAGAGTAATACATAAACAAATTTTAGGCTTAAGATCAAGATTCAGAGTTAAACATACCCTATAGTAAATTATTACTATTTGTTTTGCAAAATGTAAATATAATCTTATAATTAAAGCTATTATTAAAAATATTAAAGATTTCAGAAATTATTTTTAAAAAAAGATATTTTTTTTCTATTTATTTTACTCTAGTAGATTATTTTCATTAATTATTACGTTTCAGTGTTAGTGTTTACGTATGTTCCACCGTATTATGCGCTCTGGCGTATATATAAAGAGCACCTATACTTTCAAACCTATACTATTTCGATACTTATACTACTTGCACCTTTACTATTTTTGAGCATTTTTTAATTTTTAGGTGTACTACCCGAAAACGCGTACCCACTTTTTTAAAAAGAAACCTGAAATGTGCGATTATCTTCCGACAAAAAACGGTTATCATAAAAGCAATAGATCACGAAATTTCAAACTTCACCGTAGTGCTCTTCTGCTTAATAGACAGTGCAACATTAAAACCCGTCATACTGTCGAGTAAAATCGTACTGTCACCTGCATGGTGCTCATAGCTAAGGATAGCGACAATTGTATAAATCTAGCCCATAGCCACGATGCATTTCGTGGATTTTAATCTGATGTTTCTATCAGTCAGTTGGCAAAAGCAACAACAACAACAATAATAAAACCCGGGGCTATTTTTTAACGAAAACTGTTGCTGAAATCTAATTTGCTGACAAAGTGTAACATAGGCATGGCAGTTATTCCAAATGGATAAACGTCACTAGTTCAGCTTTTAGATATGAGTAGCGATATAAACCATTCAAAATACGTTCAAAACGACAATGGAATATATAGATGTCAGAAAGCGAAAAGAAAAGCATTTACTAAAAGAGGCTAAGTACATATGTAGAGATCTAATTTTTAAATGTTTATCTTTCCCTTATTTATAGAGCTATCACTTTAAAAACCTGCGTATAATACGCAATCGTAAATTTTCCATCATATTTTTTGTGTTATAAGTACGCGTTATACGCCGGATTATACGGTATATTAAATAATTTCTTGAATTCTTGATACCCGATACCATAAAAAAATATCATTGTTTTTGGAAGTTTACTTTCAAGAAAATCAAGAACAATATCTATGTATTTATATTTTCTTTGAAATAAATTATGTTATCGTAAGCTACGAAAGATTTAATTTTTATATATATTTCGATGTTTTTAGCAAGAAAAAAGTCTTACAACATATAAAATTCTCCTTACATGGTGCTGCAATATTAAAATAAAAGCAGAATGTCTCTTAGACTTTCTGCTGGCAGAGTTTCAAATGTCCCCACCCTTCCAACACATCCTATGTATTGCCAGAACATACATATTTACGAAAGGTTTTCTTTGCCCTTGATTTGAAAAATAAATGGAATGTATGAAAGTGATGTAAAAGGGTGCACCCTTTTTCTGAAATAATTATCAAAATTCAAAGAGTAGCTTAATAAGTTACATAATTAAATCTGATAATTTTGAAGTTTCATTTTTTAGAATAAAAATATTTTAGTAATTGTTGCGAAATAGTTTAAAAATACATTTGTTAAAGTAAGATATTATTATTATTAATTAAAAGAAGAAAAACTGTGATTAACATAAAAGTATCTTTCCATACAATTTATAATAATTATGTTATAATTGTATTTGATTATACCGATATCAATTTCATGGATTTTAAAGTCACTTGTAAGCTAAAATAGTCCATTTAATAAAAATATTGCTACAGAATATGATGGATATTAAATATAGATATAGATAGAAAGAGAGAAGATAAAAAAGACCTTTGTAACTAAGTAAATCAAATTTAAGAAGTTATTTTAGATCCTATAATATATTTCATTTTTAGTACATTATTCTTCTATAGACTCATGTTTTAAATAATTTGGGGAAAAAAATGTATTAGTGCACCATCGTGCATGAACCACATGTACTGATTAGGGATTCTTTCCCGGATTTAAGGGAAATCATAAGATGACTGTATTTTTTCTATTCTCCGGAATTATGCTTCGCTCCCGGGATTTCCCGGGAATCGCAAAGATTAGATTTAGCATTAGACAAAGCATTAGATATAGAATTTGAAAGCGGTGTAGGAACAGATACTTTGTTTCATATCACTTATGCAGAACAAAATTCTATAACTAACATAAATGAAACTATAAAAAAGATTAGAAATCTTGTAAAATTATTCAGAAAATCACCTCTCAAGAATGATATTTTACAAAAATATGTTAAAGAAGGGTTTGCCTGTGAAAAGATGGTTTGTTTGGATACCAAAGCACTCTGGAATAGTTTGTTGGCAATGCTTGAAAGATTTTTAGAAATAAAGTCAGCAATTTTAAAAGCATTAATTGATATTAAAGAAGAACAAATGATGATCAATGTAGAGTTTGAAACTATGACTACAATTGTAGCAGGCTTTAAGTCAGTAAAAATTGGCTTCGAAAAATTATGCAATCGAAAAGCCGAGAGAGCATTTTATACTGACGGATTATTTTATATTGACATCGCAAAGTTTAGGACTAGGCTGAGTGATAAAAGTATAAATTGCTTATGCTTTCTGAAATCCTATTTTAAATATGAATAATCAGTTTATTATATATTTTGTACATTTTTAGCTCATTTTGGAATTTATATGTATCCTTATTTTATATAATTATTGATTTTATTTAAAAATAATTTGTTTATAAATTTTTTGAAATTTTGATGTATTCCCGGGAACCCAATCAAGGGAAGGGAAAAACCCGGTAAATCAGAAACCCTAGTTCTGACGCGTAGTGGTCAGTGCTACCTGGAGCAACTGCTTGAGGATGGGCAGTAGGAAAAAGTATAATGT
The DNA here is from genome assembly GCA_019973975.1 of Trichonephila clavata. Classification (NCBI taxonomy): domain Eukaryota; kingdom Metazoa; phylum Arthropoda; class Arachnida; order Araneae; family Nephilidae; genus Trichonephila; species Trichonephila clavata. The sequence goes on along the minus strand of BMAO01021060.1, from coordinate 832,160 downwards.
GTCATTGAAGCGTTCGCGGGCACTATATGTATATCCCCACGTTCTCGTTTGGCCACTCCCCTTGTTTACCTGATATCTGTCTCTCTCACTCTCGTCCTCCTGACGGCTATTATTATAAATATTTTCACCGACTAAACGCGGTTTGCGACCCAAAGTTCTATGGTGACCTATTGTCCTCATGCTGCTTACTATACCTCTCTGAATTTGTCAGTCGAATTCGGCAACACCCTTATTACTTACCTGCGTTACACGATATATGTATTTCTATACAACCCATGTTATTTGATTCGTATGGTACGGATTATATACCACATAAGAGATTTATTAAGTACCAAAGATTCTTTCAGAATTTGAAACAACTTATTATGAAGCAAGAACAACAAATAGAATCCGAAATACGCACCAGGTTACAATTAAAGTAATAAATAATTAGAACATGTAATATGCATTAACGTTCAACCTCAAAGTTTAAAGCGAGAGGAATAAACTTAGTGTCATGAAATATAATATGTAATTTTTTGTATTTTTCATCCATAAAACTCGGAGCTTGATAACAATATTTTTCACAAATGTGATTCGAAATGACATTTTTTTTTTAAACGTAGAAATGAAATGTAAAATGTTTATTTGTCGTAAAAGATTAAGATTTTAAAAACTTGGGTTTTTGTACTATTTCAAACTTGGTCTTTGAATTATTTCAAGTGATAAACGTCTATCTTGGTGAATGAGTTTTTTTTTCGCTCTTCTGATAATTTTATAACTAAAAGCTTAAATTCAAGCAGTTAAGCTATGTAAGAACGTTGTAACGAAAAAAGTTAAATTCTTAAAAAAAGACGGAAATATTAAATATAACAGCAAATAATTCATTTTTTTATTCAAAGAAACTCTAATTACAATCGATCGAAAACACACGCGTTTCTTATAACTTTTAATGAAAAGCTTTTAAATAAATTTAATACTTCTAGCTCTTCGACATTTACAGATGTTTTAATTTTGAAATTTAATATTAATCCAAATTGAATTTTTCAACTCATACATATTTAGGTTTTCATTTACTGCTCTGTAAAAAGTATTTTAGGATGAAGTAAAAAATTGATTAGACAGTTTTTCAAATATTACACGACATCGGATTATTTGAAGAAAGATTAAGTCCCGGATATGGGGGGGGGGAGTGGAAAAGATTTGACGAATACCTTGGCAAACGATTTTTGAAAAGACGACTCATATTTCTTAATTACCATTCGACAAAGAAAGTTCAGAAAGTATAAAAGAAAAAGGGCGAAAGTAGCATCCTGGAAAGTCTCTCCTAAGGTCGTTTAATCTTAATTGCAATGCTTTATTAATATTTTTTTTTCCTTTTTGTCATCTTAACCTTGTCGGAAAAGTCAGAGCGACTACTTCTCCTGACCGCGTTTCTTAAACACTTCGGAAGCTTTTGTCAAAATTGACGCAAATAAATATCTGATACCGTCAAATGTTTAGTCTGGATAACTCTGAAGAGCGATATTACAAAAAATTATGTGAAGTTGTTCTTAATTTATTTAGGAGGAGGAACTAAAAAAAAAAAAATAAACCCCAGTTTTAGAAACAAAAAAAAATGTCATTTTAAGTGCTTGATTATATTCCAGTTAAACGTCAATTTTTCTTTCTGGTCCACTGACATCAAAACTTTATATCGATTCGATAACAAAGAAGCTAATTAAGTAGCCACTTTCAATAAGTGTGTCATTCCAAAAGTGTAAGCTTGACCACTGTATTTGGTAACTTGAACTAATTCTGAGTATCCAGGTAAATGAAAATTGTTGAAAATACACGTATTTATAAATAAAAGGAGAATTCTTAACAAATAGTATTATTTATGTACTTTTTAGAAGTACTAAATTATTTAAAAACAAGTTTCCCCTTCTCTTTTAATTTTTAAAATTTTATTTACAGGAATTATGAGCAACCAAGTTAATTTAAAATATATTTGCTAATTCGTTTTAACTTTTCAAATTAATTTTAATAACAATAAAATTAATTTTTTTATATAACTTAAATTGGAATTAATTACCATAATCAATTAACGCCTGTAGCGATAGTTGACACATGCAAAACTTAGTTTACACACTTTGCATAAAGAGATACTTAAAAAACTATAAAAAAGAGCACTTTAAATTCATCACAAAAACGTAAGATTAATTGTAAATAAAGAGCTTACTTTATCTTACTTTCCTATCTACTTTAATTTAGTTAAATACGTTATTCAATTACAATTCACTCATTCAGTGTGTCATGTATGATATTTTTGAAAGATATATTTCATTTTTTTAAATTAATTTTTATTCGATTATTATAATTGATTATAGTTCATCCTATGAAATTATGTATAATTTACAAAACTCCTATCATGAGTAAATATTTTTTAACTATATGATAACTATTAATATTATAAAGCAATATCACAGCAATACATTACGAATAATTGCGCGTTATTTTTATTCAAAGAATGGTTCAGTAGATAAATTTAAGGACTTTCAGCATAACCATGCAACAGGTAGGTGATAAGAGTACATCTTATTTTTTCCGTCTTTTTTGTAAGACTATTTACCTTTTGCATGTTTAACTTTTCCCATTTTTGAGGTATGTGTTAGTTTTTATTCGATATTTTTTATTATACTTTTGACCGTTAAATTGGATTACACGTGAAATTTTAATATTGGTAAGTCTAAGGTTTCTTCTTGTTTTAAAAAATATGCTTAACACAACACTTTGCATTAAGAAAAATTTAAAAATTTTCATAAATGATTGATTATATATTTTTTTACGTAGATTATTGTTTAGTCTTTAAAATGGTAAGTGAAAAAAACAATACTTAGTATGATCTGTTTTTCTAATTTTTGTAAAACTGAGACGAGATTTTATTGTTTTTGTTCTGTAGAACTCTAGCTACATACAGATGCAATTTTTATTTACCTTGAACACAGCAACGTTATTTGATGTTAATATCTTAGGCCTAAAAGAAGAAGGGGGACGGGAGGGAATCGTAGTCTAAGTTGTAAACAACCTGCAACAACACTATAAATACGGCTTTTTGGAAAATTTCAGTTTCACTGGGAAAAACAATTTCTTATTTCTATTAACTTCTCTCTGTATTCAATTTTTACCTGTCAACAAAATATTTGTTGACAACGTAATTCCATTTTTACCGAAGGATAGATGTTTTTGTATTTCAAAGTTAACATTCGAAATCTATTAAAATAGTTTAAAAACTTATGATGTTTTCTTGAAATGATGGGAAGTCCCAATAATTCATTCATGTATTTTTCTTTTTTTATCATTGCTACTCATACGATTTCTTATACTTAAAAAATTTCAAAAATTATATACTAATAATATCATAAACTTAGAAAAATATATAATTAAATTATTAATTGAAGTTCCTCTATATCATCTCTTTTACCGGACAATATAACAAGATTTAGAACTTCTATACAATCCTTTTTTAACTTGATAACATAATCGACTTTCACCTGGCTTTATGCTTTTATACTTCATTCAATGACTTAGTTACATTAAACTTTTTTTGAACCCAGACATTATTAAATACAACTTGGTGTTTAATTTAGATAACCATATTTCAAATAAAATAACCTTGTTGTCTCAAGAGAAAGTATTATTTAAAATAAATAATCACTATATACGTATCTAAAGATGAAGAGAGATATTTAGGAAAAAGTATTATTATTTAAAGATAAAGAGGGATTTTTTTAGAAAAAAGTACAATATATATAATTACATGAGCTGCACAGACGTATATGTATAGACTTAATCTATTTATAAATACCTTATAAATTTATTACTAATTAGCTTCTTTTTTCATAATAATCTTCTACTTTTTAAAATAATAGGAATAGCAAAAGATGGAATAGAAGAATAATTATTTTTTGTGATCGGATTTTTTTGCAGCATTTTATGAATTTCTTCAAATTTGTGTCGGTGGCAATGGTAGCCGAGAGTTCGTGGTCATGAACTCGTGGCTGATATTGTCGAGTCACAGGTTCGAATCCTAGTATTACTGAAGATCCGCCCTGTAGAGGGGATGATGCTCGTTTAGGAGACTGCGATCGGTACCACATACACACATTATTTTGCATAAGCGTATAAATGAAAAATGTTTTTGAAATTAAGTTTCACAAATGAATTGCAACATGCATATGAAATTTTTTTAAGAATATTATTACAGTAAAAAATTATTAAAAGTGAATAATTTTAGACAAAGAAATGGAGAAAGAATAACATATTTTCAAAACAGTCTCCTTTTATGAAAAGTGCTTTGATATTATATATATATAATTATACTTAACTTATATACTTTTTACAAAGCTTAACTAGGATTTTTGAGGTATATAATTTAGGAGTGAACTAATTCATATTTTAATACATCAGAATAAAGAAATTTTAGCAAAAAGCACTGGTATTTAATTACAATTGATCGTAACTTTGAAAATAATTTTTCAAAACTTTTATTTTAGATGCCTGTTACATACAGGCAAAAATGTTTTTTTTATTATCGAAGCGTTGTTCATCAAAGGAGAATGTTTCGAAAATATGTCATTCTTTCCTCATTTTTTGAAAAAAAATTACATTTAAATAGTTTTTTCTTTTAATAATATTCTTAAAATATTTTTATAAGTATATTATAATTCAATTAACACTAAATATAAAAAATAAGTGTTTATTTATACTTTTTTTTTTCAAAATCACGGTTCTTAACGTATTCAGTCACCTTTAAATCTGTCAAGGTTTAAAGCTCTCCCGTTGGCATGGTGTAGAAGTTTAGAACGGGGAGTGCTTGCTCACAAAAAGGTGTCATCCTCGTCATTTAACCATGGCTTAAGTTTATAAGACCCGTTGCCAATAGCTCTCATATTGCACCATATGCGACATATATTAAAATAAAATCAATAAGAATTCTAGACTAGTACGAATATGACATCATTTTAAATTCTTCTCCGCTATTAAGAATGTTTTGAATGTTTATATGGAATTTATTGAATTAATTAATAAGCTCAAAGATATTGGAATAGTTTTAATAAGTTGAATGTTTAATAGGCTGCCAGATAAATAAATCTCGATCAATGCATGCTTTGCCTTTCGAATCTCATGCTTCCCCTTTGCTCATACCGAGAAATACCCTTCTAATGATGAGGAATGTGGATCCCTTAAGGAATTATAGCGTTCTTGCGTTAGGCGGATGCTTCCTTAGTTCCATTTTCCCTGAAATATAAGAGAATTTAAGTGAATGTCTCAGTTTCAAGGCCTTTCTTTCCTTTTGAGGATAATGGATATTTTAAGTATATCCATTAAAGATATGGATACGTGACAGTATAAAAATACTTCACGACAGAGAAAGACATAATTTCAATCCAGCCATCAGAACATATATCTTCAATATATTTGTTTCAGTTGATGGTTGAAAATGCGTAGTGGTAAGAGATTATTTTTTAAGCGAGACTAAATTATTTAGAAAGGGCATTTTTTGTGTGGTTATTTATAAGAAAAAATTACACAGTTCTCAGAAATGGACTTAGCATGATTCGTTTGATTGGAACTCACAATTATTTTCGTCACTTGCAAGTTAAGAAAAGTAGCTTTATATGATTATGTTATTAAATTAAGCTTTTAAATAAAAATATGCTTTACAGGAAAGCTAAGGAAGAAACTGTATGATTTATCAGTAGCAATTTCAATGAAATTTTATTAAAAAACGACGATGGTAAAATGTTTCCAGAAAAATAATACTAAATGTGACAATATATATATTAAATAATTCACGCCCATTTTAGATTTAACTAGAGAGGCCTATCATAGATAATAAAGATAATTGTGTATTAAATTTAAGGAAATTTCTAAGACCTCATGTTGTATTCTGAGGGGAAGTTTGGGACCTGTGATAGTTGTATCAGTCTCTTACGGCTTAGAGTTACAAGTTTTTTTATTATTAGCTCAGTGTGAGTTTTTAATCTAGTTCGTATTTTTTTAAAAAAAATAGGTATTTTCACAATGTATTATAAATGTTTGTAACAAAAATTACCTTAATAGAACAATCCATAATTACGATTTTCATTCAAAGGTTTTGCTTAAATTTTCCTTTTAACAAACCCATTTAAAAGAAGATTTTCTATCCTAACTCTATCGTGCTAAAGAAATAGTATCTTTAAAAAATGGTCTGAAGACTAAATGAAATACCTTAACAAAATAGTTTACCCCCATATGGCTAGAAGACACCTTAACAGAATCATCTTGTAATTATGTATAATGTTGTCTATAAGTACTTCGAACTGTAGTTAAGACCCGTGCGCGTATTTGCCTTATCTGATTCTGGTTTAAAAATACGATTTTTCACCAGCATCTTATTTTGTAGTTCTAATATTAAATTAATTGAACTAAACAAATCAAACTTTTATTATCTCTTTCTCATAGCATATTTTGCAGCTAATTATTTTTTAATATTTTATGTCTTAAAATACAAGTACAGGTACTATTTACCGAATTATACACATTAATTCTCTTAATAAAGATCGACATAGTTAAACTCTAAATCTAAAACTCTATCTCTTTTTGAATGCAAAAAAATTACATTACTCAATAAAAAGGAATTTAATAATTTTTTAAATGTTTTTTATTCTATTTTCTGTCATTTAAAATGATTTTAAACATTTAATTCAAATATATTTATGGTGTTGTATTGCCTGACGCCATTGATAGAGGGTTGCAAAGTTCTCTCTCTCTCTCTCTATATATATATGCCTGTGTGAAACCCCAGCCTTATGATTAGGTCTATAGTGTGTACGGTTAGTAAGTTAGTTAAAGTACTGAAATATATACACAAAAACATTTACAGAAAATTGTGGCTGCTGTCTAAAAAAATCAGTAATTCTATCTTCAGCTTATGCTGAGCAATTCTCCAAGGGCACAAGTACTTTATGATTACAATACGGATAGTATTTCATATTTTCTAAGCATCACAAAAACTTCAAGTTTTTTAAATTTTTTGAAGCGATTTTTTATTAGAGATAGCATGAAATATGAGGAATGAAAAAACTACTTCTCATTACATTTAGCAATTACTTTTCGGATTTACTTATTATGCATCTGTATTGGATTTCAAGGGTAAAAAGACAAAATTTTAAAATTCGATCAACTTGTTTTCACTTTTCTTAAAGATTACTTTTAAACACACAATTTCTGGCATTATTTTAAATCTAAATCTCCAAAATCAATTTAAATTACTTTTATTTAAAAGCTTACTTTCATTTTTTCTGTATTCCAAAGCATTTTAGTAATTCTATGAAAACCAAAAAAAAAAAAAAAAATGTATAAATTTGAACTAAAAAAAAAGCTGAAGTAATGCATGAAAATTTAAATTCTCTATATATTATATTTAAAATCCATATACTTTCCTTATCTAATGAAATGTTTATAAACATCAGGTCTAATATATAAGTACTGTTCTTATATTAACAACATTCTATCGTTAAAGTAAAGATTTCAATGTCAGGAAATAACAACAAATAAATAAGATTCATTCAAAAAAAATTAATATTAATTTTCTTACATTTCAGTATTGAAGCAAAACTACTATTTAAGAAGAAAAATTAAAATAATATTAGCTTATGTTTTATATATCGTAAGTCAAAGAGTGTTCACAATTTATTGAAATATTTATTGAGATTCATTAATTGTGAGTAACGAACTATTACTATTTCCTACCATAATTTTCAAAGCAACAAATATTTCATTTGTTTCAAGGAATTCTTTTCCAGCATTCTGATTAAAAATTTTCTTCATACTCGATAACATATTTTTAAAATTATGTATAATGTCTGTTTTATGTAATGAATTTTATTTGAGTTTTCAGGGATTTATTTTTAAGTTAGTATTTGTACTTGATTTTTTGAAAATATTAAAAAAAAAAAAGAGAGAAATATTCTTTCTTTAGATTATTATATGTGACTATTTTCGTTGTGATTTAATATTGTTTTACAATTGATAAAAATTGTTGTTAACTAATTTTGTAACTTTAATGTTAAAAGTTTATTATTGCCGAAGAAAAAATTGTAAAAGAAAAAAAAACTGTTCCATACACTCACAAGACTTCTTTTAATTTGTAATAGGGTTTTGAAAATCACAACTCATTTTAATCTCTATAAAGGAGTAATCCATGTAAAAAATCACGTGGTATGCATTAGCATTCAGCCATTTATTACGTTTCTTCATTACACAATATTGTTTAATTGTTTAACTTAATTCAATATTTGTCTAAGAACTGTGAGTTTTTGTTGAAAGTTAAATACTTACAATTTTTTATTATGATTTTATAATTTGCATAAGTATCAAAGCTTTAAATTGCTTTGAGGTACCTTTAAATGCAAATCCATGTGTAGATTTTGAAATATATATATATATATACATATAACGTATATGTATATAAATATATATGCTTAACCATACTATTTTAGTTAATAAGTCTTAGAGCTTGCTATTGTGCTAGTGAGGCTTTCTTATTTTTGACCTATTCTATCATGTTATATTTCTATTTATTGCTTTATTATATCTATGGTGAATGAGTGAGTGACAGTTTTATTTCCGACTTTCCGAAAGTTTTTGACTTTTTGGCAACACTACGGCTATTGTTGACGGACTTCGTAATTTTGAGCCTCGGTCAAGTTGCGTGGATGACATTTGAGCTGGCATCACCCTCTCTTGACAACCACACCAAAGGAAAGACGTTGAACCTCAACATATTTAACGAGCATCGGCCCCCTCTTCAAGGCGGGTCTTCAGAGACATCAGGACTAGAACCCATGGCACTCCAGTCACGAGTTCGTGACCATAACCACTAGGCTATCGTGGCTGCATTAGATATATGGCAATTTAGTTTTTTTTATTGATATTCTGTATCGTTTTTCCCCCCTATTTATCTATACTTAAAATTTCTGAAGTGTCTTCTTAGAAATTTAACAAAACTAACTTAAGTGATATTCAGTATTTTATAAGTCAATTTCATATGCAAAATTTCAAAATAGTCAATAGTTTGATTCCCTTTCATGTGAACATTTTGGTTAAATCTGCATTTTAAGAAAAAATATTAAGATTTTCTACTGAAAGAAGAAAAAGGAATCCTTTAATTCCTTCTTTCGTCTTGTTTACTTGAAATAATTACAATTTCTGAAGCATCTTCTTACAAATTTAACAAAACTAACTTAAAAGATATTCAGTATTATATGAGTCAATTTCATACACATGACTTTTATCAATTGTATTTTTTTAAATGTTTTACTATTATTTTAAAATATAGTCAATTGTTTCCCTTTCTTATAAACATTTTGATTTAGTCTTATATTTTAAGAAAAAATATTAAAATTTTCCATCGAAAGAAGAAAAAGGAATTCTTTAATTCATTCGTTCGTTTTGTTTACTTGAAATAATTAAAATTTCTGAAGCATCATCTTCTTAGAAATTTAACAAAATTCACTTAAAAGATATTCAGCATTTTCTAAGTCAATTTCATGCGCATGATTTTTAAATGTTTTAATAATATTTCAAAATAGTCAATGGTTTGATTTCCTTTCTTATGAACATTTTGGTTAAAACTATATTTTAAGAAAAAATATTAAAATATTCCATTGAAAGAAGAAAAAGGAATTATTGAATTCATTCATTCGTCTTGTTTACTTGAAATAATTCCACTCTCTCTGAATTCCAGCATGACAGACGCATAATAAGTGTTAAAAATAGATCTGGTTTGTATAATTGATTTCAAGACAAGATCGCCTGAGGATGACAGATTCGATCTAACGAGCTGCTATTGAAAATAAAAGCAACTGCCGTGACCTGAAGTGGTTTTCCTTGAAGGTCAAGATCGTTGGGGTGTGTTTGAGGTCTACTACTGAATGAGGTTACACTTTAAAAGTATACTTTGCGGAGGAAAGAGGTGCATACAATACTTTCCTATTTCAACTTTCTCTTATGGGAGGAGTAGACTTAAATTGCTCTTTAATCTGGATTTCCTTTACTTTTTTTTGTTGTGAAAGGACCGGATTCTTTGTAATGTAGGGCATTGGGACGCACAACTAATTTTGGTTTCAGATTACGTCATATTAATTGACGTGAAAGAGGTTTCACAGTTTTGCAATAGACATCTGTTGTTCATCAGATTTACACAAATTGAACGGCATCTGAGAGGAATCTCGATTCATATATGCCGAAGGGATGAATCTGATCGAGATGTTGTCACGATGTTGTGGTTTTTTTCATTCGCTATTTGTTTTTTGGTTGATTAACTTGTTGCAGCATCGGCAATTCATTACGCTCATCGAATTTCGGAGTTCGTTACGGCAAAAAAATAAATAAAAGGTTCGAAGAAAGTTTAATGATGCAGCTACAAATTGGGTCTTCTGTCATTTCGACTTATTGCTTTTTTCTAAACTGGTTTAGAAGAACAGTGAAAATCGTTTAACACGAAACCGATAGGATTTAAATATTTTTTCGTGTTAAAAGAATTTCGTGTTAAAAGATATTACAAAAATAACATATATTCAACAAAATTAAATTAACTGAGTATATTTTATTTACATAAATGTGTATACATTCTTACATTTTTTAAAATCACTAAAAGAAAACATTCACTAGGGCTTAATGAAATTTTCCAGTTTTTTGAGAAACAAACATTTAGTGAATTTTTGGAAAATAATGTGATATTTTCCTTTGTATTATCTTTTTTACCAAGAAATTGTTCGATGTCCATATTTTTTATTCATTTCCCCATTGAAGTATGAATCTAAATAATTGTGCATAATATCTTCATGAAATTCCTTATTTTGGATGACGTGGGAACAGGAGCTACAATATTCATTTCATTTTTTGTCACCGGAATATGCATCAATGATATTTTTAGAGCTTGAACAAATTCCAAAATGTCTTTGCCCGCCATAATTCGGGCAACGAATTGTTCCGATGATACATTGGACTGTCCAATAATGCAAAAAATTTCTCAAACATTTTATTGTGTCTGGTATTTTTCTTATTTTGTTCCTTCCCAGAAGAGAAATCTTTTCTTGTAAAGTTATTTCCGTTTCGTGTTATGAGAAAAATATACATGAGAATACATAGTAGTTTGTCGGGACCGTTGTAAGATTTCGTGTTAACCGATATTTCGTCTTAAGCGTTTTTGCGTTTAACGTATTTTAATGAATATTATTTTTATAAAATCCTTTTCCGTACAATTTTTCTTACAAATTATCTCTGATTGAATTAATACTGGCTAATTATGTGTTTTGATCCCTTATATTAATTGCACATGTATATGTTAATTTTTTAAATATTTCTATTCAAGCTGTGTGTGTAACCTGCTCTGAACATAGTGTCAATCCCGAGACATCAAATACAAATAAAACGAGTTCCTGATATCTACGCAATACTCGCAGATTTAGAAATTATGCAAATTAAAAAAAGGTTTTTCGTTTCTTTTCTTTTTTAACTTTATGCGAAACCAATGAAAATGATCTTTGATAAAACATTTTTGTATGTTGTGTAAATTTTGAATGAGATTTAAAATTTTCAACAAAATTTAGTTGAAATAGAATAAAAAAACCCGACATTTCATTAACTATATTGCTTACGAATTTCAATGCAAAGTCAGCAAATTAAAGTTTATCTTCTTCGCAGCAAAATATTAAGTGGAAATGATATCAGGGTTTTTGTTCGGGATCTAATTAGCATTTTAATTGAGTTTTCGCAAATTGTATATTTAAGTTTAGATGCGTGGGGTGGGGGGTTTTGAAATCACCAAACTTTAAACTTTCTACAAAATGCCTACTAAACCTATCAAAACTAATTTGTGACTCGATATAATGATACCTTGATGGAATAACTTCTCTGAGTGGGTGATATTTTATCGACTAATTTTGTGAAATGCTAGCCGTTATCTAGGTCAAAATAGACATAAATTGCGTACATTGAAAAAAAATTTTGAATCATTTTTGTCATCAAAAGTTATTAATAAACCAGGCATTAACCTACACCAACATCTTCTAGTAATTAAACGATATTCTACACGAATTAATGGAACGTGTTATTTAATATTAGATGAAGTATCAAAGATAAAAATTTTCTGTTTATATTATATCTCCACATTTGTGAACCTAATATAATTGCCTTTTCTTTCTGTTTCTATATGCATAAGAGATTGGCTGCAAGACGTTACAAAAATTGTCCTTTGTATACAAAAAATTACATAAAAAGACTGCTTATGAAATTTGAGTAATTTTTTTAAAAACTGACAGTGTTCTACAGTATTTTAATTGGTGGAAAAAAGATTGTTCAGTAATTATTTTTTTATAGAAAGAGAGTTATATTTACCAAAATTAAAAATTACTTTAATAATAAGCTGTCCATAATTAATATTTAGGATTAAATTATCGTAATTCTGTAAAACTACTTATATATAATTAAGTCCATTACCTTTTATAAATAGTCATTTATGAACTCAGCATAATGAGCTTCATACTTAGCGAAGTATAACCCCTCAAAGTATAATAATTTGCATTATTTATTTGTATTATTTGTAATGCAAGCGTAATTGACCATATCTAGTATAGTGCTGGGTTATAATTATTTCACTAGAAGTCATGTGACTATCAGTGACTATTAAGATTGTCGACTTGAAATCTAGTAATCTGGCCCAATTATCATGTACTGGATTGTGAACTGAATATGCGGGAAGATTTACTTAAAGTTAATGAAAAATTTGTAATTCACATTACATTTATTTTTAGAAGTCATTTACTAATTTTATAGAATAACCTATTTATGACTTTTCTCTATGTTTTTTATTTTCTTTGTCCCACAAAAATAGTAACAGTTGATTAATTTAGTTTGTTTCATTTCAATAGTAGCACAAGAAGAAAAATATTGAGTTCAACATAAAAGAACTAGATTAAATGAAACATATACATATATATATATATATAAATTATATAAAAATATTATTCCTAATTTTTAATTTAAGTGTTCAAAATAGTTCCTATACCTTTCAATATTTTCGTTACTGCTAAACTTGTACTCTTGTCTTCTAATCTTTGATTTCCCTTAAGGTATCCGACTACTTGCGACAGCTTTTTTTAAGAAAAAAATGGAGGTATGGGGATTTTTTTGTGGTTTTTAGATTTTTTTGTACATTTTAGGAAAAATATTCTAAAATTAAGAAGAGAAAAAGTAATTATTAGTACTAAAAGGGGGAAAAAATGGAAAAAAAATTACAAAAAAATAACATAAACGCTGCCCATTTTGTACCAAAAGTTTATGAACAAATTTTCAATTTTTCAATTCTGATGTGTTGCTATGTTGTTCATTTTTAAAATGACCTCCAGGATAAGAGATATTTTAATTTTTACAAAAACTAGAGCACGTTATCTTAGTTATTATATGAAATTGCTTAAGATAACAGTAATTATATTCACATAAGGGACTGTAAATTTTGTAATAAAACAGTGATTGATAAATCTGAAGGTTAAAACACTTCTACTATTATACAGAACATACACAAAAAATTTCAATAAAACATTTTCAAAACTTTTTAAACAATCGCTGTCCCCGTTTGAGTGTTTTTAAAAAAACACATTTCGAGTAAAACGCGTTTAGGTATGACATCTTGCTTAAAGTAATGGCATCCGCTTTTATTAAAACACTCGTAGTTTTTTCCCCTAGTGAACGGAAAATAATTAACTTGCCATTTTTATAAAGCTAATAAGATGGCCTATAAAATAAAACACCTAAAAACTTGTAAAATTTGGCAAAGTTCACAATTTTAAGGCAGTCGGGTACCTTAATTAGCGAATTTAAAATTATTGGAGCTATCGTTCTTGATTGGTTTCAGTACAAATTGGTGGCACAGGTAGCCAAGTGGTCATGGTCATAAACTCGTCTTCGGTGCGTCGTGAGATCTAATCCAGGTGCCATTGAAGACTTGCCGTATATAGGGTTTGATACACGCTAAATATGTCGTGGCTCAAATTTATTACACTGGCGTGGTGTAGTATTTTTAAGAGTGGGATGCCACCTCAGATGTCTTCCTTGTCACGTGACCGAGGTTCAAAATGGCGAGGTTCATTGCCAATGGCCCTCGTGTTGCCTTAGAATGCAAAGTTAATATTAAATAAAATCCTGTACTATTTATTGAAGTGACAGAAACGTATTATCCAACATTTTTGGGGAAATATTGTCAATGGTTGTGTTTACTGCTTCTGTCCATTCCTCAATATTATTGGGTGATGCTTTATTTTACAGTAACTGCGTTGAGTTAAAATGAGATATTAGCTTGAAAACTCTCTTTTTTCATCTTACTTCTACTTTGGTTTGATATTCAACTAAAAAGACAATTGATTTCGATACTCAGATGAAATATATGTGTCTGAGAAAAGTAGTTATAATTTGTAATAGTTAGTGTAACCGAAAAGTTGAAAGCTGTGTCAAAACAAATGACATATGTCATGGAATATTGATTCTGATTGAAAGCATTACAAATTTACGTTACAACATAATTTCAACTGATTTCGCCAATAACTTGCGTATAATATTTACTTGTTACTATTATTACAGGACTAGTAGAGTAATACTTTAAATAATATTATTACATCAAATGTTTTGTTTGCGTGTTTTTAATTTGTGTACAGTTACCTCTTTTGTAATATAATAATATATGCTTCGCATAAAAATAAAAGTGCTCTGTATACAGATGTTAAGCAATAAGAGCTGTGTGTTGTTTTACGTACAGTGCACACAGAAATAGTATAAAATCGATGGAAAACTTTCTTTCTTTTAAAGCTTGTTTATTGTATCATCGATTTGTAAAAATATATTTGGTCAAAATAAACGTAGACGCATAAAAACAAAAATTTAACGTAGACTGCGTATAACTTTTGACCTATATAACTAGCTTAGTAAATATCGTATTTTAGCAAAAAAAACATGATAGAAAAGTAAAAAAAAACTCTTTTATTCATGCTTTTGTTCATCGAAAATGAATACCGTAAAGAAAATTATCTCTCAATTCGCTACACATAGACAAATAGTTCACCAATCTTTCTTAAAAAAGCTATATTGTTCATTTGTTTTTATTAATATCATGGCAAAATGTAATCATTCTTCATTATATCCTGTCAAAAATATTGACACTCAACGCAAGGTTTTTTTATGCTCTCAATCAATTTATAATTTTTCATGCTAAATATAATCTCAATTTCTGTTTGAGTTCTTATTGTTTATTAGTATAACAATATTGTGACATTTTAAGACTAAAAAATTTATTTTTTTAATTAGTAATAATTAATTTGTGCTTTTCCTAAGTGAATAGAGAAGTAAATTAATATTTTTTTTCAAATGTATGTCTCACATTTGAATGCCACATGGCATATTTATTACAGAAATATACAATTTTCTCCGTTTATTTTCTTCCTATATTTCGATCTTTGATAAATCCCCCTTTTTCTTGTATTATTATGGAAAGATACAGCTATAAATTGTTTTACATTAAAAAAGGTCCAAGAAATGTAGCGTTCACGTGCCCAAAATTTTAATGAATGAATAAGGATGAGAAAATCCAAAACTGAATTTTATAATAAAGTTCATTATAAAAATATGTTTTTTTTTTTAAATTTCAAGCTTCAATGCTAAAACTTAGCTCGTACGTACGCGTGCTTAGTTTTATATATCTTTATGTTTAAGAAATCTATGTTTAAAAATTTAACATAATAATTTAAATTGAGAAAAGAAATGTAGCGAAACTATTACTTTGTTACATGTATGTACAATTATAGTTAGTTACAGTGATAAATGAAATTACAATAATTTTGATTTTGAAACTACTATGAGTGAGTGTTTATTGACATCGCACTGAAAGGCGACGCGATGGCTATTGACGACACACCTCGTAATTTTTTAACCGCGATCAAGTGGAGGAAACACCTTAGGTGACACGCCACTATCTCGTAACTTTCACAGTGCACCAAAAACCATATATGAGATAAAAAGAAGTAAAGAAAATAATTTTATTCCCTACTTATGTATAACGCTTTTTATATAAATTTGCTTGAAAACTACAAAGTCATCATCTTTAAGATGTAATATTGGAAATAATCGATTTTTAAAAATTGAGTTAAACATAAACATCGTATATAGAAAGACATACATACATACATGTTGACATACATACGGTACACATACTCTCATAGAAGTTAAAGAAGTTTAAGGTATCCAAATATCCTAAAATTGTGAATGTTGCCAAAAAATGACAGATTTTTTGTGCTTTTATTTTATTAGCTTCATAAAAGTACCCAGTTTATTATTTTCCGTTTACTAGAACAAAAACTACAAGTGTTTTAGTAAAAGCAGATGTCATTACTTTAAGCAAGATATGTCATATTTTAAAGCGTTTTACTCGAAATGTGTGTTTTTTAAATTCTCAAACGTGGCCAGCGATTGCTAAAAAAGTTTTGAAAATAATTAATTGAAATTTTTTGTGTATGTTATGTATAATATTGGAAGTGTTTTAATCTCCAGATTTCTCAATCACATTTTTATAACTAAATTTACAGTCTCTTATGTGAATATAATCACTGTTTTTTTAAGCAATTTCATATAATAACTAAGATAAAAAGCTCTAATTTTTGTAAAAATTAAAATATCTCTTATCCTGACGGTCATTAAAAATGAACAACATAGCAACACATCAGATTTGAAAAATTGAAAATTTGCTTATAATTTTTGGTACAGAATGGGTCACGTTTATATTATTTTTTGTAAATTTTTACCCATTTTTTCCCCATTTTAGAAAAATGAATTTCTTTTTCTCTTCTTAATTTTAGCATATTTTTCTTAAAATGTACTAAACAAATCTAAAAAAAAATTCCCATCTCTCCATTGTTTTAAAAAAATTTGTCGTAAGTAGTCAGATACCTTAAGCGAGTAAATAGTTAAGTATATTATTTAAGTCCTATTATATATAATACATTTTTTTCAGTTTAGTGAATATGTATTGCATTTCTTAAAAATTGTATAAGGGATATGTATTTTCAAACACAAAATGAACTGTCCAGTATAAAACTAAAAAGAAGAATCAATGCAACAGTGATAAACATAAAGAATAGTCAATATATGTTACAGTTAGATCGATTTTAACAGTATGAAGCTCTTACTTTTTTATTACAATCGATTCTGGAGATTTTTCCAACAAACAGAAAAGAATGCAATTCAGTTAAGAAAAAAACACTTGTGTTGAACCAATTACTGTATAAAACATTAACAAATTGGTGATTTAAAGATCTCTAAACTGTATTGGGAACTTATTTATGTATTTCATTAATTATTTCAATGCAATCGATTTTTTCTTTTAGAGCAAGATATTCTTCGCATTCAAGTGGAAACACGATAAATGTTTTCAAAAAGTCTACAACTTGGCAACTAGTAATCGATACTTACTTTAGAATTATATATATAAATATATATAGGATCACACAAAGAAGCGTTCTAAGAGAACCCGTTGCTTATTTTACAATTAACAAATATTTTTTGCAATTGATGGCTTTATTCAAAGCTTTTTTTAAAGTAATTTTTAATTTCATAATGGTTTATTTCATGGATTTTTTGAAGAGTTTCCCTCTACTCTATAAAACTACTCTGACTAAAATTTATTTTAGCTCTTTTAAAAATATTATTTAATATATAATACTAATCTATTTATAGACTGGATAGATAAATGACATATGGAAAATATTGCTCAATGTTGGCTAAACTTAAATTCGTCATTTTTCTATAGACATTTTTCGAATTCGTTAAATAAATATACGTATTCCTTTCCCTTTGTATTTATTTTCTTTACTTTAATTGAAAAGTAAGAATTTTTGCTTTCTTTCAAAAACAGAAATTTAAAACAAACTATTTCAAATTTTTGCAGATTTTCTCTAGTCTTGATTGCCGCTATGAGCAAACATCTCACGATGAAATTTTATTTTCTTCAAGATTTGAATTATCTTCATTTTTATTTCAAAAGCATACTATTTTAGAATAATATTGCAAATTGATCGAAAATTTGTTTATAGACTTCAAATTAAGATTATGACAAATATTAAATCCGCTGGAGAAAAACGTATTTTGTTCAACATTTCCATCACTTTTAATTTACGTTTATATACTAAAAATAGAATAAAAATACAATATTATATTAAATTGTTGTCAGTTGTGAAATCTAACACAATGACATTTACAAACAGATATTAAGAAAATACCCAAAGCTGCTCATTGTCCATTTTTAAAGTCGTGATAAAAATGGTGTCAAAATTTTATATATATATTTGAGCAGTTTAGCACCGAATTTTCTTTTTAGTTCATAAAAAGACAAAATTTATTATACTTTGGTTAAAAAATGGAATCTTTAAAGGAATTTTTAATTAGTCTCCAAAACAAGGTTATGTAAAAGTAGCAAAAACTTAATTTAATTTTAATTTTATTCATGATTTGTTTTTTCCTATTTGCGACATAGAGAAATAAGAAAGAAACATTAGTTCTTTTAGTAATTCCATTTTAAAGGAATCTATCCAATTAAAGCTTAACTTGCAGACAATCATATATTGTGAGTTCTTATAACGGAGCGAAATACCATAGAATAGTTCTAAAACCTGTAAAATGAGCACAGACAAAGGTTAAATTTAGCATAATATAAAATGTTGCTTAGAAACAGATTATATATACATACTTGCTAGTTGGAGGAATTTATAACAATTAACTGCAGAATAATTTATTATGTATATAAGGCCATGTTATTCTTTTAAAATTATATTATTTGTAGTTTAAATCTTAACCTTTATCTTAAAGGGTCTATTTTACTACAAGTTAATGAATACTGATTGAAAAAGAGTACATTCCAAAGTAACACATATCTCAACTATAACTATAGGTTATTAACGCTTACACATAGGAGTTCAGAATTGCGCGAATTAATTTTTAATAATGCAAGTATCACATATAACCTGATTTCTTGTGTTCATAATTCATTTTAAGTAATTTAAAATTTCACTCGTACGGAATATGATCAAGTGTTTGACATTTAAAAATTCGTTTTGCTTTAAAATATTTGCATTTCTTAAAATTTTAATGCTTTAAAACTTAAATATTTTTACTTTATTACTACCAAAATGATATACTTTAATCAATACAGATCGGTAAGAAAAAAATCAACTAGTACGAAAAATGAATGAGAAAGAATAGATTATTTAGGTAGAGTACGTACACATGTATAAATATGTAAATATATATTTATTAAAATTGCCACTAAAAATTTTATACTTCAAAAGATAAGCTGACCAAGACAAATAAATCTGCAAAATTTTGCATATTAGGATTCTACAATTACCCAAAATTTTTCTCAAGTTTATGATCAGCTTTTAGCTCTAATGTATTTTTATACACTGTAATTTTAAAAATAGTTTCAATGCTTTAGATATATTAAACAAAAATTTATTCTAAGAGAATAAGCCTTTTCTGTTCACTGTTTAAAAATAGATTATAGCAGATTAAATTTATATTATATTGAAAATAAAAACACCTCGCGTAGAGGCAAATAAATTTGAAGTTATACTTTTACCTTAAATTTCCTCCAAAAATAAGTAGAAGTCATTAGTACGGAAACAGTTCTCAAGCTATCACGGTGACACGATTTAGATTTTTCTGAAGGAGAAGAAGGAGTTCTTTGTAACTAAAAAAAAGAATAGTAGAAACTAGAATATAGTTCAATCAAAAGTTCTTGTTCCTTAGTCAATTTTGCAAAGAAAGAACTATATAAAATCTTAACATTTTTATGTTAGCCAAATAGGATTTTACAGTTTTTATTCCTCATCTGTATTCAAATTGGGAAATATCCCTTTTAATAAACATTGCTCTGAAACTATTGAAGTACAGATAAAAATCATCGTTATTTAATAGTACTTTTAACAACGATATTCAAAAGAAAAGTTTGTAAACCAAATTTCTTAAAACTAAGTTCTCTAAAAAATTCATCTTGAATTAATCGGAGTAATAATGGATTTTATTTATTTTTAATCATTTTCAGTGATGAAAAAATTTTTAGAAAAAAAAATCTGCTTAATTTCTTACAGGAAAGCACATGTTTAAGAAAAAAAGAAAACGATATTATACATTTATCATTGCTTATCAATGTATATCCAATATTTATAATGTCAAAAAATGATGAATTAACTGAATAAGGAAGTATGTCTTAAATTGTAACCACAATTAATAGTTTACAAATAAATGGAAAAAATTATTACAAAATAAATAAAAATTATACATATATTTTATCCTTATTAGTTATGTCAGAGAACTAGGTAGATGATAAATATTGAAGAGTGTTTATTTTAATCATAACTCCTACTTTTAGTAAATATTCAATAAAGAAAAAAGTGATTAATCTCAAAGATATTGGCATTAACAACGATATTTAAATGTAAAGTTGGTAAGCCAAATTTCTTAAAACTAAAGTTTTCTAAAAAATTCATCTTGAATTAATCGGAGTAATAATGGATTTAATTTGTTTTTAATTATTTTCAGAGATGAAAACATTTAAAAAAAACAGTTTAATTTCTTACAGAAAGCACATATTTGAGAAAAGAAAAGAAAACGATATTATACATTTATCATTATTTATCAATGTATATCCAATGTTTGTAATGTCAAACAATGATGAATTAACTGAATAAGGAAGCATGTCTTAAATGATAACCCTAATTAATAGTTTACCAATAAATGGAAAAAAGTTATTACAAAATAAATAAAAAATATGCATACATTTTATCCTTAAAAGTTAAGTCAGGGAACTCGGTAGATAATAAATATTGAAGAGTATTTATTTTAATCCTAATTCATACTTTTAATAAATATTCAATAAAGAAAAAGTTATTGATCTCAAAGATTATTGACATTAAAGCCAAAAACATGATGTTTCGAGCAAATTATTCCATTAATATAAACATATCATGTTTTTCAACTTTCATAATGCTATATAGATAATTTATTACTATAAGACCTAACAAATGTTTTTTCTAATAATAAATTACAGTTATTAATGTATCTCTTAAGAGTATATGAGAGTATACAAATTATCGTCAGGATGAGCGTGTACAAATTATCGTCAAAAAATAGTATCGATTGCTTAAGAAATAAAATTGCAACAAAAATGGTCTTGGTCATTTTTCTGTATCTCCTCAATGACCGTAATGTTTCTAGAACCAACCCTTAGCAGCTGATCAATATTTTAGTAATAACAGGCTTCTAAATGAGTTGTTCTTCTGTTTGCTAATGTGTTAAGCTACAACGTACTAAAAGCTATACGTTATGTATAAAATACTCGCTTTTTTAATTGATTTGGCCATGTAAATTAATTGTAGATTGTAGAATTCTCTTTTGTAACAAATATGTTTTCGCACGCGTAGCAAATATAATTCTTTAGATAAGTATAGAAGTAATATTGTGATTGATCACTATTGTTAACGTATTTTGACCCAATGTAGCAGGAAAATATTGTATTAAAATGTAAATATTTTTTACCTGTACACATTTTCCTCACAATGTTCTCACAAATAATTCTCCCACACTAGAAGACTACATTATTTATCCAGCTTAAATAAATAAAATATGAATTTACTGACTCCATGAAGTTAATGAGAGAAAAACATGAACTCTATCTAAATTATTAAAGCGTGAATCGATTTTAACTTTGACAAAAAACAATTCAATAATGAAGATGAAAATTTTAATTGAACGAAATAGAATCTCAGTGTTGAATTTGAGATATGATTATTATTCTTTGGTTTATGATAATTAAAAACAACGAAGAAATCGTGAACATGAATTTTTGCTCTAGCTTATTTTTAAACCTAAAAGTTTTAATGATGAGACGTAAATTTTAAATCATTACAATTAAAATGAAAAATGTATTTACGTTTCCTTTTAAGTTAAAGTCTTAAAATCCTGGAATCTCATTAAAATACAATATTATTAACGACACAAAAACAATGTATTGTTAGTGGAAAATAGTCTGTAGTTATTAATTTACATCTTATTTAAAATAGAATTTTCAGCCAGACTTTATTAATTAAGTTAAATCATAAAATGTACTCTGTTGTTTTATACGATCTCAATTTAAATGTTTGAAATTGTTGAATTTTTAACGAAAATTTATCATTCTTACTTAAATGCTTACTTAAAAATACTATGTTTATATGTTTAATATCCAAATATAAGTTCAAATTTTAGAAACCGTATGAAGCAATTTAGTGTTAAACGTGATTTAACTGTTTTATGTTTATAAGTTATTAATTTCGTTAATAAATATTTAAAAATATAAAAACATGAATCTAAAAATATATTTGGAACGTTGCCCTAGGAGTTTATTTTACAATATTTCTATTACTCCCACAACGTATACTTTTTATTTTTTCTATAATTTTTCCAATACAAGTTCTGTAAGACTTTATTCGAAATATGTCTTAAAAATGGTTGTAATGTCAGTGAGAACGACCAAAATTTCAGTTTTAGAAGAACGATCCACTTTTTAGTTAAAGATTCCTATCCTTGAGCTCAAACCATACACTTTGAATTGAAAATTTGAATATATTTATAAAAACTAAGTGTTCTGAGTCTTTATATTAAAGTATTCCAAGTAGATCATTTCAAACTATTACGTTGACTTGACATCGAAATCATTGAGGGTACTTAAAATATATCTTTTTTTTTATTTTTTATTTCTCACTTATAAATTATCAATATCAATAAAATAGATATTCTGTTAATCAATACAAAGCTTGCATCATGAGTTCAGCATTCCACATTAATATACTCATTAAGCAAAAAGTTGATTTATGTTCTTCGAAAGTTTGTATTACATTAGTCAAAGGTTCTAAAATGCAATTAACAGCTCTTTTCATGAAAAATCTAATTTATCTTTTCAATCATTTTAAACATATGAAAAAATATATAATTTAACAGAACGGATAAACAAATGTAATTTAAATATATTTAATTTAAAGGGATTACCAATTACTAATTAAACATATGTGCTCATTGCTACTGCTATTAATATATAAAAGAGAAAAAGATGTTGGAAAAACTATTAGTATTCTAATGACGTCTACTTATTGGTTTTTCCGACGCAAAGCTGAAACACTTGTTGAGCTATTGAATGAAAAAGCGTCCTCTGTTTAATCAGTTTTTGGTTCAATGAAAATGAATGATGTACAAATATGATAACGATAAAAAATTTATTATAGCTTTAGAAACTAAAGTTGCCTTTAAATTCAATTTATTTCTTCTAATACTACAAAGTACTTACTTTTGAATTTCTTTCACTTTTATTTTCAGTTACTTTCAATTTCTTACGAATTTTATGAAAAATGAGTATCATGCTCATAGAGCATATTGAATTAAATTTCCAGTCAAATAAAATTCTTTAGAACCATATTTAATTTACAACCATCTTCCTTAAGATCGGATGCTTTTCATACAGATATAAAATCTCAGTTTTATGTGTTTAGTTAAATTATAATACTTAACTGCAAGCTCATAAATTTGTAAAAATAGTTGATCAGTAGCAAACAGAATGAGTTACATAAAATTCATAACAATTAGTTTCCTCAGATATGCATTGAAAATGCCCCTTTTTATCTGATACATAATGTGGAAAATAATTTAGGCAAATAATCATACTTCTTTGGTTTCATATTTTTGAATTAGAGTTAATTTTACAACTTTTGAATATCTAATTATAAATCATGCGTTACTTAAATATTGACTAATGTACTTCTGTATTTAGTTTAGTATTTATTCTATATCCACAGAAATAAAACGAGTATTCATTCGTTTATATGTGGCAGTAATAGTAAAAATATTCTTATTATAAATCTCTGAAGCTTTTCTAAACTACGTATAGTTAATAAAGTTTGATATCAATTTCAATGGTTGAAATTGCAATGAGGTATTTATGTATTACCGAAAGGTATGGTCTTAGTTTTGAATAAAAACTGAGTTAAATAGTTGAATGACGTTTCCTTTGAAATAAGTTGAATTGGTAAAGAATTACACTTGGATAATTTTCAATCATTTTCAGATATAACATTATATTTGGCCTTAAACCAAAATATTCTTACTGATTACACATTTTAATTTACAATTCCAGAAACTGTTTTTAAGAGAGATCTCATGAATATATATCAAACTAGCTGACCCGGCCTGGCGTTGCACGGGCTTTTACCGAGTGAATAACTTAATCCCCATGGGAATTTCCTGTTTCCCTCAGGACGATAGCACTTATGTGTGTGTATGCGCGATGTGAGTGATTTCTTTAACTATGTCATTAAAACTCCCTTTTTCGAAATCCGTTCTTGCGTTGGTGTGGTGTGGTAATTAGGAGAGATGGGTGAAAGCTCAGGTGTCGTCCTCTTCACTTGACCATGGTTGAAAATTTCGAGGTCCGTCGCCAAAAACTCTCGAATAGGCGAACAGTGCGAATTTATAAATCACTCACTCACTTTTCAATTCTTTCGTTGCAATTTTTTAGTTCCGGAAACGAAAATGTAGCCTTTTTAAAAATAGTTGTATGTTGAAAAAAGACAGAAAAGTAGAAATTTTTCAAATTACAAAATTTCACTACTATTTTAAATCTTGAAGTAAAATTGTGAGGATTTTTTGAAATGTTCGAAACACGGGAAAAAAATTCATGCAGTTATCTTTATAAAAGAAGAAATTGTTAATTATTAAGTATTTTGAGTGTTTTATTAGAGTTTGTTCAAAAAAGTGGTGAAATTGTCGAATCGGCCACTGGTCCGCCAAATTTTGAAAAACCGCTAATTTGGTGCGTTTTTGCGTGTTGTGTTTTGGAATAGCAACCCTATCACAACACGATCTGACTTCTTCCTCACTGATACAAAAGCCAAAAGGGTTACCAGAGTTGGCGAACTTATCGATTTGGCGAGAAAACTCTTGGCAGGATAAGAGGCCGATTCGGCAATTCAACCAAAAAAGTTTTTGGCTTTTTATTTTTTAAATCACTGATACTAAAAGTTTTAAAAATAATTTTTGTTTTGATTCATTTCACAGTATGAAATTCAAAAAGAAAATAATATTATGTGATAAAAATATATTTAAGAATATTTCCTTTTATTTTTTTTTATGATATTTTTTTCTTATATTCTACTGTTCTTCAATAAATCAATTTTTAAGAATAAAAAAAAAACTATCGGTTGTGATGCGTTATATGAATGAGCGTCCCGTGTTATGAGGGAATTCCCCTTTTTACTACGCAGCGAAAGACTCAAAACTACCTCAACCTTTCCCGTGTTCCAAACAGAAAGCTAACGCAAAGTGACCTTGATGCAATTCAGAAATAACGTCGAGAGTACCAAATGAGCATCCCTTACGGGAATCTGGCAACGTTTTTTCCGGATTCTTCACATTTCCGGCAATAAAAAAAATTATAGCGTGATTAATTGAAATAAAAACCATCTTATGTTTTAAGTTGGACGAAATGACACACAGTATGCAAAATTATATTATGATCGGTTGAGTAGTTTCGGAGTCCATTGCGGACAAACACTGTGACACGTATATTTTATATATAAAGATGATATGTACTCCTTTTCTATCAGTACTGAATTGCATCACTTTTTGCCAAATAGACAAATGAACTATTTAATATATCATTATGATAAAAGGCAGTCTCGTGTATTAAGCAAATACAAACTATTTTGTTGCATATTTGAGAAAAACGGAATGTGGTACAATATATAAAAGAGTTCAAAGTCATGTTTCATTTATAAAGTTAAAATAGAGTTTGAAATGTCAGAGATTTAATCGAATTTTATCAAAGGGAGATTTATGTCTTCATTTAGTTCTTAGTTTTTCATATAGATTGCAACATCTCTTTAATATTTATTATAAGAGATGTAATATTTACGCAATACTTTGAGAAATAATACAACCAAGCACCTTCGAAAATAGCTTTAAATATCCTTTCGAACCAGCTATGAACTAAAGTAAATTTGCATAAACCAACTATTCTTAGACCAGGCATTGGGAAGTTAAAATTGCCTTACACAATAAACACTTTCTGGAAATTATTTTGGTTTCAGGGCAAATATTTAATTATATTGGAAAATGATTCAAAATTATCCAAGTGTAATCCTTTTCCAATGCAATATCTTTCCTTTAAAATGAAGCATTCAGAGCAAATTTCAAATATTCAACAAATATTTAATTTAATTTTATTTTGAATTTTTACAGAATTATTATATTTTTTTCAACTTCTAAAATGAAATATTATTTTTAAGTTATTTTGTGATTTTTTTAGCTTTATAATTTTTTGAAAAAAAAAAAAAAAAAAAAAAAAAAAAAAAAAAAAAAATATAAGTTTTAAGTTGAATTTTTAATTTTTTATAGCTGAAAAGAATTCAGTTTTAATATTAGTTTACTATCCCGAGTTATCTCGGGCAAATGGAAAAAAAATATTACCCTTTGTATGATAGTTTTTGAAACAAGGGACAACACAAAGGGATACCTGACATTCTGTACATTGGTATCTGGTCTCTTTTCTTACTGGCTTAGCCCTGACATCTCTTTTATGGGAACACACACTATCTCAATAAGGCTACCTATAGAAGAATCACTTCCACTATTTTTCAATGTCCACCTCTTCTTAATCACTATCTGAAAAATCATCGCTTCCTCTTTTTTGCAACTATTTTTTTTTATACATTAATAATCCATAAGCTGACGTATACTATACAATAGTGAAAACACGTGATCAGTCCCGACAAAAGAACCGCAAAACTAACAAAACCTGGCAAACTTCCAATCAAAACTGAATATTTCCTTAAAACCGTGATAAAACAAATCGTACTGACAAATTCTGGTTCGTCCGAGTTTTCTCAGGATAATACTTAACTGCAATATATACGAACCCGACATAACTCAGGATAATCATGCAAGCGGTTAATTATATATAATAAATGTGATGATTTCTTGTAACTCATTAAACGATACTTATGTTAATTAATTTTAGATATTTAAATAAACTAATTTTTAAACAATTTGGTGGCTGTTTTAATTAATGAATAATGAACAACTAAGCTTCGACGTTGTTTTCCAAAATAATATTCATAAATCCTTGTTCATCTAAAATACTTGAGCTCATTTTCTTCAGCTTTAGTAATATATATTTTTACAATGTTACATTCTGAAACTTGGAGTCATCCAACTTTTTGAAATCTTATCTTTGAAGAATAACTTACTAAACGCTAATGAGGATCCATGTTTATGAATAATTAAAAGCATTAGAAAAATATTTTTTTATTTAAACCGCGAGTGAAAGTACCTACTGCAATTTCTATTATGATCCGGAAGTTCTCACTCCATCCCGCGTATGATGAAACTAATTATCTCAACGGTGAAATGTAATCCTATTTACCTCTATTATGTAGAACAGAATGTGTTGCAATGTAGATGTTTGAAGTAACAAATCCATGACTCTTCAAGAAAGACGAGCAGCTTGGTATAAGGTCATCTTATGATATTTCTTGTTTCTATCACAAAAAGGAAATGAAATTTCTCATGTAAACAGGTTTAGGAGCTCATAAGCGTTTGTACATACAAACTTCAGAAATAGATAAATGTAAATGTGATTGTTGAAAATGCTCTAGATTTTATTTTTCCCGTTTTCAAATACGGTACTGATTTCAAATATACATTTATTTTTCTTATAACAAAGCAAAATTACTGAGGTATATTAATGCACATTTTCTTTAACCTTTGATGTAAAATTCTGATTTTAGAGATTTTATTTTTAATGTCCGTGATTATACTCAGAAAATTCTATGAAACAACTTTGATCATTATTCATGTTGCGTTATTACTCTTGATAATTCTTTGTCTTATTTTAAATCATATATCGGGCAGATAATTTTATTTTATTTATTTTTGTAGTGTGTAAAACTAATTTAACAGATTACTAGCATTTTTACTCTGAATATATTACTGAGCTTCTACCATTGTTTATTTTCATGTGTTTTAAAATTAACAGTTTATTCTGTTATTCTAAACATTATAAACATGCGAAAAACCTTTAAATAGTTAAATTAATTGAAATCGCAGTTGTTAACTTATATTTTTTACACTTTAATGGAAAACTTAATTCCATTTCATTACATCAATTACTTCAATTAACATTCTTAATTTACTAATTACCATCAGCTTATTAAAGCCGTCACTTATGTAACTTAAAACAACTAAAATAAAATTTTAATTTCTTTCTTCGATCCTACTAGATTTTGATTATTGTGTTATCAAATTCAAATAATTAAAAAAAAATTTAATAAAAGTTAACTGAAATTTCTTCTCTTTCCTATAAAGCCTTCATATAATTCCATATGTTTTAAGAGTTTGGTACAAAATCATATCTTTAAGGTTATAGCGTTTGTTGTTCTTCCTACTACAGTTCATTCATAATTGACAACAAAAGCTATAGATAAGGAGATTGATGTTTTTCCAATTTTTTTCCTTATTTTTGACGTTAATTAACAAAGTAGAAGTTTAACATAGCTGATGTAGCACACATTTGTGTAATATCTAACAGTTAAAAAAACATTTTATATGATGTATGTACCCTTAGCGACATTTGTGTGTATCATTGACAGATCGATTCTCGTTAGATTTGTTTTAACGGAGTATAAGAAACGAAATAAATTCACGAGTTTCAGAAATGAATGAAGACTACACATTGCTTAGAATCATTATCTTGTTTTGTAATGACTCATATCTTAATATTCGGTAACATCACCTACATTGTACGGTAGTTCGTTTTCAAGATTCGGAACAAGTCATGCAATATTAATATTTTCCAAATTGGGAAGATATTTCTTTCAGCAAAAAATGTTTAGACATATTAAACATGTGTTTTTTCTCACATATTTGGCTAATTATCTGTGTAAGAAAATAACTCAATAATTATGAGAGAAATTATTGGTTTTTCTTGGGAAAACGACAGATGTTACAGTGCATGAGTCGTTTTGTAAGAATAAAAAAAAATTGCAATTAATTTCAATAATTCATCTTAAATTATACGTTTCATGCTGAAGGACAGTCATTATTATTAGCAGCAAACTGTGTTTTGCTTAAAAAAATTCACTGTTTGTAAGTTTATAAACATATATGTACATAAATTTAAGATCATTTATGCAAAAAATAATGATTAATACAGATTTTTATTTCTTAATTCTTTAGTCATTTTTTTAAAAAGTTGAATTGCATTTGAACTAAATATCGAGAATTTAGACAAAAGTGTGTAAAAGTAAATTTTGAATAAGTAATGGAACAAATAAGTCCCCTCCACCACACCTTGTAGAGGGATTGGTGCACGTGAAATTAGTCAATGCTCAAAACCCTACCGTTGGCGTGCTGTGGTTGTTTGGAGAGAGGATACCAATTTAGGTGTTATCCTCATCACCTGACCGAGGCTCAAAATTGCGAGGTCCATCATTAATAATTGTCTTATTGTGCAACGATAATAAACACTCACTGTCTCCATCCCCTCTTCCACACACACATGCAACATTTTTTTGAAAACAATAATTTCTCTTGAAACGAGTGCTACAAGTACATAACAAAGTAAAAAATTTCATCATTCACAACTACCATTTTTTTAAAAAAAATCTACGGTACTTTTACTTATTATCCCAACAATCACCAACTCTGTTAACAGTAGATTGCCCAAGGAAGTCATTTTGAATGATTTTTAATTTCAATTAGGAAAACAATTACGTATATAATGACACAATTTCTTAGAATTTTTACAATATATTTTTTTCCAAGTGAAGTAATTTTTTTATTGTTAATATTTACTAATAACTTGTTATAGAACTGTGAATAATGTAAAACATATTAAAAATTAATTTTAAACAAATTTCTTTATACATTAGTTATTTTTTCACAATGTATTCATTTTGACTGCTATTGGGCAATATAGGTATATACTAAGTTTCAGTCTTTCTTGTGTTAATAACTCCCCAAGTTGGCAACCCTGATTTCCTATTATATGTTATACGCGCTGAATTGCCAACCATGTGCTTCGTCTCATATAATGTCGCCAATAGGTTGCGATAATACGTAAGCACCAAATATACTTCTGTACTTCTTGTATTGAAACCAAGCTCTTAATTAATGATATGCTGCCACTTCAATGAAGGTCACACAGTTTTTTTTTTTTCTAGTAGTTCTTTATAAAGTATTTGAAGAAAAAAAAACTCTTGAATTTTTCATGCATTGTATGTATATGTATTTTTGTAATTCAGTCAAAGCCTAAGCATTTATTGTTGCATATCTATGACCAAGTGGTAAGCATATTTTTTTGTTTATTTTAGTATTCCATGTAAGTCCCAAGTTGGCCAACTACTGTCCGGAGAGCTGTATGCTGTTACTTGTTGGAGTGGCTCTAGGATTGGTGCTATTCTACGTTGGAATGGTTGTTGGCCCATTGACACCAACAGTATTTTTCCTCTTCATGTTACCTCCAATCGTCTTTGACGCCGGCTACTTCATGCCAAATAGACTGTTCTTTGACAATATCATCACGATTCTTGTCTATGCTGTTATTGGCACGATTTGGAATGCTTTGGCCATTGGTGTGTCTCTGTGGGCCATAGGTTTGACAGGTATATTTGGCTACGACGTGTCGCTCGTTCAAATGCTACTTTTCAGCTCAATAATATCCGCTGTTGACCCTGTTGCAGTATTAGCCGTATTCGAGGAAATTCATGTCAATGAAGTCCTTTACATCATTGTCTTTGGAGAATCATTGCTAAATGATGCTGTTACGGTGGTAAGTGTTTTTAGATATAAGTTTTCTCACATTTTTTATTTTTAAAACAATGAAAAGGTTATGATAAATATAATTAAAGTAATTTATTGTAAAATTTTATTTAAAGTAAATTTTTTTATGAACTACATAAATAATGGAATTATATATAAGACAGAAAAGTAATATGACTATTATCACTGTAGTTAAGTAGTGCATATAGTGCAAAAATTCTTAGAATAATAGGAATTGATAAAGGTATTCATTCTCTTTTACATTATGTTGTAGTTCCTAGTTCTAATAACATTTTCTATCAAAAAACTAGATTTATAGTTTTTTTGAAATTTCGTGATCGATAACTATTTCAAAATTTAATAATTGTTTATTAAAATTCATAATTATTTCTCATTTAACAGTTCATCATTAATATGAACCGAAATGACAAAATGAAATTTCATTAAAAAAATATCTTGCGTTCTAAATAGCGGAGTAAACAGCCGGAATACAGAGTTCCGCCCAATAAATGATTACATAACCCAAACATTTTACCTAAATAAACATTGTAGTTGCTGAGAAAACTCTTAAGGCTCTCTAATAACATATGAACCTAAGAAAACGGTAATCATCTTCTGAAGATGAAATCAGTAATCTTAGAACAATAAATCTCTTAAAAAATTACATATTTGTAAACCCCGAAATCTAGGTTTCAATGACAAGTTAAACAAAAGAATCAAATTTTGTATAATCATACCTCACAACGCCTTTCTCCTTACCCGTAAGCCACTTCAACGTTTCCGGATACACTTCTTATGTGTACTCTCGAATACGGCCTTGACATCTCTCTACATCTCTAACCTTGGGTGGAATCACTACGCAGATGATTTTTTTACTTTCCACTTTCGCTAATTCATTACACTACAGAGACTATTTCGCAAATATCCTTTTTAACCACGGAAAAGTAACTAGCATAGTTGGGCGTTAACTTTTCGTTACATTTACCGAATATTTTGTACTGTCACAGAGAAAGCTGTCAATTTAAAGATCTGCTATTTCTGATCAAGGGATCAAGGGAATTCTCAATCTTTCTTTTTGTTGCGGTAAACTTTTAATAATTTCAAAACTTGGCGGCACACTAACAATACAATAAGCTTCAAAAATATGTTATTTTTCTGTAAATACATTATGTGAATTAATTTATAATTTTTAAGGTTAAATAAAAAATAAGTACGACAAAGACAACAAAATGTTTATTGAGTTCCTACTTAATTATAAGAATACCTTTTATGTGAAATTTGAGCTTGAGGAGTTTTGATAATTTCGTTTATATTTGGTGGTAAAAACAGTAATGCTACTTTCATTTCGTCATCTACTTTTAAAAGTCTCTTTTTTCATTTTTATATTTGTAAATACTGAAAATCCGAATTCACGCAAATATGATGTAGAAAATTGTAACAATATTTTTAAAGCTTTTTTGACTTTTTTTTTAGATAACCACCTCTAAGTCTAATCCTAAATGAATTAATTGAATATTTTGAGTACTTTGAAATTAAATTTCTATTATTACAGTTCGAAATTAGTTTTTCCTGTTCATTCATAGTTAGATCATATACAGATGTATCCGATCCCAAATGGATTTCGAACCCAATCAAGTTTTTTTTCTATATCCATCTATTAACGAAATTATAAGTTAAATATATACTACAGATTATTTCGAGTGTTTCTATAAAACGGCAGAATGATTCAGTGAAGCCTTTTATTTTTTTCACAGAATATAATTAATATTTTTTAAAAACATTTGGCGGCGTACTTTAAGAATTTGGCGGCACTCAAAATTGCCGCGACACAGAGGCTGAGAATCCTGGAATACTCGTTTTAGTTGTGTTGAAATAATTAAAAATGATGCAGGAAGTATAAAATAATTTTTCAATATTATTTTTACTGCACCAAAATTCCAGCAACCTTTCGGATGCGTTTGTAAAAAATGAAATTAATTTTTATACTTCCTTTTTTTTCTTAATAATAGTTGTTTAATTAAATTTTTTTTCTTTTAAAATTTGCATGAGTGGAACTTCAACTGTGGAAATCTAATAACATTTCAGGTTTTTGTCGTGGAGTTTTTTATGTTTCATGCAACATTTAAGGGAATTGAGTTTCGTGTGGTAAATAGTTTTTTTTCCAACAAAATTTGGATATAAAAGTACAATTATAGTATGTCATTAAAATATTTTCCCAAATCAAATACCTTCTTTAAAATCAGAATTTAGTTAAATAATATAGAAAATAAAAGCATTTTAAAATAATTAAAACGACTTTATAATGAGAAGGCAGGTTTTAAATTTAAATTTTCAATCTTAAAGAGTAATTGAAAGATTAAAATGAGCAAGCAGCGTTTTTAGAAGCCGAATAAACAAAATTTACTTTAATTAACATTTATTTTAGTGACTATCAAAATAACTCATTTGTGTCTGATTGCTACCAAATAAATCGGTCCTTCAGTTTTGTTACGGATTTAATTCATTAAATGCTAAAAAGCATATAATATTTTCTGAAAGAAAACTGCAAAATTGTGTTTTGGAACATTTTTTATTAAAAATGTGTCTTGATAGAAATACATTTACTATTACCAGTTTCCTTATTATAAAGTTTATGAAGAAAATCGACGCCTAAATATAAGGATATTTTGCCCTTTAAAACATTTAAAGGAGATTTTTGCTACAATTTTAATTTTTAAAATAAAGCAATGTAATAGAATTAAAATTAACACTTATTTTTACATCTAAAAAAGGGTTTACTTCCTTTGTCAACAATATTAAATTTCTAAACTAACCATAAAGTAATAATAATAAAATTAAAGGATTTCTTATAAACTTTCTAATTATTTTCTTTAAAATATTTTTTTCTCTCACCAAACCAAGCGATTTTGAAACATAACGATAAATTCCTAAAATTGTTTCCTGAAATCTTTCTAAATTATAAACATAAGATCTATTATAATAGTTACCTATAATACTATATAGATAACATTACATTAAATTTATTAAATCCTTTATATGAAACCTCAGAAAATTAAGCAATTTATAATAATTTTGAGTAACATTTCATTCCTTATTAAATAAAAATTATGCTATGAATTCGAATATTATACAAGAATAAAGGGTCTTACAGGTGTTAATTTTATCTCAAAAGCTGAAAAGGAATGCAATTTTCAATTAGATGTAATTCTTTGAGGTTGAAATTAAATAATTTGATTTTTTAAAACATTTTCATAATGGAATAAGGTTTAAAAAAGGTGTAAAATGTTTAAATATAATAATATTTTTAAAAACTACAGGCATATGAAAATAAGAACCATTTCTGTGAGAAATATTAAGAAAATTTTATATTGTGCATGATATTTTCTAAAATAATAGCTCTAATTACTAGCAATAAAATGATTTATCAAGTCAAATATATATATCCTTATTACAATGTAGTATTTTTATATAAATAAAATAATAAATAATACTTTTTAAAAATAAAAAAAATTTAACTAAATTTTTTTTTACATTTCAATATTTTTCAAATTTTTTTAAGTAAAAAAGATTTATGATTCAAAACTAGGTATGGTTTAAGGAGTATGATACATTTTATAATTCCATTAGTTTTATACATCAAAGAAAATATCATAATATAAAACTTTCTTAATATTTGTTGCAGAAATGTTTCTTATTTTCACGTACTTCTAATTTTTAAAACTAAGATTAAACATTCCACACTTTTTTTTTGAAACCTCATTCCTTTATAAAAAAGTGTGTAAAACAATCGAATTATTTAATTTTAAACTCAAAGAATTATATCTACTTGAAAATTGTTTACAGTTTCAACTATATACAAAATTAACACCCCTCAGACCACTCCTAAAATTACAAAAATCTTCAAAGCTTCATAATTACAATGGTTATTAACATTGGCGTAGCTAATACTGAGTGGACCCTGTTTCAAAAGTCCTTGGGAATCCTTTTCAGGGGCTCCTTAACATCTTACGATCTTTCTCTCAACACTTTTTGGGGCCCTGAAGTGGCGGGGGGGGGCGTATCATTGATACAGCGATAGTTACGCCTCTAATTACTTATGGTATCCGACTACTTGCGACAACTTTTTTTTTTTTTAAATGGAGATAAGGGGATTTTTTTGTTGGTTTTAGATTTGTTTAGTACATTTTAAGAAAAATATGCTAAAATTAATAATAGAAAAAGAAATTATTATTACTAAAATGGGATAAAATGGGTAAAAATTGACAAAAAAATAACATAAACGCAGCCCATTCTGTACCAAAAGTTTATGAACAGATTTAAAATTTTTCAATTCTGATGTGTTGCTATGGTATTCATTTTTGGATTGGTCTTCAGGATAAGAGATATTTTAGTTTTTACAAAAACTAGAACACTTTATCTTTGTTATTATATGAAATTGCTTAAGAAATAGTGATTATATTCACGTAAGGGGCTGTAAATTTTGTAATAAAACAGTGATTGATAAATCTGAAAGTTAAAACACTTCTATTCTAAAACAGAACATACACAAAAAATTTCAGCTAATTATTTTCAAAACCTTTTTAGCAATCGCTGGCCCCGTTTGAGTATTTTCTGAAAAACACATTTCCAGTAAAACGCGTTTTAAAGTATGACATCTTGCTTAAAGTAATGGCATCTGCTTTTATTAAAACACTTGTAGTTTTTGTTCTAGTAAACGAAAAATAATAAACTGGGTATTTTTATAGAGCTAATAAGATGGCCTATAAAATAAAATAATAAAAAAAATTGTCAAATTTTGACAAAATACACAATTTTAGGGTAGTCGGATACCTTAAATAGGATTGGTTACTAATACAAGCAAGATTATTGCATAAAAATTAGTAAAAAGTCCATTTTAGCCCAAAAAAAAAAAGATGAAAAACTAAATCCGTAAAAAAAAAAAAATGAAAAAATTTTCTGAATGAGATTTTGTTTCGGCAAATAATTTCTTGAAGCAAATAATAAATTTTAGAATCCTTGAGAACTTTACAGTATAGAACTCATCTAAATTCAATGAAAAGACAAAATAACCCGATTTGAAACAGAATTCTGTGAACTTGTATTGATTAAATTATGGAAATATGATTTTTATTGGAAACGCCTCTATTTCTTGTAAATAAGTGTTGACACTCATTTGAATTCAGTTTTACTTTTACTTCCTAACATGTATAATTATTTGAAATTAGATGCTATTTATAGGTTGTGCTCTGATATTTTAATTATTTTGCTTCTTATATAAATAAGGGCAAGGATTTGTTCTTGGCCTTTATTTTTCTTTGAAGAAACTAGATCGTGTTTTTTTGTGGTTGTTAATTTCTGTTGTGAGAATTGTCCGTTCTTATAGAAAGTAACATGATAACCACGCTTATTAATTGGTACCATTCATCCTTTGAAATTTAATAGATTTTGATTTTTTCAAATTTTAATTAGTTATTGTGCTAAATCTTCTTTCTTATTTATGTTGAGTACACGAAAAAATGATATAATACAGTAAAGCATGACATCGAATGCATTGTTCTGAATTTTAAGCAAAATTCAATTTGTGGTTAATTGATTTCCTTTTATAAAAACATTTCTCAGGAGATTTTAATTAAAAATTCACTTAAAATTCCTTAACATTATGGATGCAACAGTCATTCAAATATGTTTTTCATTCGAGGAGAATTAATTTACTTTTTCTCTCTCATAATTAATTAATTTGTAGCCAAAATATGCGGTTCTCGAGTAACTTGATCACAAAACCAAATAATATATGAAAATAAAAAGGTTTTTGCAATATCTGTGGAAAAATATGTGTATCAAGTTTCAACGAACTAAATAAAATAGATAAATTTAGCTGTACTAAATGGAAAAAAATTAATTTTAGTTATGAGTTGAAGTAAATTAATTTTCTTAAAGCATTAAATAGAAAAAAAATAGTGATTTGATTTATATAAACGTTTATGAATTAAAATAAATTACTTGAATAAAATTTAAATGATTTTAACTTTCTTATGTCAGACATTCATATGAATCCGTGACACCCTAATGGTTATAGTCACGAACTCACGGCTGGCTTGTCGTGAGGTTCAAGTCCTGGTGTCACTAAAGATCTGCCGTGTAGAGGACACAGATGCTTGCTAAATTTGTCGAGGCTCCCGTTGGCGTAGTGTGGTAGTTTGGAGAGGGAGAAGCCGCTCAGGAGTCGTTCTCATCGCTTGACAAAGGTTCAAAATTACGAGGTCCATCAACGACAGTTGAATTCTTTACGGAGAGCAACACAATTATAACTAACTTGTAACATACGTGACCTACTCTCGGACCCGGCTAGAGATGTGGGAGGAAGTGAGGGATGACTCGCCATAATACTTTTCAACTATTTATCCAGTACAATAATTATCAACAGACGCAATTCAAGTATTCAAATAAGATGAGATGTTCCGATTACTTGCAATAGGGGATTTAACTACGAGAAACGCGAATTATGAGAAGATTTCTATTAAATTTATCCTTTTTTATGGATCAATCCACTACTCTAATGTTTGACTTACAGTTTAGCTATGATAACCAACTGTCCCTTTAATATCTTCAACTATTTAATGCCCGAAACGCGCTATCAATGTTTACTAATACCTGATCGGTAAATATCTTTACTTCTCGTCAAATTCTCTATATTTCAATCTCCAGGTAACTCCGTCTAGCCCTCTGTTCATCTATACCTCTTACTAGCTAGAAGACCTCTTCTATAAATAACTGACCTAATCTGCATATCACGGTTTCTTCTTCCAAAAGGGTTGGTTGTGATTGATGTCCCAAAGATTTCCCAAGAGGATCAGTTGACGGACGCGTATAGATCCGTCACAAACTCTATATATGTACGCACGTCTCAAATTTAAATTGATTTTTTATTCATTTTGTTGTTAGATATATTGACATGAAACCAAGGAGCTTTTAAAAATTAATTGACAGTTTGTAATAAATTATAAATTTCTTTTTTTTTCCTTCTTCATATTGCTTTCAAACTCTTATTAAAATTTTGAAAGTCACAGAAAATCTCAGAAAATTAATGGAAAAATGGCAAGATATCAAGTGAAAATATTGTTACAAAATTAAACGTTGTCACGGAAGATCGATGCTGGACTGTAAGTTTAACAACAAAATTTTAATAACCGAAAACGGATCCCAACCATATGGGATCGCTATACTTTTCGAACTGAATATAAGGTAACTACAGTTGGCTCGGAGCGAAATCTATACAAGGAATTCTCGCCAACTGGCGCCAACACTGAGTTTTTTTTAAAATCTGGTATGTAAAACATTATACATTTTTAGTATTTTTTGTTTAAGAACTTTCTTGTAAAAGTTCTTAGTTTAATTTAAAACATTTTATCAAAGTAATTTAATTTTAGAAAGATAATATTTTTCCTATGTTTTAGGCCTGTTATTAAAGTATTTAAATTAAATCAAAACAAGTTTGACATTAATTTCCTCACCGCAAGAGAGTATTTTCTGCTAGCTGCTAAATTGCAAACATTTTTTTCTTCTTCTTAACAGGGAAACAGCGATTAAATTTACTTAGTAAATACAAGAATTATTTCTGAGATTGAGTTTTAAATTTAAAAAAAAAATGTTTTTTTTTTCATTTAACATATGAAAAAGTTTATATAAATCATATTTTCAAGTTTGCATAACGGTTTTAATAAGAAATTTAAGTAATTTAAGTAATAAACAAATATTAAAAATTAAAAATTCTGTTTTGTTTTGATAGTCATTACGATCAAATGACGTATACATAATAATTTTTTCCCCCTGAAAGTAACTAAAAATAAAATTTCATGGAATAGTGTAAGGAGTTTGAAATAATTTAATGCATGCCAAAAAATACCGCTTATCATGACTTAGATCAACAAATGTATGAAATATTAAAATTTATTTAATAATATTTTAGATATGTTTCTCATATTTGCAGATTTAAAAATATTTGTGATTTTCATAAGGAAAAACTAAAATATGACTCTTTTCTTCAATAATTCATACGAAAAATTTAGCATGATTATTGCAATTAACTGTAATCTTACATCTCATGCTACTTTTACTCTTAAACAAAGAGTATAATCTGCAACATGTTTAATCTGACCGGGCTTCCGATTTTAAATTTAATTGTTGATATTTAAGGATTAACGTACCATCTGGTTGTTGCTTATCCCTCCTGTGATTGACAGTAACATCAGATCAAGGCACACGATATTCCTCACGGCAAGGGGCTAGATTTAAGCCTGCTGTTATCCGTAGCTTTGAGCACCTTACAGTGCGATTTGACTCAGTTCCACCCAAATTTTGAGATAGAACACCCTGGGGTGGTCGAAGGCCTCCCACCTCTCTTCCCCCTTCCTACAACCTCACGAGATTACCTACGGCTCGACGGCCATTTAGCCATTTTTACAAACATCCATGCCTTATCTGGGATTTAAACCTAGGCCCTGTGGCATAGCAGTCAGCGTCACTAACCACTTCACCAAATGGGCACATCTTAGATGTGCTTACCACTATTCAAATGAATTTATATGTGAAGGAGGATTCGTTCTCGAGACCTTCCATTCCGTAAGCACACACCCTACCCAGAGGCGGATTAAGCTAGTTGGAGGCCCGTGGTTGTAAAAGGTTTGGGGCCCCCTGGGCTGAAGAGTCGAAAAACTTAAATAGTGAAAAAATCGCTGACCTTAGATTCTCAAAATAAAATGTATAGCTAAAAAAAATTAACGGCTAAAAAAATTAAACTTTATTTTAAAGAATTAAAAAAAAACTTACTTAAAAGCTTAAAATTTTGCTATACAACTTTACGTCTTGATTTTTCTTGGGCAAATTCATCGATTATTTTTGTAGTATCTATTTAGTCCAAAACATCTTTTTCTATATATAATATGGCCATACTGTTCAGTTTCTCTTCTCCCATACTACTTCTTAAATAATTTTTAACTCGCTTTAAAACCGAAAAATATCTCCTACCCGATGCATTTGATATCGGTATAATTAAAAATATTTTTAAAAGTATCTGTACATTAGGGAAAGTCGAGACCATTTCTTTTGCAACTCGATAAATTTCTATTGGAGTGTTCATTGTATCTTTGTTTTCTTTTAAAAATAGCAAAAACTGATCCAATTCATTGTCAAAATTAAACGATTCACAGTATCGTCTTTGTAAATATCCTTTAATTTTTGTACAGCTTTCTTCTTAATTTCAGGTAACATCCCGTCAAAAAATACAAAAAAAAAGTTCGATAACATTTTTATGTATTCCAGCTCTTTGGAATAGTTCTGCACTTGTTCTATCACATATGACATAGAATGAGTTGACCAAGAAATTTTCCCTATTTTCAAATTCATGACCTTCTTTATAGTTTCACCGAAAATAATTTTTCTCCTTCGCTGTCTGCAAGCTTGTCCAACTTCCTTTTCAAATGAGAGCCCTGATAAAGCAGTTGCTTCTTGTTCTACTTTTCCAAATTCATTCCTGAAATTTTGTATATAATTTTCTAAAGATTTCAGTAGATAAGTTCCTTTTAATAGCTCACACCCAACTGAGTGTAATGCTTTGCTAGTAGCACTCACCCTCTGGTGTATGGTATCCCAAATCACGGTCATTGGGGAAGTTTCATACTTCCGAATCTATTTCAAAAGAAAAGTTGCCTCCAGTATTGTGATCTTCTCCTCATTTGTATCACGGATTTCAGCCCGGGTCTCTTCTATGTGTGTATAACCAAGTCTTATAGCTCGTACGGCATCTGCTCTTGCTGACCATCGTGTACCTGAAACTTTTTTCACAGATATTGCATGCTTACTCCTTTCCAGATTTTTACTTAAAATTCGCCAGCGATGGGTTGACACAGAAAAAAAATTGAATAATTTCTATACAAACATAAAATATTTAATTGCATCGCTACAACTTTCTGCTGCTAAATTTCCAGAACAAGTTCGATATACGGACTTTTTTCAAAAATCGCCAAATTTTTTTCCCGGCGACTGCAGTAGCCAAGGGAAGCACAGGGTTGCATCCCCCCCCTCCTTGACTGAACAGTCTTGCTAAGTTCCCGTCTTCGATCTAAATTTGCCCCCCCCCCCGCGCCGCCACCTCTCGAAAATATATAAATCGCTGGAACTTTAGTAGAAGCATAAAAATGAAACATGGAATATTTTTTCCTACATAAATATTAAACTAAAAAAGTAGTGAAAGGGCAAATTTTTATAGAACTAAATGTAAATAGTTAATGATTATTTTAGCAATATTGCATTTAATTTAAGAATAAAAATCTATTTTTGTAAGTGATTCAGAATAGTAATGAACAAATTGTTCTATTTATCATCATTAAGCCTAGAAGAGAAACATATTAAAATTTTAACATATTAAAGCAAATTAACATTAAAATTAAAGTAATAAACTAAAATAAGAAAACCAACTTACTTACATAAACCTAGAAGAAAAACATATTAACAAAAAAAATTTAAAGTCATAAATTAAATATAAGGAGAATCTTTCTTGCTTACATTAATAAAATAAATATAAATAGAATTAACTTACCTTGCAGCACTTTATGTATAAAAAATTGTCACACAACGACTAAAGCAAGGTAAATTCTTCTTTTAAAGAATTTGACCTAAACCCCTCCAGCCCAGCCTCCACCCCTCTATGTCCCTAACAATTTCTAAAAACTTTTTGAAACAATCCACTCCCTTCTGTTTGCATGATTTTCTAAACATGTATACAGCAACAAATGAAATTTTAAATCTATTTTTCTATTGCAGGTAGGGAGTAAATCTGTAACGTGCTTCCAAGTGCCTTCTGTATTTGTGTGGCAATTCGTTACTGGATTTACAAAATGAAGGCTATGATTTAACGTCAAATGATCAAACCTTCTTGTCCTAAATTTTCAAATGCCTTCCATTTGATGGAAAAATCATAGTTCCAGGTTCTGTCCATTCCTTTATAGTGTTGTCTAGAATCTCACAAGATCTGTTGTGCTTCCCCACTGAATTCGATTTGTCAACTTCTGCATAATATAGAATAACTTCAATGATAAATTGCCCTCAGTTTACAACTGTACCAGAAGATAAATAGAAATAAGCTTTAGTCTGTTTTGTTCTGGTTTCCATGATCAAATGATAAGTGAGACGTAAAATTTCATTTAATTTTAGTTTGCTTCAACTGAAGCACAAGCCAAGATGTATGGTTTTAGTTGAACTACAAGCCATAATGTATGGTTTTAGTTGAACCACATACCTTGTTATTCCTGGAATTTCTGCAAATCCATGATTAGCCATCTAAAATAGAATTTTTCTTCCCAAACTTCATCAGAACATTACAATTGCAGTAAAAAAATTCTAATTTAATCAATGAGCTTCTCTTGCAAAATCTAAAAATAGTTTCTTATCCCTACATATTTCATAAACAAAACCAAGATTAAATACTCCCTTTTTTTAACCCAAATGTGGCCCTTTTGCTAGAAAAATATTAAAGGTATATAAAATAACAAAGTTTTTTTAAAATTTAAATTAACCTATTTGTAAATTAATAATAATGTAAGAATTAATAGTCAGCCTAATCAATAACTGGAATAATTTATCAATAAGTAAAAATGAATGTTAATAAAAACTAATATTAATAAATAATATGGATAAAGGCACAATAATAATAAAAGAATATATAACCTAATAATGAGAGAATTAAATAAACCTAAGCAATATTTCAATAATTTTTCAGAAATTAAAAAGAAATATTAATAAATATGAATAAGAAATAAGATAATTATAATAAAAGAATTGAAATACAACCTAATAATGAAAGAATATTCAACCTAATCAATAATTAAAAATAAACTTTAATGAATAATATTAAATAATTATTATAAGTAAATAAGTTTTAATAATTATTTAATTTTAATATTAAATAAATATGAAAATATTAAGTTAATAATAAATATTAAATAATTATTATTAATTAATTAATACTAATAAATATACTTTATAAATATTAAGAAATAATAGGAAATAAGGCAGTGGATTCTTGTCCGGGAATATCTATGTCTGAACAGTTAAAAATCCAAGATGAAAAGAAGGATGTCTTAGAAAGAATCCCCCCCCCCCCATAAAACAAATTACGGCTCTGATTGGAATATTCGCCATAAAACGAAAACCCCGCGGAACCCAACCGGAAAACAGGGGGAATCAGGGTAGACAGAATCTGGCGCAAAATCGCCCGAAAAAGGCGCCAAAAAAACTGCCAAAAAAAAAGTCCGTATATCGAACTTATGCCAAATTTCCTACTAAATTTAAAGAATGAATGGCACAAGGAATATAAACTGCGCTTGAACTGTGTTCTTTAATACGTGCCTGTAGACCTGAGTACCGCCCGGATATATTAGACGCATTATCAAATGATTGTCTCCCCCCCCCCCCTCTGCAATTTTTAATATGCAGTCCAAAGCTTAGCTAAAATTTCTAACGCATTAAAATTTTTTTCTCCAAACTTTCATAAAATTACATTTCATCTTTTTTCAAATTTTCTGATAGAATTATGAAATTTCTGATTTAATACACACATATTTTGTTTAATTCTTTTATTCTTTACAGAAATCATAGTTTAATTTCTAGAACAAAACGTAGCTTAGCTTCCGGATTACTTATAATCAAAATTATTAAAATATATCAACCAAAAGTAAGTTTTCAAAAATTCTAAGGTTTTCTTTTAAGAAACTGTGGGTTTTTTTGGAAAAACAATTATAATACTTTTGAATTTTGTAAGGTTTCCTTTTAAAGTTTCTAAATATAAGTTAATAAAACATTAACTGAATACAAATGTTTTTTGCACATTCCAGTTTAGTATTATTACTATACTTGTTTGTTTTTCAAAAATCTTAATACTTTGTGACCTAAACAGAACAATAAAACATTTCCAAAATAATTTGAAATTTCTAAGATAACTCAAAACTGTTTGACAAACGCCACAATATATATCACAAAAGAAATCTACAATTTTTCAACTAAATTTATATCTTAATTACATTCAAAGTTCCCTTTCTCAAAATTAAACAATCTTACTACATATTGAATAACTTTTCACATTTCTATTTTGTTTGAATCCCTTATCTACTTTATAAATTGTGTTTATCATATTTTTATTTCTGTAATACATTTTGCTACCACTTTAAATAGTTTTAAACTAGTAGCAATTAAAAAGAGTACCTATATTTTCCAACACATTTATTATTGTTCTGTAAAAATAAACATTTCATTAAAAGCTTTTTATAAGAAATTTCTGCTATAGTTTGGCATTGTTGCCTTTTTTAAAGATTTTAAATGTAGTTATAGATGAATTTTGATTAACTTTATTATTTATTTAAAGAAATTATGAATTTTAAAGTAATTATACGACTTTTATGTATTTTTATAATTAGTTATACACATTTAATTATTAG
The DNA here is from genome assembly GCA_019973975.1 of Trichonephila clavata. Lineage (NCBI taxonomy): Eukaryota > Metazoa > Arthropoda > Arachnida > Araneae > Nephilidae > Trichonephila > Trichonephila clavata. The sequence continues at coordinate 787,728 of BMAO01021060.1, read as the reverse complement.
ATTGCATTGAATGTCCTTTCAAATTGTCTGGACAAAAGATCTTAATCAAAAAAGTATCGCCAATAAATCACTTTTAAAATGGCAATAAATACAAAAAGAGAAAAAGAATTTGTGATTTTCAAATTTAATCTTACAAAATAATGGTTCTCTTAGCAGCTTTAAAGTATATTAGAAAAATTATGTGTTTATTTCACGTTACCTCAATAAAAAGAAAGAAAAGTGTATTTTTAAGTGAAAATATACTTTCTTTCTTTGAAAATCTTTTAGCAGTTTGAAGCAATTTTAATTAAATACTTAGAAATTATAGATTGGCTCATATATTACTAAACAAAATTATCGTAATATGTTGGGATTACAAACAAAAAATCAACGCAATAAATATAACAACGTTTTTATTTCAATTTCGATTTATTGTTAGGATTCTTTCAAGTATGGTAAATAATTAATGGATGTACTCAAAATCTGATTAATCTTTTGTATTTTAAATGAACTACTATCTCTTTTTATAACTGACTCAAGAAATTATTTTTATACGAGAGGCAAATAATATTTTTTCATTTGAATAACAATGCCAATAGAAAATGTTTTAAGATTCAAGCTACGACAACACATTTAAATATGTTAATCATCATGAAAATATTCTAAGAAACTGATGACAGTTATTTATATTTATGTATGTAATACGAAAAATAAATAAATAAATAAAATAGTAATGACACGCAAATGCGACAAAATATTTTTTTTCACTTTATTTTACTCAATACCTGCGCATTAAAACTTAAAAATCAAAAAAGAATTTGAAAATGAAAATATAGTTACCTTTTCTTGTTGTTTAAACACGGTTCTCCGATTTGTCTGTATAAGAGCAGGAATCTAAAAGAAATTAGTTCGAAAGTCAAATTGACGCAAAATTTCCTCAGTTTTTTTCGAAAAGGGGTCTTTTTCTCAGGGTCATTCTGTCCCATACTTTTCGTTCGTCCTTAAGCTTGCCATAAATCTTGATCGTGCTTTTCCCGATCCTGCTTTTGTCCAATATACCAAAATTCTTCTTTAACGCGCCCCCACCCCCTTCCCCCAGAGGACCAACGTTGAGAACTCATTGATAGTCCTTAAAAAATAATTAACTATAGACTTGGTGGGTGACGGAAGACTTCTGGCGCTTATGGTCCTATCTTTTCTCGAAACGGGTAGCAGTTATCCAGCCCTTGCTCACCATAAATCACATCCAGTCTTTTGGTTGTTACAGAAATAAAAGAGAACCGGTATAAATAAAATATAATATTCTCTTTCACTAGACCATCTCTGAAAAAAATTCCGACTAAGGGCCAAACCTTCCTGTAGCTTCTTAGTGCGACGTTTATTACATTCAATCAATCATTAGACGAAGGGGTTATTGTCATTTACAGGCAAATAACATTCTGAATGGATTTGCTCCATCCTAAGTGTTATCTGTATTTCACTTCAAACGATCTTTCTGTCGATCCGCTTTAAATGAGAAGTTTTTCCTACATTCAAAGATCACACCACTCCTTGTCTTCTCATTATTTTGAGTAATTTTACCAGCTTTTAAACTTTTCTTATTGCGTTTCCTGAGATTCAGAATTCACACGGAAAACTTATATTGTTTTAAGCCAGTGACATACTATTTTATAAACGTAAAATAGCTGGTAAAATGTTATCAATGGTAAAAGACCATTGATAACATTTTATGACTTTTTGCTTACACATGTACGGGGCCCGCCCCTGTAGCTAGGAGCTTTTATTTTCGATGACGTAATTTCGCCAGATGATATGTATAAATTATATCAATGTAATGTGTGTTTTCTTATGTCAGAAAGTATTTTGCTTTACTTCATGTCAGTAAACTAATTTTTTTAAATTTTCTATTTTCCATATGCTCGCGCCCCATGGTAGGGTTATCACGCTTCCCCCTCGAGGGGAGGTGCGCCCCCACAGTTTGATAAACGCTGCTCTACAGTTTATTTTCGAAAAATTACTTTCATCTATTTCACTATTTGATTCATTCATCAATTTAGAGAAATTTCAATCTCATTTAAATATTTCGCTATTTCTGTCATGCTGACTGAAATAAAACTGATGCTAAATTTGCAAAATACTTCAATCCAGTTCCGGATTACTCATTAGGAGGACTAGGCAATTGCCTATGGGCCCCGTGCTTTTTATGGGCCCACAAAAGCGTGTTCTGTTTTCTGTTAGAGCTCCAAAAACAGGCTAAGGGGCCCCGAGAACTCGACTGCCTAGGGGCCTCCATGTCGTTTAATCCGACACTGCTTCGATCTCTTTCCCCACATTCTCAAAATATAAACACAAAAATCCAGATAACAATAAATCACGAACTTTCAAATACAAAATTCTTTCGAAAGAACTAAACATTGGTAGTTGTTTATAGTCTGAGATCTGGGATCATTATTTTAATATAAGAAATCTGGGATCAACTTTTTAAAAACTTGGAACCGAAAACATATATTAAAGACCAAAGTTCAGGAAAACATTTTTTTTTTAAAAACCAAAAAACAAACGGATTTCAACCGCAATTACATGCAATATATGAGGGCAACACTAATTGTTATACGATTCAAATCGTGGGTAATCATTGGGTTTGCAATATCAGTACAAGATTTTTTTTGTTGCACGTTGAACTTATAACTGAAGTCTATCAGCTTGGGGCCGCCAGGTCCACCCGCCTCTGAACCTACCCCTAGGCCAAAATGATCACTTTAGCCCATAGGCAGTTAGTCCCTTATACAGAATCCACTACCACACACTCCCTTACCAGTGAGTCGGTTAGGCGAACGAACGATATCCTTGTTATGGCGAGCGTGTGAGCTGTTGCGTCATTCGTGCGAGACGGCTTGAAGGTTGCGTCATGTGCGGGACGGCTTTGGTTGAATTTGCGGTGGATAGATGGCGCCACGATTGCTGCGCGAAGGTTACGGTTGTTCGAAGTTCCCCAGGGTCACCAATGAAGGAGGATTCGTTCTCTGTACATTCCGTTCCATAAGCACCCTACCCCTAGGCCAAAAGGATCGCACAACCCAGAGGCAGTTAGTGTCTTATATAGAATCCACCACCACAGGCGTAAAATCAATTGTTGTAAAATATAGTTTGAAAAATAGCATTTTTTTACGTATTCAGTAATAGAAATATAAAATTTTAGATTCCCAAAATACTTCGTTTCTTATAGCCGAGTGGTATATTCTCAATAGGCATCGATTCGCTGGCTCAACTACCCCTGACGTCACTTATATTGTGTAGCGGGGTCTATGTACGTTAAATCTCTCGAGACTCAAAGTGCTCAAAAGGTGTGGTAATTCTGAAATTGGACGTTCGCTCAAGTGTCTTCATCGTATTGGACTGCAGTTAAAAACTATGAGGTCCACAGCCAATAGAACTCTTGCGACATTAACAATCAAATAGTCTAAGAATCAAATGAGATCTGAATTGAGAGTTTCAATTTCAAAATATAATTTTAATCTAAAATTTCATGAATAAATTTGAGTTATTCATGGGGGCTATAGATAGAGGGGTTTGCAATACAATGCGTTTTTAATCGTGAAATATGGATTCGAAAACACAGTAATTATGAAGAATATCGAAGACATATTTTAATTACGAATGCATAAAACAATTATTCAAAGAATTGAATACTGCTTTTAATATATTTCTCATAAATTCCACGGAAGGATATTGGTATATCATTTAGTAGATGAATGGATTTCATGTACGAAACATGTCGTATACCCTTACAATGGCGCTAGTTGTAGTCATAAGATCTTAAGCACAATGTGAATAGCCTTTTGGGAAACGAAAGAATATACAGTACGCTGTTTGGTTGAAACAATCGAGTAGGAAATATGGATCAATCAATTGACAGGTATCTTTTACAAGAAAACACTTTTTTTTTTCTGCTTAGTGTTTGCTTCCTGATATTTATTACCTTACAAAAATTCTCAACTTTACCTTATTTTATCACATTTAATGTTTTGAATATCTATTCTATTACTAATATGCAGTCAATTCCGCATGTAAATTAACATAAGCGAAAATTAAATTTCGGGAGAAGAAAATAAGTAGACAAAATCTTTAAATTTTATTTTTTAATCCTTAATTATTTCAAATTAAAATACATAATTCCTAATCTTCTTTTTTTAGGTGCTGTATCATATGTTTGAGGGCTACAACGAGATGGGAATTCCCAATATTCTTCCAATTGACTACTTCTCGGGAATCGCTTCCTTTTTTGTAGTCTCCCTTGGAGGAACATTGATAGGAATCATCTTCGGATTAACCACAGCATTTATTTCAAAGCACACAACATCCGTACCAGTTATCGAACCTATGTTCCCTTTCATTATGGGGTACATGTCTTACCTGACGGCCGAAATGTTTCACTTGTCTGGAATTCTCTCGTAAGTACCACTTTTTACAATTAAGTACCTAAATAAAAAAAAATATATTTTTAGTGAAATTGCTTTTAAATGAAGGATTTTTGCAGTTTATATTTTGAATTATTCTCTTTAACATTTCATATTAGTAAATTAATGCAAAGAGTTTTGTCTGAAATTTTCCAGAAATTACCTATCTCTCTCTTTTTGCACATACATATAAAATATTAAATAAAACATCGTCTTTGTCCTTCCTTCATTTTATTTTTTGAGAACCGAATTCCAGCACTTAAGCTAATGGAATCTTATTTTAAAAACTAATCTGAAAATATTACTGAATAAGTAAAGTCAAATTATGTAACAGGAATAAATTTTAAGCAATATTATGAATCCAAAATAGCATTATTTAAAATAATATTATCATTACTTTGTACTAAAGTCTCTTTATGCTGTTATTACGATAGACGTATATGAAAAATATTGAATAAAAAAACATTACTTATGTTTAAAATTCTTAAGCTGCTTAAAATCGAAACAAATGGTTAAAATTAACTTAAAAGAGCATAAAGTCTTACTGAATGAAGCAAAAATAGGATGATTGATAAATTCCTTTAAAAATCTGAAAGAAACTTATATTAAAGCTTAAAATAAACTTGTATTAAATTATCTATTCAATTTACTTTATTGAAATGTAATGCAAAAGTGGTTTTATATTTTGTAACCATTATTGTTATCTGATAATAGTCTCTACCATTACTCCAATGCTGCGAATAGGTTCCAAATCACTTTCCTTGTCAAAAGACTGTCTTTAAATTAGATCTCACAGGTAAAAGCGATAAATTTTTACAAACTTCATTCTCATTCTGCCTAGCTCTTTCTGTCCTGGCTATGATATAAGTAATATCCATTCCTTGACAATGTTTGTGAGCTAGATGGCAACTCAGATGTCGTCCTCATCACTTGACTGAGGTTTAAAATTATGAGGTCCGTTGCCAATAGCACTCATATAAATTAAAAATCATATCAAGTCAAATTGATATCGTTTGCTATGAAGTTTTAAAAATAGGAAATATATTATATTTTTATAATTGCTGCTAAACATGGTAGACAAGTGGTGAGGGGCATCGAGCCTCCCGTTCGAGTCATAATTCCATTAAAGTCTCATCGTGTAGATGGGCTGATACACGTCTCATCTGTAGAAACTAGGGTTTGCAATAATGTGCTATAATTTCAATCCCGGGATTTTGGGATTACATTATTCAAATTTAGGGAATAGGACTGAAAAATTTATGAAAAATACTTACACATTAGCATGGTTGAAATTACATAATAAAACTGAAAACACATAATTAAAAAAATGGTTTAATATTATTTATTGAAACAAATCAAGACAAAACTTAATTCATTATAAAAACAAGTAAAACACAGTACATAATGAATTCATTAAAAATACTACAATTTGAATCAATTAAAATTAAACCAATTGAAATAAAAATCGATATGTTTGAGATTATCCAAAATCTTATTTTAAATTTAAAACAGAATAAAAAGCATCTATTTTATTTTTTATGTTTAATATATTTAGAATTGATAACTGTATGGGGTAAGACATTGTAAGGAAGCAGAATTTTCCAAATTAAAATTATGAAGCCTGAACTTAACTTTTTTTCCAACAAACATACATATACCTGTAAACAGCGAGTACAAATGATAGAATGGATTTTTATAAATTCTTCTTATAAAACTCCCACAGAAAAAATACTTTCCTTTTTTAAAGAAAATCTTTTAACATATAACACTAGAAATTAATCATAATAATACTAAAATTAACTAAAATAAAAATACTCAAAAAATAGACTTCAATTTTTTAAATAATAATAATAAACACAGTCCAATAAAATTCTGTTTTTTAGCTTCCTCAAAAAATATCTTTTCGAAATATTTTTAACAACATTTAAATATTAATGCATGGAATTAATTTGAAAATATATTTATAATGATAACAAAATACTACTACTAAATTTATATCTCTGTATATTAAAAAAAGAAGAAAACATTGAATAACTCACCTATAAATGAGTTAATTCACAAACATTAAATATTCAAAAAGAATTTTGAAGAAATACCTTTTCGATGCTCCAAACAGCAATGACAGCTTATAAGAATTTATTAAAAAAACAAAATATCTTACTCTCAATTTTTTTTATCTCTAGATATATAAAAGATAGAGAGAGAGAAAATTAAAAAAAACACATCTTTTATATTGACTTAATTCAGAAAAATGATTCCTGATTGATGATTCAGAAAAGAAAAATCAGAATTTATTATAAACGCATCAAACAAATGAGTCATTTTTTTTTTATTACTAGGGAATAGCAATGAATGTTGCTCAATGTCTCGTTTCGGAAGTGGAAGCTCTCTATGTAAATTTTAATGAGAAAAAAATTTCAAAACATAATTTAGGAAAAAATTAAATCCCGGGATTTCCCTAAATGAGAGGTAAATACATAGGGTCCATATTCAAAGGGACCGGTACAAATATTAATTGTGCTTTATTCAAAGTTAATCTTTCAGGAGGTACTACAGAGAGTATTTGTTTTTTAATTTATATCTTAAAAATATATCATAATTAATAATTAAAAACATGACTACCTGTTGCTCTTTCATACGAGCTAAATGTAAAAGATTGATTAGTACCAATTTCTTCGAAAACGAGTCTGTTGATGGTAGAGAATACAAGAATATATTTGAACCTCAAGTAACTTCACTCGAGAGTAAAATAAAACATCTCCCGTAGCTAGATATCTTCCAAAAATTCTAATTGCCTCTGTCGCCATGGGGAGAAAGTTACAGAAGAAAATAAGAGAAAACATATCAAATTTCACGGTTTAACGAACACACCCTCCTCGAACCCTTCAAGGTTCAACACATAAGAAAACTGATACATTAAACAAGATACATTAAATGCAATACCAGATTCAGAATACTTTGAAAAAAAATTCAAAGTATAATTCAGACAAAAATCAAATCCCGATATTTCGAGATTTGAAAAAAAAAAACACCGGGATCCCGGGGCTGCAAACCCTAGCTGAAACAATATTTTGAACAAAATACATGTAATTTCTTGAAAAAATTTTAATGTAAATGTAAATTCTTGAAGTAAAATATTTTTGGCTTGAAAAGTATATTATTTAAATATATATATATATATTATATATATATTTTTTTTGGCTTTACTTTATACTAAAACATTGCATTTCTGTAAAGTAAAATAAAAACAATATAAAACATTATTTTTAAGTTACTTTTGGAATAAACTGTTTAACTTCTTTTTCTTTCTAAGATCCTTGTTTTTGCTGTTTACTTATTCATAATTGACCTTAAAAATATCTATCATAAAAAAATAACTCTAATTTTTTTCCAGCTATATTCAAATACTTTAAAATTTATACTTTCTGTTCAATGTCTAATAAGAAACATCAATGCTTGCTTTTATAAAAAATTTCCTTTTTAAACAAAATAATGGGTGCATATTTGAATATTTTTATCGTTTATTTTACTACCAAGTATAGTAGATGTTTTCTACTTGAAATTAGATGAATGTAAACGGATAGCTGTTGATACTAAATAAACGCTGTAAAAAGTACTTTTGTTTGTGTAAAGGAAAATTGTTGACACGCACTAAAAATTCTGCAATAATTTTAATATTAATGTAGATGACACACCAGTAGACAAAGCTGAAGAATCTTATTTTCCTTGTTGACACCAACAAAACAAGAATATTAACATGAATCAACTAGTCTAATTGTGTGAGAAGCATTATATGCAAACAACTTTTTTTTTTGGTACGTAGGTATTGTTCGCGCTACAACTCCGATAAAGAAATGCATTTCATTAACGTTTACAAATAGAGTTTGTTGCTTGTTGCAGTGAAATCTCAATATGAAGGAATAAATTGATGATAGGGAAATGTCAAATGTAATAAGCTGGTATCATTTAACTTACCATGCAGAAAGATTATTGGGTATTTGAATGAAAAGTTACACATTACAAGTTTCGCCGGAGAATTCAAAATTGCGCATAGTTTTGTTTCACAATTTTAAGCATAATTTCCAACGTGAAATCTTTAGTAGATGCAAATTGGGAGGCCATTCTTGCAATTCTGTGTTTACAGACGATAAGCATATCATCCCAACAGTGTAACGCCCATTTTCAATGGTGTCAAAAGCATCGAAATTGAACAGAGGATGATTAGACATGATAGTTCTTTTTAGATGAGAGTAGTTTCAATCTTTCTGTTATTGTATGTGCTTACTAATATGGATAATGAATGGTAGGGCGGATCATCTTAAAATATTTAAAAAGACACAAATATTGTGCTTGTAATTTTATGGTTTTAGCTGGCTTCGGTGAAGGGCTCCACCTCGCGCAATTACTTGTAATACCATCTGGGATTGCAAATACTGATCGATTAAACATACATTAATGAATTTCTTCGGCTCATGTTCATCTTTTCCATTCTGCTTGGGTGATCAGTTACATGGTCTATAACACAATGTATCTTTGCGTGAGTGATATCTAAGGCAATGCAGACAAAGGAGATATTCAATGTCTCCATCTAGCCATCACGTTCCCCAGATTTAAAACTAGTTTCAAGATTTCTTGAGTGATGTCTTATTTCCCGATAACAGCATCCAGCAATAAGGGACATTCTCTTCCGTGGCTTGAAAGAGGAATGGATAAACTTATTTTAACAGGTGTTGGATGGTGTTGCTTGCAGCACCCGAAGTGTTGATAGTTATATTGGACTACATAGTGAATATATCTTAAACTAGAATGTGTTTTGAGTGAGCCTGTGGAAAGTCTTTCGTATGTTTTGTATAACCACGCTTTGGGGTTAAAATGTATATGTTCCATCCACAATTCACACGTTCTGTATTTAGTTTTAAAATAAATCGTTGACGCTCTTTGCAATATTCTTGCAACATCACATATCCAAATATGACATTCAACAATTCCTGAATATTTGTTCTCTGTCTTTAGGTTTTACCCACAAATGTAGTATTTTTTTTTTCAAATTATATAGCTTTAATAGTTTTTTTATATAATAAAAAATATTAAAAAAATACTTCAAATAACATTTGTATCTAAGCAAAGTGCCCTCGCATATATAAAATGTTCTTTTTCATTTAGTATTAAATACTTTGATCAGTATTCTATTCTGAAATTAGACAGTATTAAATGGATTTTTCTGCTTATTATACGGGGAATATGATGTAATATTTGACATACGTAAGTGAATGAACGAGCATATTCTCTTTTACGTAGGCTAGAGGTTAAAAGGATATCTATTTTAATACTTTTGCCTAGACACATAATCCATTACATCAATCAATTTGTTTTTAAATATGTTACTTAATTATCAAATGCATATATATGAATAGAACACTAAAGGTAAGTGAAACTTAAAAAAACAGTTATTGGAATCTTTTTTTAAAAATATGGATGCTCAGTATATCATAAACATTGCTAACTTAGGAAAGATCTTATATATAAAATAATTTATATAAAAGTCGGATGTAGCAAATTTCTGGCTAGCGAAACTTCCCCCTTTCATTTTATCCTAATGAACGAAATCCTATTAAAATAATGAATAGAATTTCGAAATCTATTGTAAGAAAAAGGTAAATTACCCAAAACTGCATTCAAAAATGCATAGCCCTCGCTGAAGCTGTGTACAGTAAATGTTATTGTCAGATTCTGGACCCAAATACAAATTCAAAGCATAGTATTATTGGCTAAATTGTATTACTTAGCAAAAATTATAAAATTTTTAGTACTAAAATAATTATATAGTACGTGTTTAACGTCAAATACTACAGTTATATGAGAAAATCTTGGAAAAAATTTGTATTTGTCTATAAAATATTGCTAAAGTTAAAATAAAATTAAAGAAATAAATAATTTTAACTGTGTGTACTTTGAATATGTAGGTATAACTATAAGTATATCTAACTAGGAAAAATGAATATATTCATGATAAAGTCTATATTAATAAACTTTTAATCTTCTAAAGAATTTAGTACTTACTATTAAGAATTTCTTTATACAAAAAACTATTAATAAAATTAATTGGGTGTGTTTTTGAATTAAACAGTATTTAATAAGATTTTCATAATTTTTTATTTTTTCTGAATATTTTGAAGCAAGAAATTTGTTACGTTGTATGTAATTAATAATAATATTTCTAAACGTTGGCCCCATTTATATTACATTCCCCATGAGGTACTTTTATAATATTGAATTTTTATTCATTTCATGTCCTATAAATTACTTACATGGCATATATTAGGTCAAAAATCTAGTTAGAAAATGACAATCCAAACTCATCTTCACTGACCTTTGCCTTTATTACTTATGATTTTTTTAATGAATTGTTGGATTAAGCGACGCCCGTTTTAATGGGGGTATATTCAAATAAGTATTTTAATATATATCCCAATATATAAAAAGCAATACTTATATTATACTCTTAACAATCTTTCAGACTTATCTTTTGTGGAATTACCATGAAAAACTATGTCAAAGAAAATATATCAACCAAAAGTGAAATTACGTTAAAGTATGTAACTAAGATGTTGGCTACTGCTTCAGAGACCATCATATTTGTTGTTCTTGGCGTCTCCACAGTAAATGATAACCACGAATGGAATACGTGGTTTGTCTTCTTCAGCATCCTGTTTTGTAGCATATATAGAGCAATAGGTAAGTTTTCACTTCTAAAAATATGTTCTTGCTAATTTAAGTATAAATCTCTCTAGCTAGTAAATAATAATTATAAGTTAATACCTAATTGTTATTTTGACATAGGTGATGAACTGTTCTTATATATAATAATGTCATTCTATACTCTCGATATTTTTTTTAAATTTCAGAAAATCGTGATGGTAAACTTTTTTTGTTCATTAGTCAAAATTTTTTGACACTGTCCCAAGTTTTTTTTAAAAATTTAACATTAAATAATAACTATTTACTTGCCAAATCTTTCAAATTCATAAAACAGAATTTTTTTAAAGAAGTCTTTACTTAATAGTTTTTATATTTTTGTTTGTTTTATATTACAGCAACGGTTAGAACTGCGTTAGAAAGATGTATAGCATATTAAAATAGAACGTATGTAAATAATGTCGAGATATATATATATATAACTCCATTTTTTAATGTAATGGATAGTCAGAAACGGAAAAGCTATTTTATGGTTCATGTCCCCATGTACCTAAATTTTAATATGCTATTGATTGTCTTATTATTCCTTGGAAGAATCTTAAGATTTTTTACTAAGTGGTGAAATTTTCATTTATGTAAAATGTTGCATTTAACTATATTCTTACATTTCTTTTAACTTTCAGTAAATGAAATAACCAAAAATATATACTAGTTGGTAAGAAAGAATTAAAATCAAATTATAGGTCTAAAATAAAGCGATTGTGTGTGATAAAAAAAATTCCTTTCATAAACTTAAATATGGCTGCATAATCTTTAAGATTTGAGTTATATGATTCTACATAACTCCATACCAAAAAAGGATAGGAATAAATATTTCTGTCACATATCATATTCCATCTATTCATTTAATGGAAAACATTCATTAATAAAGAACTGGATACAATGCAAATTTCCACTATCTCGTAATAAAAACTAAATATTCAAAAATATCTATTATAAATTTCTTACAAATTGTTAATTCCGTTTTGAAGGTATTGCATGATTTGCCGTTTAATTATGAATAATGACATGTGATTGATATTTTTTTGCTTATACCAGAATCGGAATTGACTTACATGATTATTATCAATAATTAAATTAACTTACCTTAAAATGAATATTACATTTTTTTTAAGATAAAAAAGTTAATTTGCTTCAAAACTTTATTTTCTGATTTTTCTAATTTCTTTCCGGATGCCGCAGTTTTTTTAAAATTGAAGCTGATAGTCTATTTTAATAACCAATCATAATGAGCTCTTTTATTCTGAAATTACTGGAAATCACTTGAAATTGCATAGGGATTACAGCTCTCTTCATATAAAAAAAAGTTTTTCGTGATGCTGTTATAAATTTACTACGTACTATCGCAGCAATGCTAACGTTAAAAATAACTTGTCAAGTCGGCAACCTCGATTTCGAATGTGTCATAAGCGCTGAATTAGGAACTATGTGTTTCTTTTTATATAATGTTACCAATACGGTTGCGTGATAGTGCATTATTGCAAACTCTCGCAGAAAAATATTACAGCGATTGCCAGGACTGAAATCGTTACGAGAGAAGGAAGGCGTTGTCTCATACGAAGATTTATTAAAAATCAATGGAACTAAATACTCAACTTTCCAGAAAGCTGCATGAACTGTAAGTTTATCAAAATCTGAGGACTTTTTCAAAGAGGTGCTGGCCGATGCAGCTTCAGTAATGAATTTAACTGAAGATCAGCATCGAGATGAATTTTGTGAAAAAAGGAACAAATAAATAGAACTACGTAATACATTTAAAACACAGCTTTACAATTCGTGTAATGAGTATGACAGTTGTATAATTTATACAATGGGAGTTGGTCCACCATCAAGCGGACAGGGGATGCCCCCTCTAGTAATTTTAATTTAAATTAATACCCTGCCTTTCTAATTTCGTTCTTAATGCCACAGTTTTTTTCTTTTGTTGAAGCTGATAGTTTTTTAATAACCAGTCCATAATGAGCTATCTCTATTATTCTGAAATTACTGAAAAGCATTTAAAATTGATTAGAACGTATATGTTTCATGATCAATTTTCCCCCCTTAAAGTAATGAAATGTCTTTTTTATTTGTTTCCAAGATGATAGACTAATTCTAATGGATGTGTCGCTCGAATTTCAGTAAAATTAAGGATTTGAAATTCTCTTAGTTTAATGGAAAAAAGTTTATTCCAGATCGAAATTTCATTTGCTAATTAAAATTTCCGCTGTTTTAAATAAATCCAGAATTCACTATACTTTCGAAGAAGTATTCAATAATATAATGTTACAAAACGCTTTTAATAAGGAGAAAATATTTTACTTAGTTTATTTTCAGATAATAATACAAAAACGGTTAATTATTAATTGTAGTTTATGAGATATTTGCTTTTCAAAAATTTTCACATGTGTGTGTGTGTGTAAAGTTTCACTACGGTGAAAAATCACGTCCTTAGGAGCCCATGTGAAATTGCGTACGTTTATATACCTTTTTCTCGAAAACTACTTACTTCTCATGGATAAAATTTTTACATTAGGTTATACGTACTATCAATAAAATTTTAACGAAGGGCTTTGCATTTTGTTAAAAATTAAAAAAAATTAAAAATTAAAATTAAAATTTGTTTTTTAAAAATGTCTAATTTTTTCCCTAAAATTTAGTTCAAAAAAGCCTTATCTAAAACACTTTGCTAGACACCCCATATCTAATTCTCTCCTATAAAATGTGTAAATATGCTAAAAGTATGCTCACTGAAAATTTGAGGATTATGTAATAAGTAGTTTTTGAGAAAAAGGTACATAAAGTGAAAAATATTATATTTTGAAAAAACAGGCTTTAAATTAAAAATTTGTAATTTTGGGGCATTTATTTTTTCAGTACTTTCCAGAAGCACATGAAGCATTTTCTTTACACTCTGCTCCTATAAAAAAGACTTCTAATTTTCTTTTTTAATTAGTTTTAACAATTTAGCCTTTTTTAGGGGGGGGGGGATCTCAGATACTTTCGTTCTGTGCTACACGAATCCTACGGGCATCTAGTTTTTAGAAGCACGACTCATAGTTATAACTTGGTTCAATATCACAATGTTTTAAGATCATTAATTTTGCAACATGACTCATATGGAACTGTGCATTGGCTTATTTACCCCTAATCATTGACCATATGATATTACTAAAATATTTATTTGGATTCTGAGTTTTTCCATGTAAATATTTTCTTAATATCATAGGATCACCTAGGTCTGTAAAAATTGGCTTCATTTAGTTCATTATGGTATATAGCATGTTTATATGTGTTTATGATCATAGTGCCTTTCTTTACATTCAGTTTCTGGATTTTGAAACTAGCTCCATGAATTTATACCTGCAGGACACAGTCCATGTTCAGGGCTATATTTTAAAAACAGAAGATGGAAATAAATTGATACTATTTCTTATATCCATACCATAACATCTTTGAATTTTTTATATTAAAATGTCGGTGAGTCCATCACGATCACTTAGGCTTTTCCCATCATTTTACTTTTTTAACACCCTTTTCTAAGCTTCGCTTGTATGTAACGTAATCTCTGAACTCAATTTTTACCCTTTATTAAAAGGTCAGATTAATTCGAAATTTTGCTCATTTGTCCAAGACCGATGACAATACAATAATTTAATAATTTTGTTCCATTGTGAGGATCAGGATCATCAGGATTAACGTCTTCCCATTTTCAGATCCCGTCTCGCATTTGGCGACTAATTTTAGATCTAATTTTCAGATTTGGAGACTAAAAGTTTAAAGTTAGAATTTACTTCGAAAAACTACAAAAGGGTGTTTTTTAGTTTTTTAACCTATAATTTTTTGCTTTTAAGATTCAAAAGACGTGTACCCATACACTTTTGGATATGCTCAATACACTGTACTTTTTTACCATCTTTTTATTAACTCGCTTTCTTGTATGTCTGTCCGTGTGTGGAATTTTGTAATTGATTTTAAACTAACTTTCCGATGAGCTAGACATTTGAAATTTGGACAATAGCTCAGAAGGGGATGACAATGTATAAAAATGTGGAAAAAAACATGATACATTAATTTTTTTTATTTATAAATTATTCCACTTGAACATTATATGTATTGACACTCATCAGAAACTTATGCAAAGGGAAACACAGATTCTTCTAGCAGAGCTCATTCGAAGCACGCCAAAGAGTAGCTTCATTTAAAAAATAAATAAAAATACTTCTAATTATCGTATTTTCTCATATCATGCATCATTTTAAACGGAAATATATAAACTTTTAGAAAATTTAAAACAGTGAAAATCGATAATTTTTTGAAAACTCAAGTGCCAGATTTTCTTAACGTATTTACCAGAAATTTGACAAACAAAACCGTTAATATTAATTGTTTATTCGTGAAGTTGCAAAAATGTTCGTTATTTGCGTGCAAAA
Source organism: Trichonephila clavata (assembly GCA_019973975.1). Classification (NCBI taxonomy): domain Eukaryota; kingdom Metazoa; phylum Arthropoda; class Arachnida; order Araneae; family Nephilidae; genus Trichonephila; species Trichonephila clavata. The sequence goes on along the minus strand of BMAO01021060.1, from coordinate 772,124 downwards.
AAGCATTTGTCCGTTTCCTAGACAGTACCGTAATATTTCTTTTTGTGTATTGAGTACGTAATGAAATTATTTTCCTGATCAAAGGTGTTATTTTGTAAACATGGTCCGGGTAAGGACGATGAACTTGTTTTCAAGTAATAATCTTGAATCTAAAATAAAACACAACATTTATCCATAAACTAATTTATATTCTGATTAAGAACGAAAATTTGTTTTGACATTGTTCATTAAATTCTGCTTTTACTCCGTTTTATAGTAAGCCGTTCTAAAAAAATTTGTTAATAATTGAAAAATTTAAGAAAATTAATCTAATTTTTGAAAATAATAACAAAAAATTCGTTGTAAGCAAAAAAGTTTAATAAATTGCAATTCTAAGACCAGCAGATACTTTACAATGATGGTCTTTGAAGTTACAACAGCATGAAGGAGGGAGGAAGTAAAAGTTAAATTCGCACGAAAGGGAGAAAATAGATATGGAAATGATTAGCATTTGAATGCAATCGAACGAAGCAGGAAGGAGAAACGGTATCTCAAACTCTGTATAAAGGGAAAGTTGTATGGCTATTTTCTCATTTAAAAATCTTATTTGAACGTTGTTTGTTTGTGGGAACATCGTGTTATGCCTAGTATAAGAAGGAGAAATGGCTACTAGCACGTGTCGGAATTCGATAGTGGCAGAATTATGGCCTTTGTAGAGTGCGGCCTGTCGTTCCACGATATTGCTACTCGCATTGGTAGAAAAAAAATGACCATCATGCCAATATGAAAACAAGAGGTCCAGGAGGGTCAAAGTGAACGCTATACAGGATCTCAATGGCATCCCACCACTAATGTCCAAGAGAACAGATACATTGTTAAATCGGCTTTGCAGAATTGTACAGCCCATCATGGACTGGGTTGGAAGCTGGAATGTTTGTAGCATCACAAGTATCCGTAATGACAGCGCCACAACGTTTGGAGCATCATGGTCGGTCTTCAAGGCGATTATTACAGCGGCTTTTCTTGACACTGCAACAAATGGGACTGAAGATTTGCAATTGTCATTGCAAACCTAGTACATTCCCCTGGAGTTGGTGTCACTTTTTAGTGTAACACCATATAGGTGGATACCAATTGCCGCGATGTATTTTTAATGCCTACTTTCCTCCTTAGAGGGAAGCACATGACCTCTGACGATACGAAATTATGCTAGAAATTTAATTTTCCCGAGAGCACTTAATCCAAACTGGCATTCTAGGGAACTTCAACATGCCGCACAATCATATGATATGCCCGCTGTAGATTTTTTGCGACACGGAAATCCATCGACATGGGCTGGAGTCGAACCCAGAAACTTAGGCGTATAAGGTCAGCGCCTAACCAACTATGCCTCTCAGGAGGGTGACTTTGCAACATACAGCGTGAATACAGTGGTGTACCCAACGACAATATTGGATAAATGAGTAGCACCTCATTGTCGTTTCTGATCCGTCCTGGTTATGAGTGCAGCGTCATGATAGGCATGTATGCAAGAAATTGATACGTCATATTGTAAATATTGGTAGATAACAAAAGTTTTTGAATTCACCCTTCAGCAACATTTAAAAGAATATTTTACAATTTTTTTCGCAATAGATATAACTATAAATAATTTTCTTTAAGTCATTAAATTTTTGGTCTACACAAGTAAAATATTAAATTTATATACAAATTCAACCCGGGAGCTATAGTATGGAGCACAGAGACACCCCAGGCTCATAAAATCTTTAATTCTGGGAAAAATGTTATCTGTTACCAATGACCATGTCAGTATCCTCGTATATGACAGTCTTCATGGGAACTAAAATGTATTTGCCACATATCACTCCCTCTTTTTTTTTTATCTTAAGGTGCTTGGGTTGACTGAATTCCCCGCGCGAACGCTTTTGTTCCAAAATATTTTCTATGAATAGGCTACATTTTTGATTTCTTTGTACGATTTATTTTGGTTTATAAATGCAAATGAACAGAATATATAAATAAAATGAGAATCTGTAAAATCTCAAATGAATTAAATTGCAACTGATCAAACAAGAGAAGAACCTGGTGAAGTAATGGATATTAAGATATCCAATTACTCTAAAATTGTGAATTTTGTCAAAAATTGAAAAAAATGATTATATTTTATAGGCCTTCTTATTAGCTTTATAAAAATACCAAGTATATTATTTTCTGTTTATTAGAACTATAACTACAAGTGTTTTAGTAAAAGAAGATACCATTACTTTAAGCAAGATGTCATACTTTAAAACACATTTTACTCTAAATGTGTGTGTTTTTTTAAAATGCTGAAATGGGGATAGTGTGATTGCTGAAAAAGTTTTGAAAATAATTAACTGAAATATTTTGTGTATGTCTGTAAATAATATTGGAAGTGTTTTTTTTTAACCTTCAGATTTATCAATCACTGTTTTATTACAAAATTTACAGTCCCTTATGTTAATATAATCACTGTTTTTTAAGCAATTTCATATAATAACTAAGATAAAGTTCTCTAGTTTTTGTAAAAATTAAAATATCTCTTATCCTTTTGGTCATCTCAAAAATGAATAACATAGAACATATCAGAATTGAAAAATTGAAAATATGTTTATAAACTTTTGGTACAGAATGGGCCACGTTTGTGTTACTTTTCGTAAATTTTTACCAATTTTTCCCATTTTAGTCATAATTATTTCTTTTTCTCTTCTTAATTTTAGCATATTGTTCTTAAATTGTACAAAACAAATCTAAAAACTACAACAAAATCCCTCTATCTTACTTTTTTTTTTTAAAAAGTTGTCGCAAGTAGTCGGATACCTTAATCGTGATATCAAAAGTAAATTTAAGAAAAACTATGAACACTCATGAAACGTTTGAGTTGAAAGGAAAGTTTTTAAATGCCACCTAAGAAATTCCATCAAGAAATATATGAAGGCACAAGTGTACCACAAGACACATTGCGCCTTGTCAAAAAGACACAAGCAAGAAAAAGTTCAACATGCTATTTGTTGATCATCAAAGGACAATAAATCTACTATAAATTGAACAAAATATGACAGCTGTGCCCACAAAAATCATTCCTGTAATGTTAGCGAAAAGTGTGGGTGATTTGTATCTTTTTTTTAAGTCACGTGCATTTGAAACATTTCAGTTCAGTTTGATTGAATTTTTTCTCAAATTAACAAAGGAAAATGGAAAAGTCCTTAACAATAGATAATTATACTTTCTCTTAATTAAATTGCTCTCTGGAATTACGATTTTTATCGTGTACAATAAAAATAACAATAAAAAAAAAAGGATTGCGGTGACTCGATCACTTCAAGTTACCATTAACGTTAGTATGGAGTGTGCGCCTTCTCCCGGGTTAAGAAACTAATGAAATTTGTTTTTAAATTCATTTCATATTTAAGCTCTTTTAATTTAGCTGGATTTACTCTTTGAATAACAGAGGTAAAAAAATATCTTTTGAAAAACATCCAATTATTTTCCAAAATATGTCTGAATATACAAAGAGAGAGAGAGAGAGAGAGGAGAGAGAAAAATGATAATTGGAAACCAAATCTTTTCCGTTGTTCAAAAATGAAAAAGAACTATTATTTTAGAGACTGAAACAGATGTTAAAGTGAAATGAGTTTAGATTTACAATCTAATATTCATTTTTTTTAAATTTTAAACACGGCACTCACAGTGATGAAGCATTTTTATCCTCATATTCTCATAAATTATCTTAGAATGATTTGGTTGAATTTGGTTCTTAATTATTAATGCAATGAAATATTTCAAGAAATCAATTTTCTTACATTTCAAAACTGCCGTTTGTTAAAAAGTGATTTTTTGTGTGTTTAATTTCTGATTTAGGATAAAAGTATAGAAATAAATACACAGGAGAATAAATTTATTTTTATGGAAAAAAACTTGTCAATGCTAAGCATCTGCTTTTTTTTTGACAATATTATAATTGTGCAAAATCTTGATAGATCCTTTAAACCACCTTCAGAATTTATAATATAAAATATATAAAGGAAAGATTTTAATTATTTATTCGTAAAAATTTTCAAACTGCCGTAAGAATATTTGAAGTTTTTCTAATTATTTAGAAAGCTTATTCTATAAATCTTCTTATCTATCTATTTTTCTCATTCTACTTAATTGTTTTGCGTATAATGAAACTTTGTTAGAAATAAATCGTTAATATATTGCCCTTTTATGAATATGGGGGGGGGGGCGATTTCCTCACATTCTCATTGTAGCCGGAAATATCTAGCTTCAGTAAAAACGTTAACAATCTCTCAGAATGAAGTAAGAAAAAATTTAATACTTTAATTTTTATTTTGGAAATGTATTTTCAAGAATGATTTAAAAAATGGCATTTACGGTATAAAGGTATTGAAACAGTATTATTCGAATTATGAATCATATTACTTATTCTCATGAGACAAAAATGAGAATTATCAAGTGAAATATTTTCAAGGACTATAACAGTGTATATATATATATATGTTTGTGTGTGTATCCAATATATGTATACATATGTATATACAGTAATACTTACCCTAAGGTGAGACTTATGTCGGGGTATAATTTCGCATATAAATTCACATAAATTATTTTTATTTGGGACCGGAAACGACAGAAAATATAATAATTTAGAAAATGCTTAGTAAAACTTTATATAACACAAATACAAAAGTGCAAATCGAAACTATTTGGATGTAGAAAGTTTCAAAAAATCTAACAAAGTAGACTGCAGGCTCAAAAAAAGATTTTTTTTTTCACCGCAAAATTTCTTGTTGCATTCTAATAATTTTTTTATTCCTTGTTTTGTTGAAAAAAATAAGCTCTTTTATGGAACGAATTTTTTCTAAAATTTTTAACCCTTTTTCAATTAATCTAAGTTCTTTTGTCAAATTTCCAAACGTCATTCGATCTTCTGATTGAACTGGGTCTCAAGACTCTAGTTCTTCAATGTCTTCCTCTAACATTTGGCTCATGCATTTGGGTGATATAGTCATCCCTCACAAATCTGAGTAGATATAATACATATAACAAATATAACATGTAATAATAAAAACACACTCCTTATATAAGAAATAAAAAATACAAAATAAGTTATTATAATAAAGCGTCGATTCCTTGCGATACGTCAGAAGATGTTCATTCAGCTAAACAGGAAACGGGGAGTGAGTAATCGAGTTGCGTAGCACTCAAACAAAGGACGAATCAACGAGATTTGAAAATTGCGTAACTCCGAGTTTACGAAAGTCGAGGAATTACTTTTATATATATAAAGCAAGATTAACCATACTACATCGCCTTATGTCAGTGACAGCTTTAACGAACAAACTAGTTTTCCATTTTGGTCAATTGATTATATATATATATATATATATGACTACTTGACCGAAACATCTGCAAATGCATCCCAGCGCCTAAGGTCACGAAAGCTGAGATAGGCACAGCAGACCTTGGCCCTCATGGGCTGTTGCGCTACTGATATATATATATATAATATATATATATAATATATATATATATATATTCCTTTTCGGTTTCCAAATTTTTCCTTGCTCTCTTATACGGGGTATTTGGTCACAATGACCTAGTGGTCAAGGCCATGTGACTGGAGAGTCAAGAGCTAGAGTCTAATGTCGCTGATGACCCGTCGAGTTGAGGGGGACGTTACAAGTTAAATCTGTCGAGGCTCAAACATCCTCTCGTTGGTGTGATGTGGAAATTAGGAGAGGTGGTGCCAACTTAGGTGTCATCTTCGTCACTTAACCATGGTTCAAAATAATGAGGTCCGTCATCAGTAGCCCTCGTGCAGCTTTATAGTGCGACCTTAATATAGCACAATCTGGGATATTTGATATATAAACCATTATTTCTTATATTTGCTTTATAATTATTGATGTATGTATATGTGTAGATATACAGTCGACTCTAACTAATTCAAACCTTCAATAATACGAACCTCTCGCTAATTCGAAGTATATGCTCAACCTCTTAAAAAGTTTTTGATATTTCGAATTAAAACAATACGTTTTGGTACCCTCAATATTTCGAAGTAAAATCTGTGGTCGGTCTGAATAAAACACGTGATAATTCGAAGTGTTCTAATAAGACTCTCGACAATTCAAACACTCACTGTCATGTAGAGTCCTGTAGCAAAAAGGTTGGAGGTTACATATTTTGTGTTGTATTGTCTCTGCTTATCTCCCCTGTAACATAGCCCCTTTGATGACCATGGAGTTGATTCCGATAACTGACGGAAGATAATGCCACTAAACAAACTAAGCAACTTTTTCCTTCAAAATCATGTTGATCCGAACGTTTTTCAAGTTTCATTTTTTCTAGAAAAATCTATTGACAGAGTTAGATTGAATGCCATAAAACAAAAAAAGATAACAGATTTTTTCGTCAAAAAAATTAGTTATGTACAGTATATGTATTGTTTTAATAGTTGTTTTTATTATATAAATGTATTTTTTTATACAGGACTTTTAACTTCTGTCTAATATTTATACAGTATAATATGTACTTTTTAAGAATACTTTAAAATAATTTTCTTTATGTACAATTGCTGTTTTATTACACAGTTTCAAACTTAAATGGTTTGGAAAAAAATTTCTCTTCGTGTATTTTGGGAGTTTTTTCCTACCCTCTAGATAATTCGAAGTTTTTCATTGGTCCCTTCAACTTCGAATTATTGAGAGTTGACTGTATATAAGTGTGTGGGGGAAGAGGAGTTAATGTCAAAACAACGATTATATTTTATGTGCTCTATTTGTTTTTCACAGGAGTGGTTGTATTGAGTTTTTTTCTGAATAAATTTCGACTTCATCGATTAAATGCAGTTGAACAATTCATCATGTCATATGGAGGATTACGAGGAGCAGTAGCCTTTGCTCTGGCTTTGATTATTGATAAGAGGGTTATTCCTAGTAAAGATATGATGGTAACTACAACTATAGCAGTTGTCTACTTTACAGTATTTGTTCAGGTAAGTACATTATGTTAACACTTAAATATTATTCTACACTTTACTTTGTTCGGTAACTTAAAAAAATATTTTATTATAATAATTGTAGTTGTGTAGGGTAAAACCAGGAAGAGTCAATAAGGAATGTCATTTCTCGATTCTCCCAGCTTTATCGTAACATCTTTAGTTTCAAAGTGTATTAGTTCAGTGGGTCAGTCTCACACGCAAAGACGTACTTAGTATGATACTATAAAAACATCAGTGACTTTATTTGATTTCTTTGCTGAAATTTTGCAGTTATAAATTACAGGTCTTGATGAAACTTTTTACTTCTCTATTAAGTCATTAGTTGCAAAAAAGTTTATCAGATAAATTTATTGAATCACTATACTTTGCTTATATTACATTATTACATGTAAGAATAACATAAAAATATACAAACATAATGGCTTTACAGATAACAGTAATATCCATTTAATATCGTAATTATTCACTGAATTCATATATTTTACAATACCATCTTTGAAAAGTACGGCTGATGCATGTCGAGGCTCAAAGTCCTTAACCCTTTAACGTTCACTTCATATTCCCTTTGAAAAATTAACAAAATAATTTCAAAAATGACTATTAGACATGAAGGTGATCATAAATATACAAAGAAAGAAAAATTTAGTATTTTTCAGTTTCGAGAAATTTACGGTTTCACTGTAAGACCAATGAACAGTAACGGTCTTTTTTCCTATTCAAACTAACCAATCCAAAGAATTATTCAGAAAAGAAATCTAATATTTTAAGTCCATAACACTTTTATATTTTAACGAAGTTAATTAAAAATGTTTTTAATAATTTTTGAAAAATTTTCTGCATTTTTATAATTTTAATACAACTTTGGACATAAAATTACATATATTTTACAATACATGCAAAAAATAATTTATATTCCTTAATTAAAAATTGCCAATACATATACATTTTCCATCTACAATTATAAAGAGAGAATATTTAAATATATTATGTGCATATAGGTATGATGTTGAAGTTAGGAGAATATGGTGCCAGCTCAAGTGTCGTCCTAGCCACTTGACCTGGTTCAGGATTAGGGAGTCCGTAGCCAATGCCTTAGTTTGGATCCTTAGTGCAACATTAATGAACAATTAATTAATTAATATCAAATTTTATAAAGAGAGACATCAGTTTAAATCCAAATTTAGTAGAACTCATTTAATAATTTCCAAATGTTATTCATTTTTTGGCATGATATTTTTAAACTTATAATGTATGTGAAAGATATAAGGGTCTTATCTTTTCAACCGTATAACGTGACTAATGCTTATCGGTAAAGTGTAACTGTATATTTTGGGTTTCGAATAATATACGGGTTTTTTCGTACCTGAAATAAAATTTCAATGTAAAAATCACGTTCAGGTCACCAATTTGTAGGGACTTATTGCACTTTTGGAAGCCCAGTGGCTGAGTGATAGAGTATCGTGCTTACACGCCACAAGTCCTGGGCTCAAACCCTGGGGTGGGCAAGGATGACTCAGCCATTCACCCCTTCAGTGAGTTGATAAATGAGTACCAGGTTTGCTTGGGAACTAAACACTGGGGGTTTCACGTCAAACTGACCACTTGACAGAAACATTTGCCCATGCATCTCAGAGCCCAAGATCACGAAATCTGAGACGGGTACAGTAGGCCTTGGCTCTCAATGGGTTGCTATGCCACTTCGTTTAGATTAGTTTATACTGCACTTTTGGGTTAATAGAATATATTGATTTTCTGTAAAGCGTGTTCAAATTTTTGCTTACGGTTTAACCATGTCCCACAAATCCTAAAAGAATAAATAAACTTTAATACTGCTTGTTAACAAGAGAAAACATATGGACACATTGCCACACGACATTCTACGTAGAGGAAAAAAAGTATGAATAATAATATAGTGTTACCAAAGTGACAACAAAGAAATTTTTAACAGTTTAATCAGCCCACTTCACTTCATGTAGCCACAAGTTACTAGCTTATTTTTGTAAATTAAGATATTAGCCTTAATTTTTCAGTCACAAAAATAAATCGCAATATTTTTCGTGAACTTCACCAGACGCTATTGAGTTTTAAAATGTTGATACCAAAAGTCTAATTAGGGCACAATTTTCTTTTCTTTTTTTATCAAGAAGTAAAAATAATGTAATAAAAAGCTTAGTTTTTTTTCCTTTTACTTCAACGTGCTGCATTTTTTATTATTGTGCTACATATTATAACCAAAATACTATCAATTTAATAAAAGCTTAATTTTTTTTCTTTTATGTCAACTGCTGCGTTTTTCATTATTGTGAAACATATTATGGCCTAAATGCTACCAATTTACTTTTTATTATAGTATCAGTATAATTAAATTTGTCATAAATTATCTAAACTTTTCCCCTCTTTTTTTTCAATATTTCATTATGTTATATTTTTACAGGGTATGACGATCAAGTTTTTTGTCCGAATTCTGAACGTGCCACGCCAGAGCGATAAAGAAATGACGATGAACGAACGACTTCATGGCACGGTAAGCATTCAATTTTTTATATTAATGCTTTAAAATTATATAAACTGTATAATTTCTATGAAAAACTTTTGAGCATGGATAAGCTGTATTTTCTTTTTGTAGCTCTTATCTCCCTGAAAGACAAACTGCTTAAAAATGGTATTATTGATATCCCTATAATGGGTTTCAGTTTGATATCCATTTAAGCTCAATTATCTTTGTTTACATGCATGTGTTGAGCTTGTTTATATTGAAATACGTGGTTCATTGACTTTCAAAATGCGTTTCTAAATACTCTTATTGATTTTTCGTGAGAAGGAGCTTGGAAGTAAAGGGCTATTTTCTACTTTTGACTGCAAATAATTCAATCAATACTGGTAAGTGGAATGATAGTGAAAATCTTAAAGGGACAAAAGAAAAAATTGCAAAAGCACAGGTTTCAAATAATGTCTACTTAAATCCGAGTGCCTTATTTTCACTTCGTACGAAAATCTATTGGAGTTTTATGAAAGTTCATTGCGCATTTTATTGAAGTAAATTCTCTAAATTACTGCTTACAATAAATATAACACTGTAAACTATTTTTATATGTTTAAAATTAAATCTTTTGAATAAATTGTACTCGATATCTGACAAAGAGAGAGAGCTAATGCGAAGTGCTTGTGAGATTTATAAAAATACACACACAGTAATCTTTTTTATTACTTAAAGGGGGATCACATTTAGTGCAACATTTTCCCTATCTTTATAATATTAAAAAAGACTATAAGGAATATTTTAAGTATAAGGAATATTTTAGTATAATCACAAAATTTTTTTTATGTGCATTCATTGCATTATTATATTAATAAGAGCATTTTTTAAAAAAATTGTGAGTAGTTTTTTTAAAAATTCATTTGTGGAGTAACTAGGGGAAAGCTTCTAAACGATAAAAAATCATGTACATTTAACCCCGTATTTTTAAAAAAACTTTTTTGATGCACAAAAAATTTCTTATTAAAATATTCATTTTTTTATTTATTAATATGTGCACCAAGTTTTGAAAATATTAGATGAGTAGAATTTTCAAAAATTTCCCTTTTGAGTTGTTATTTACACTTTTGAGAAATTCTGTGATTTAAAGTAAACACTTTTACCTTTAAGGAATACATACTACTACAATAGTTTGGATTGTTAAAATTCTGCTTCGTCAATTAGAATCAAAAGGAATCATATTATTTTCTATTTAAAATTGATATAAGAAAACAATTGCTTCACTGATTTTCGGGAAGTGACCTCTTTAATTATTAAGAGTTAACTATTAGCTCTTACACAGAGTGGGAAATTAGGAGCATACATTTTCTTCTTACACCTTTTCTCGCTAGTAAAAAATACGTTGAATGAATGATGCACTACAATATAAAGTCAAGGAGTATTGGCAACAATGTGAACTCATTTACTGTTGGTTAAATATATGGGTTCAATGTTATTTGTCTTGAGACAAATAAATCCAGGCTTTTTAAGTATCCGTATTTTTGTTAAGACATCTACGTATAAGAAAATAACACAGAACAAAAAACGCTTATCCAAATGTGATTAATACTAATAAAATATAGTTACAGCGCTCATTTTCCCCAATATCGTCTCCTTCCCACTCCAGCACTCATTCAAAGTTCTTTTGCTATTGATTGAAGCGCCACCTCAAGGCAATTACGTCATGCAGCGTACCTCACACGGTGAAATATATATATATATAGTAAACGTATATATATTTAACTGTTACATGTATAGCAAAATATAAATAAGTACTATACAGTTCTAATTAATTGTGACAAATTTTTTTTCTTGTTGACATGTGATTGCCAGTTATGCCCCGAATCGTCTCAAACTAGTTATATCTGTCCAGAAGTAATCTGATGGATCGGTCTTGACAATAATTTATTCGTTCGATTGGTTTTAGTACATTAGACGTTCAGTTGTGAGCCTTTCTGTGTGATAGCTGGAGGTTATAGTTTTGCGTTCCACGTAACACGTGTTACTTTTGCTCCTTTAGAGATAGATATTATTCCAAGGAATAGAGTTCTAAAATAATAGCTCTTAATGAACACACTTCTATGACTGTGAGAGATATAGCTACGGTAGTTGGTGTGGGAAAATCAAGTGTTTTTCAAGAATTTTAAGAACATTTCAAGATTCTTGATCATCGTCTCCAAAAAGAAAAGGAAAATGTAGGCTTAACACGAAAATTACTCCAAGAACATAAAATTCTAATAAAAAATAGCAATATAAGACAAGTACAGAGCTTTGAAGGGATTTATTGCATTATGATGTTGAAGTGAGTACTTCAACTGTATAGAAAAGGATTCTGTAAGTCAGCCGTAAGGCAGCAAGACCGAGGAAAAAGCAATTTTTAACTCAGAAAAAGTTGAAAAAACGTTTAGAATAGGGTCAAAGTACTGATCCTGGACTGTTAATGACTAGAAAAAGATGAATTTCAGTGACGAAACGCATTTATTTGTGCAAGGATACAAATCAAGTGCAGTTAGACGAAGTGAAATTGAAACTCTGCTGGCAGAACATATCCAACAGACTGTAAAACACCCTTCTACACGGATGTTTTGGGGTTTTTTTTACAACAAATGGCACTGGAAGCTGAGTTCTTTTTAAAGGCGTGATGAATAATGTCAAATACATAGAAATAGTACGCAGTAGAATTGTTCCATCCATGGAAACATTTGACCGAACATTTCAACATAGTTTGGCTTCTTGTCACAATTCGATATTGGTCCAGACTTTTATGCGGGAAAATAAAATGAAAGCGCTTAATTGGCCAGATATATCATCAGACCTAAATCCTACTGCGAATTTATGACATATTCTCAAGAATCATTTAGCTAAGATGAGTTGTACGAAAACAGAACAAATTATAAAACGTGCTATACAATTATGGTTCCAGGATGATGAAGTTAAAAACATGTGTGCTTCACTAGTGGAGTCGATACCAATATGAGTTGGATAGGTCATTTCTGCTGTAGGAGGATATACTTCGCATATACCCTAATATAGAGATTTTTCAGTCTACTTAAAATATGCAATGATTAAAAGCTAGGGTTCTAGAAAAATTGTTTTCTGCCATTTGTCCCGATTAATTCGAACAGTATAGTATATACATAGTAAGAACAGAAAATTTTGTATATTGTTTGAACTCGGATAACAATACAAATTAAAAATACACCCAAATATAAATTTAATACATTCTACTGAAACCCAATTGGGTAAATTTATCGGATATGCGTTTCCTAGAACTATTATTATGAGTGTTTTTTCCACCATGTAATGCTGTGAAAAGTATCTTTTGATTCAATATGTTGCTTTGCGTGCTGGACTTCACAACACGCATTTACTTGTATTGTTGTTGCTATGTTTACAGTTAAAATAATAAAAATGTATTTTTTTCCAGCGCAATCAACGTTTTACAGCTGTGAGATAAAATTAAAATTTTTTGTAAATTTATGTGTACCAGGTACTTTATAAATAAAAATAATTCGTTCGTGTTTCACTAACTATAAAAGACATGGATTAATTATTGATTAATCGGGAGACTATGTATGTATAAGAAATTCATATTCAGTTGCATTTTGTCTGAGAAATAACCATTTAAAACTATAAATTCTATACTCCTTTTTATAAGTCAAGTAAAATATTTCTATAAATATATATGGGATTATTTTTGAACTTCAAATTATATAACTCATATGGTTTGTGCTAACAGATATATTTATATACTTAAGGGGTCTAATTTTTAGTGAAAAAATTATTTAAAACCTTTTTTTGTTTGAAAAAAATGCTCCAAATTTTATTTATATGTTCATTTCAACCCCCCGAATTAATACATTACAGATATAAAATATAATTTCCATGTCTTACATCTACTACAATATATTGTAAAAGAATTTTTCAATGTATTTGTTAAAGGGGAAAAATTGTGTATTTATGTATGTAATTTCTTAAAATTTTAATGAAAAAAAATGTAATAAATGCATGTTTATATTACAGCAGAATACAAGTTTAAGTTATATATATTTATCCAAATATTTAATGGAAGGTCTTACATTTCGTAAGCTTTTTTTTAATGCTTTGAAATTTATGTTTAAAAATACTTTAAAAAATTTGTATCCGCTTAATCTTTTCAAAAAGCTCCATATAAGCTTTTATTAAACATTTTGCATTTAAAAACTCATAGCTTTTTCCCCTCCAGTCTTAAATAGTTTATTTTTCAAACATAATTTCCATTATACTTTAACCAAAATACAATATTAATTCTATTTATTGTTTATATTTTAAATCTTTAACACATTTATTTCGCTTCTTTTATGTTAGTGGGCTTTTAAGCGAAAGAGTATATAATTTACAAGGCTTTTATACTCAATATGCTATATAAATCTTTTATTTTGTAATGGACAGGTCATAGATCACATAATGGGTGGAATTGAAGAAGTAGCTGACCAATTTCTTGGAAACTATAAAATGCGAGACAGGTATGTATTAATAATTTCTTATAGAGACATGTTTTTTTTTTAAAATTTTATTTCAATGAGTTTTGCAATACAATTACAGATTTATTGAATATTTAAAGGCTATGATTAGAAATAATTTAATTTTTGTTTCTGCTTTCCTATATAGCTTTCTTAGGTAATTATTAATGAAAAATAATACTTTAAATATGATTAGATATATTTTTTCATGAATATATATATCTTCATAATTAGGATCATAGTTAGGCATTATTATTAAAGAAATATGATCAAAATTTTTGTTTTGATATGCTTTTTTAAAAGTGAAGATGATCTGAAAAATTAATTGATTTGATTAAAATGAAAAATATATTATACTCATTATTTATAAATATTGCTATACCATTTATTACATTGTTAAGTATATAGGAGTGCGTGCATTTTGTGCTATCAGTCTCAAAGAGCAAAAAAGTTCCTTAAGAGAGATGAAATTTATTGAAGATAAGCAATCTGTTAAGTTCAGGATATAGCAGAAAAATAAATCCCAGAAGGTCTTCACACCTTCTACAGGGCTCAAACACGACTATCAGTACCTAAAAATGTAAATACGCAATGATAAAGATCATTTGCAAGTAATCGCTCTATCGTAGAAACTGAAGTCTTCAACAACTGAAGTGATACTGACCCATTTTCAGCGAGCGACTGCGCGGATGCCCCTTCTAGCTCTTTCTTGAATACTCCGCTCACGTCATAGATAGTAATGTTAAGAGATTTCTCCAGAAATTTCCAGAAGCATCCATATAATGACCAAGTCACCAAATTTGGTGATTAAAAATTATACCAACTTGGCTGTATCGCCAATATTTCACCAAGTTTCAATTTAAATGCCATTATAATGAAAGAGCCGGCGTTGCTTGGGAATATTACAACACAAGTTAATATTAGCGAGTTAAACATCCAGATATAAATTATTCACGCTATTTTAAGCATTAATTATACAAAATTCGTAAAAATATTATGCTTATTTAGTTGTGGTTTAAACGGTAAAACATTTAAATATAATATATTCAATTACTCTAATTTTTGTTCTTTCTTTAAGTTTATAAAACTAGCAGGCATTTAAAATAACTTTAATTGAGATTATAATCATAAGTCGAATTATATATACTCATAATAAAAATCTTTTTTTATACTTGTATCTTCTTTCTAGGTTTAGATATTTTAACAACAAGTATCTTCGACCTTTCCTAACCAACAAATCTGCTGTTAATGAGCCCAAAATTTTTGAAACGCACTCTAAGCTGAATTTAATTGATGCAGTGAATCTGGTGAATAATGGATCGAAAGTAACAATTGAACCTGGACAGTCATTTTCAACTGTTCTGAAAAACTACACAGAAGCCAATCTAAGGCAGTAAGTAAATAAAGAAAATTCATAAGTTTGATTTTTTTGCTGTTGACAGCTGTGCCAAAGTTCCTGGATTTTGTAGGACGTATTATCGCCAGATGATATGTATAAATTATATCAATGTAAATGTGTGTTTTTTTATTATGTCAGAAAGTATTTTGTTTTACTTCATTTCAGTAAATTAATATTTTAAATCTTTTATTTTCCAATGCTCATGCCCCCTCGTAGGGTTATCAAGCCCCTCCCAGGGGGGTGCACCCCACAGTTTGAAAAACGCTGGTTTAACTATAATTGTTTTAGGTTTGATACTCTCCCCGAATATCCAACGGGGGAGAATGTGAAAATAACCGTGTTTTGAACTACGCTGGGGTGGAATGACGTCATGCCCCCCCCCCCATGATGTAAACTACTTTTTCGGACACTCCGAACTTGTAGACTTGAAATATATGGAGTGTCTAAGAGCCAGCCTATAAATTTTAGGCTTCTTCTACAGTTCGCTGGTGGCAACCTAAGTTGAATGAAAGGAGAAAGAGAGAGTCCAGTAGCGGGGGACTGGAAACGCTTCAGCTAAAAATAGCTTCAGCAGTCAGGGAGGGAGGGGGGGGGGAACTTGTAGAGGCAGAAAGTGAGGTAATTGCTCTACTGCCTCACACAGTGTAAATAAAGCATTTTAACCCAGTGCTGATTTAAGGTAATATCGGGACCTGGGCGCACATCTACAGGCCCTTTGACCTTGAAGGATCGGAATTTATAACCAAAAAACATGTTCCACCTTTCGTGGCTAATTTCTGAAGTTTCTCAAGAAACTTGATGTTGATTCGCAAGTTTCCAGAAGAATGCAATTGCACGTGCTCACTCAAGGACGTAGTACTCCCGAATGGCGTGATCGATTAAGGTGCAACTGGCCATGTGGATAGAGAAGGTGCATTGGAAGAGTCACCAAAACAGTTGTTGCCAACTCCACTATTTTTTCACTTAGTCTCTTTTTTTATGTTACACCTTTATAATGTTCAATGACCTTTCAAACGTTTCATTTCAATAATGGCATGTCAACAGATAAAGAAATTTACAAAAAAAAGAAGAAAATTTTTCAAAGCAGTGCTATATGAAGTTTTTTGGTTCCAAAAAGTAACATTGTAGCTGTACCAGTTTCCAAGTTGCTCATTGCATTGCTCGCCTCGGGAAACCTCTTTCAGAAAGAGAATTTGTAAAAAAAAAATCGTTTTTAGAATGTAGTCCTACATTGTTTGTTGATTTTAAAGAAAAAGATTTGATTATAAAGAGTATAAATGAATCAGCTCTAAGTCGCAATATTTAATTAAAGATAGAATAATAGAATAAGAAAATAATATTTTTTCCGCTAATGCTTAACTACTTAAATTATACAGAAATGTATTCAACTGCTTTAGATGAGAGTAATGATGCAAGTGATTATGCACAATTAGCAGTTTTTGCTCGGCAAAAGTATGGAAATATATAATGAAAGAGGAGACAATAAAACTAATAACGTTAAAAGGGAAGTGTACCGGTCTTGATATTTTTAAAGAATTTGATATTACATTAAAAAAATGGATATTGACCTTCAGAAAATAGTTTCTGTAACAATAGACGGTACACCTAGTATGGTAGGGGAAAACATTGGATTTATTAATTATATTATGAAATATTTCATTCTCTGACTGAATTTAATTGTATAATACACCAGAAAGTTTTATGTGCGAAGCATGGTTTAAAAACATCTTCCCCCGTGTAATGCCAGTTGTGATAAAAATAATGAGCTTTATAAACGCAAGAGCTCTTCATGAACGGCAATTTGCGCAATTCTAGGAGTAAATTGAATGCCAATATTCAGGGATTTTGACATACAGCTACATGCGATGGTCTTAATTGCTTTGTAACGTTTTTAAAATAAATTGAGCTCTTTTTTATTGAAAAAGACAACAGTTTCGATGAATTACCCAATATACATTGATTTAATGTTTTTATGCGACAACACTCAGCATTTTAATGCACTGATTAAAAACTTGAAGGACATGGACTATTTGTTTTAATAATGTTTGAAAACATTAAAATAGTTGTGACGAAACTTTACATCTTTAAAATTTGGAAATGAAAATCACGAAATATTCTGCTCAATTACAATAACATTTTCAAAACACAATAACTTTGAAAACTCCGTTCCCATTCAAAACGTTAAAAAATATTTAATGATTATTTTATTTTATTTTATAATATTAAAATAAAGATTTTTAACACAATGTAACATTTTCATTGTTTCCAAAAGTAAGAACTTTTGAAAATATTTTTATTTCTGCGGCTCACAATGCAAGAACAACTAATGTGTCAAAATATTATATTGTTGGAATTAAGATTCCAAGCGTCGCTGTAGTGAATAAACGTTTCTACGAAAAATAACATAAGAACTTTATTCTGAAATTTCATGCTTTCAGTAATAATTAAAACTGACTTTTTTTTATTGTTCCTGCTATCATAGTCCGAAGCTCGTAGGTGTCAGAGGGTTCGAGGAAGAAGCAGAATGACTACTTTATTCTATTATTAGAACTTTACGTGAAATACTCTTTTATAACTTAACTCTGGGAGCAATAAGAAATCCTAATTCTCAATCGGATAACTAGACTATCGAAAGTACTTATCAGAATTAAAGCTTCTTGATATGAGCTTTCATGAAGCCCGAAAGCACGGTCAGCTCCAAGGTTGGTTATTTAACCACTTCCTGGTGGTTATACCTGGTGGTCCTCCGTTGACTATAAATCTCAAGATGCGCTACCACCAGTCGTAGTTTACGTTTACTAACACTTGGATCTCACGCTTAACGATCAACGCTTAACCATTAACTCGCATATTCGACGACAGGCACTTAAATGGTAGTTACATTTGCATAAAATTGCCATCTCTTCTGAAAGTGGTTTTTAAATTAAAATCACAGTTTAAGAATATTTTACCCAAGAGGATTAGTAGAAGACCCGAATAGAAGCCGATATATAAAAGTCACACACATTTCAACTCTTATACACACATTTCTCTACAAGAGAGAGATGAATAAACACGGTTAAAACTGAAAAGAATTGAAATTGCAAGATAGCCAGACGACAGAATTTAAAAGGAGATATGAAAAATTAAAATAACAGAGTTAAATATAAGAATATAAAAGAATGTGGATGCTACAGTATTATCAACATTGCTAACTTAGGACATCTTATATACGAAAAAAATTTCTTTCTCTCTCTCTCTCTCTCTCTCTATATATATATACACACACACACACACACACACACACACACACACACACACACACACACACAACATAATATATATATATATATATATATATATATATATATATATATATATATATATATACACACATATATATATATCGTCAAAATTTCTCTACAAGAGAGAGATGAATAAACATCAATCAAAGCTGAAAAAAAAATTTTAATTGCAAGTTAACCAGACATTAGATTTTAAAAAAGTATACATGAAAAATTAAAATAATAGAGTTAAATATAAAAAAAATGTTAAAATATAGATGCTACAGTATTATAAACATTGCTGACTTAGGACAACTATATATAAAATAATTTATATAAAAAGGGAGTTGAACATGTTTTGTGGCCAGCCAACCTTCCCTCTTTCAGTTAATAATACTGTTAATTTATATTTACATATATATATATTAACCCTTAAACATTTCATAAATGCGAAATATGTTTTTGTCACTTAAGTTGGGGGGCTTATGTGTATATCTTGCTCATATTTAAAAGTGCTCCCTAACTTAAATAAGCAAACGTTGCTAGAAATCGCTTAGAGGAGTATCTTCTTGTGACGGCATTTCTACCACTAAATTAAACTTTTACTGCCTTAGAACTAATTTTAATATTTTCACTAATTCTCTGTATACTTTGTCAATGAACAGAACAATTAAATACATAAATCTTTAACTATTCAAATGTTTAATTTTAGACGCAAATAAGGTAAAAGTTTTCAACATATAATTTTAAAGTAGAAAGAGAAAAGAAAACAATAATTTTGATAGATGTAATTATTTTTTTAATAATTCATATTGCTAGAAGTCGGAAGGCCATTGGTTTGTTGCAAAGGTATAATATAGTTTTAGAATAGTGTAACATCAATTAGAATTGAATAGCATTTTATATATAATACATTAAAGTTTTAATAAATTTAAATGATGAAAAATGGGGGTTGAAATTTTTTCCAAATTAATCAATTCTCTCTCTCGCCTTATAAAGTTTCTTAAAGGATTATTTTTACATTAAATTTTCAAAAGTAACAATAATTATAAATCAAATCTTAGCTTTGTTAAGCTTTTATGTTGAAACATTTCTCCATTTTTAAAGTCGTTTTTTAATTTAAATTATTTATCTGGACATACTAAAAAGCCAAAACAGCATTCATATGTAATAATTTTTAATTACATTTTCAAGAAGAATTCTTTTTTTATGAAAATTCGGGGAAGCGTAATTCTATCTCAAAATTAATTTTGAGAAAATTGATTCTGTGTTACTAAGGTCAACTCCAAACGAATAGCAAAGTAAGATTTACGAAACGTTGAAAAGATAATTTTGAACCAAAAAGAATTTCTGCAGAATAATGACGTCAAATAAAGAGGAATTAGGATTTAAGAAGGATTTTACAAAATACCTTAAGAAACATTTTAGTTCTCTAGTAATATGATCTTGAACCAGTAAAGCTAACATTTATTTTTTTAAGCACCGCATCGGAAATGTTTGGAGGATTTGAATATCTGAAAAACAATGGTTAGGGGAGAAGCGAAATGTCCTGTTTTTATAAAAATGATTTACTTTTCCAATGTAATTTTAAAAATTCCAATGGTATTATGTTACTCGGGGATGGAACCAGCACTAAAAAAACATTGTTTTTGATGAAATTAATGATGAACAACTGCAGAACATATACATATGGGGAATATTTCAAAATATTATCAAGTTTCCTGTTATTAGTGTAATAGTTTAATATTTTAACATTAGTGTTTTAATGCTAGACTAGACATATCTGCACTGTTATTCACCTTCTGAAATCGTAGTCGGAAGTGACTTTTCTTAAAATATACGAGAAATTTTGTTTTAATAAGTGAAATGAAATTATTTCTTCAAATTCTGAAGTATAAACAAGATTTACACCTCAATAGTTTCTCTATTTTATCTGGTTTTAAATTTTATCAAAGATTTTTTCCTCAATTATCTTTCTTCTATCTTCACATTTCTGTTACCTAAAAATAGCTCCCTCAATTCTGTTAACTCAGTATGGCTGGGCACTTGAACTGCCTGTAAAAGAGAAACTTGATTTGAAACCAAATTATAATTTTTAAAGAGTATTACTGAAACTTGCTATCATTATTAGTTCCTTTTATTTTGTAATGTCAATAAATATATTAAATGTCAATTGATAAAAGTAGTCCTAATTATTCGTTAAGGTATCGATTATCTTTAATAATTCACAATATTTCTTTCTATTTTATTATTTTATAAAGGATGTCACTCTCTTTAGAACATATCAAAGCGTACTATAATTCATAAAAAGTAATAAATATGTAAGTAATAATTAAGAAACTTTTTTTAAAGTTTTGATTAAGTTAAAATTGAAGCTTGATTTTTTTATTCTTATATTTTTGCTTGATTTTTTATTCTAATAAAAAATATTTTGACATCAATTTATTTTTTGTTTAAAAGAATGACAGGAACAAAAATAGATTCGATAGATTTTTATATGAAAAGCTTGATTTTGGATGCTTTGTGTTGAACAATCTGATCAACAATAAGTCGAATTACAGGCATAAAAATAATTTATAAAATATTATAAATTCTGGTTAACAAATTATTTCAATTAATTTTAAAATAAAAAATAGGAACTTGTAATCCAGATTGACGAATTTAAACGGGATTCATTTTTTTATGATTGAGGCGTAGTTGGTTTTTCGCTGGCCTTGTACGCCTAAGGTTGCGGGTTCGACCCCAGGCCGCGGTGGCCGAGTGGTCTAGGCATCGGATCATGGCTAGTTTGTCATGGGTTCGATCCTAGTACCACTAAAGATCCGCCGTGTAGGGGAGCGATGCACGTTAAATCTGTCGAGAGCTCAAACGTCCTCCCGTTGGTGTGGTGTGGTAGTTAGGAGAGGGGGTGCCAGCTCAGGTGTCGTCCGCGTCACTTGACCATGGTTCAAAATTACGCGGACCGTCCCGAAAAGCCCTCGTGTAGCTAAACAGTGGGAGGTTAATATTCACTCACTCACTCGACCCAGCTCAAGTCGGTGGATTTTCATGAAGCAGAAAATAGACAGCGGCCATGCTACATGATTATGCGGCATGGAAAAGATCCTTGAGTACCTGTTTGGCTTGGGTGTTGTCGGTAAAATTGAAATCCTAAGTACGGTTTCGCATCACCAGAGTTCAGGTACCTCCTTCTGGAGGAATGGTGTGGTAGTTAGGAGAGGGGGTGCCAGCTCAGGTGTTGTCCTCGTCACTTGACCGTGGTTCCCAATTACGAGGTCCGTCACTAAAATCCCTCGTGTAGCTGAAAAGTGCGACGTTAATATTCAATCAATCGATCGAAACGGATCTTTCGAATTATACAGAGCGATATAATCAAAAAAATAATTTCAAACATACCATAAGTTAAAAAGATTGCTCTATAAAAGAAGAAAATATTGTTTAAAAAATGAATTTTTGTACTAGATTTTAGTCAAATTTATCTGTGAAAGTCTACTTTAAATCATGGGACGAGTTTATTATTAAAGAATGAGTTGCATAGTTTTTCGGTATTTCAACCGGAAATATTTTAACTGTAGAAAATGCTGTCTTTTACATTTAGCATATATGTTTGCCCCAAATACCGTCTCAAAAAATGCATCATTAAAATCAAGGGAACTTTCGAATAAAAAATTATTCTGAAAAATTCATTAGTGTATTCTGCAATATTTGAAATTTTCAGAAAAATAATTAAGTAAAAAAAGCCCTTTTCGAGGAAAATATCAGTTTATATTTGAGACAATAGCATTACAAAATCGGAGAATTAAAGTCAAATGATAAACTTAAATGGAAAAAACTAATCTAATGGCTTTCTATAAAAAACATTACGTAATAAAAATTCAACTATGCATTTCGAATTTTATTCACCGATATAAAGTCGAATAAATATTTAACGTCCTTCTTTAAAAAATCATATAATGACACTAGAATTTGCACATTTTTTTGTTATTGATAAAATATTTTTAAATAATCTAGTGGAGTTATTTTACCAGTTAATTCAGCTTAGTAACAATACATTTTAAAAATTCACGACTTATTTTCTCAATACCAAAAAGTACTTATTTTTTTATATCATATATCCAGTGCAGTTCTACATTCAGAAACAAAATAGTCTATTATTATTATGACGTGACACACACAAAATGCTGTGTGATACTTACCATCTATTTCATGTAAATAATTAATAATTCCACTTCATCATAATCTACGAATGATTTGTCATGTGGGTGTTTCACAATGCATGCGAACAATATCAGTCGATAAAACTTGTTCTATTTCCCTATAATTGTCTATTGTAATAGTTTTATTGATTTATATCAATTATTAAAACATAAGTATCAATGCATAGCGTACTTGGTAATCAATTTAGAAAGTAACCTAAGTTATAATTACCATAAACAAACCTGATGCTCATATCTTTTTTTATGTTTCTTATCTTAAAAGTAGTCTTTAAAATATATACAGCTTAACATTCTAAAATAATTAACTTTATGTCTCAAGAAAGATATCAACAGTTTCTGAATTTTGCGCCTACAATTTTAATTATGT
This sequence comes from Trichonephila clavata, assembly GCA_019973975.1. Classification (NCBI taxonomy): domain Eukaryota; kingdom Metazoa; phylum Arthropoda; class Arachnida; order Araneae; family Nephilidae; genus Trichonephila; species Trichonephila clavata. The sequence continues at coordinate 748,855 of BMAO01021060.1, read as the reverse complement.
TATCGGGAGAGTAAATGTAAGATTTACTTTTAAGTGTATATTAGTTTCTTATCTTTAAATAATGATTTTTGTTATCATTATAACAATGGCGTAACGGAGAATATTAGGACCCCCTGCAAACAAGTTTAGGGCCCCAAGCCAAAAAACGTAGCCTCAGTCAAGCTGCGGGCTCCTTAGAGTCCCTACCTTCCCTCTTTCAATGCAGGGGTGTACGGTACGCCACTGCATTTTGAAATTAAAGCTAAAATTATGGGAAGACGTTTAAACAGTTCTTCAATAACCTAACCCAGTGCTTCTCAAACTTTCAGTGTTTGTGACCCAATTTTCAATCATAATTTTCCTCACGTCCCCCTCCGTACAACAACAATGTATTTAATACACTCATGTCCATAAATTAAGGATAATTCAGAATCCCACAGAAATTGAACTCTAAAATAAAAATTTCACCTGTAGAATTATCACACACATCTTGAAGAAGAATATGCAAATTACAGGAAACCACCAGATGGCGTGGATAGTACGTCACAATGACGAGAGTGTAAGAGAGGGGTATATAAGGAATGGTGGCAAAGAAGTAAAATTGTTCACAAGCGCTTTAAAAGCCTTTCAGTGCAATAACCGCATTGTTACGGCACAAAGGAAGTATTTGGATGATTTTTTACGTGGTAGAATTATCGGACGACTGGAATGTGGACGTACCCAGCTGGAAGTATCCGAGGATACACAAAGTTACAGGAATTTCTAATATCTGGATTCTCGTTCACCATTTCGAAAATGAGCAGAAAATTCCATTTACCGCTTCAAGACTTTTGAGGAAAGCTCCTGTCACGGTCCGAGTAATAGATAGTCGTCCAGAATTATCCAGCAAAGTTGCGACAATTTTTCATATCGGATATCAGATTCAGATTGCCCATCTCAATATACGCCAAGTATCGTTTACACGCGCCAAAGCGTTTAAGATAAGTCCTGTCAGGGTGTGTCTGAAGTACGGTCGTCCGGCATTATTGGGCAAAGTTGCGACAATTTCTCAAATAATATATCTGATTCAAGTTGCCCATCTCAAAATAAGCCAGGGACCAAGTTTTCGCGTTCCAAGGCTTTTAAGGTAAGTCCCTTTCAGGGTGTGTCTAAAATACGGTAGTCCGGCATTATCCGGCAAAGTTGTGACAATATGCTTGCGCACCCACGTAGGTTATCATGCCCCCCCAAGGGGCACCCCCACAGTTTGAGAAACGCTGACCTAATCACCTAATCAATAAAAGCAATTTCGTAGTTGAAAAACTAAATATTCACTAATCACATTGTAATGAACATTGAAAACGGTCCGCATTTTACCGAAACTCTGTTGAGTTTTAATTATGCACCCCTTACTATTTCAATGATGCAAACCATCTTGATAAAAGATTTCGTTGACAATAGATTGTAACGGTAAAAATACAATTTTAGAAGATTTCATTCAAAAACTTCCGCCTTTGAAATATATTCTCAACGATACTTAAAAGCCTCTAATATTTATATAATATTTTTTAGAAGCATATTTCCTAGATAACCTCATATTTCATGCTTCTTAATATTCATTTCCTCCTCTTGAATTTAGAAATACTTTTTCGTCTAACCTTAGTTATATAAAAATTTTAGGATCTTATCCTTCAAACTACTGAATGCGTTTCTTTGAGTAGCTGCTGAATATTGGGACATTTACGTTTCGCAAGGGTTTTTGCGAAATTGTTTTCATCCAGATTAACATATTCTTTTTAGAATCAGCTGTAAGTACGAAATTGCAATAAACTGATTTTCCTTGCACATAGATATCATAAGATGAAATTCGATTGAGTAAAGAAAGAGATTGGCATAGATTATTCAGCATTGCGCATGAAAATTCCTGCTTTTTATTCCTTTTTTTACTTCTTTATTTTATTTTATTCTTTTCCTTTTATGGAGTAATCTTACTCCGAGAGCTTTTGCGATAGTTTTTACTTCCGAAATTATTCCTGCAATAATTATTATAACCCTTTAAAACCCAGCCCGCGCGTTCGTGCTGGAACACTCCACATTCCAGGGGGTAGTGAAATTTGTTTTTATTATTTTTTTTCTAGTGTCATTGGAGTTAGTATAATATTAATAACCTGAAGAATGTAATACTTAAAGATAAACATATTTCGGATCTTAAGGGGACTTGGCACCTTAAAAATGACCTAAACATCCTTTTTTATATTTTATTTAGTTATATCCCTGCATTATTATTTTTGGATTCACGTATCACTTTAGTATGCCTGAAAATTAGAAGTTGGAAAAAACTTCAATTGAAAAATGTAACTAAACAAATTAGGGGATTAGAACACGCCCCCTTTTTAGATAAAAAAGCTTGCTGATAAAGAAAAGCTATTTTAAAAAGTGAACTGATAATTAAAAAAAAGGTATTACAAATAAAGCAGGAAATTTTTGAAGTATTACATAATGTAATTGTTTTTTTCTTTTGAGATGTGTACATGCAAATTTTTTTAATTCAGGCATTTTGTATTAATAATTTTATAATTTCAGTTCATTTCATCATATGTTTTTCATAAAAATATGATATTTAGATATCATGTGAAGCAAGAAACTTTAAAATTCTGTCATGACAAAAAAAAAAATTTTTTTTCACATTTTCCGTGAGCTTTCTTATACAATAAATACTTTATAAAATGTATGGGTTTAAAGAATATGAAAATGTTATTATTTTTAAGCAAAATGTGTAGCTAATATTTTGAAGTTATATTTTGCTTTTATTTTTATATACTTATAATAAAAAAAATGTTAGTGTTTAAACTTTAAAATGATTTTCCTCAGTTTAATTTATTTTTCGCGTTCAAAACGCTTCTCCTTTCACAGTTATTTACCAATCACTTTCATTTTTTCCCCGTGTGTTACATATAATGCATGTAACAAAATTAGGGACCTATTTTGCTGTACACTTAATACTTATTTTTTAAAAAAAATTAAAATATAGGGGATTCTGGCTTTTTTGTTGAATTTTAGCATACATATCGGCATTTTATTTTTTTTCCCTCCAAAACTAATTAAGTTATTGTAAAATTGATTCCTAAAGTTCCTTAGAACATCCTTAAGAATATTACAAAAAAATTTCAGGTCTTTTTCAAAATTTTTAAATTGTCCAAATTTTCTTTAAATGATTAAACTTTTTAAAATTGTGTGAACAATATTTGCAAAATTTCACCTCGTACTTTTTTTTAATAGAAACATTATTTAAAGAGCTAAAAAATAATTTTTAAATACATAAATAAAAAAAAAATTTCAAAAGGTGCCAAGTCCCCGTAAAGGGATACGAATGTCCAACCCACACAATCGTGTGGGCTGGGTATTAAAGGGATAAGAATAATTTATATTTAACAACTAAGCTAATTTATTACTTTATAAAATATAGAAGTTACTTTTAATACTGATGAAAAACCATATATGTATTCATTTTTTAACTTCTTATGATAGATGTATCGGCCGTGGTAGCCCGAATGGTAATGGTCTCGAACTCGTGGCTGGATTATTATAATTTCACTCCCTAATGTTCCTGAAGACCCACCATGTAGAAGTAGTGTTGCACTTTTAATATGCCGTGGTCTTGTGCCCTTAATTTGGTGTGATGTGAAAGTTTAGAGAGGGGATACTAGCCTAGGTGTCGTTCTCGTCACTTGACCATGGTTCAAAATATACGACGTCCATCACCAATAATCCTCGTTTTGCTTCACAGAGCTGAGTGAATAAAAATCAAATCAAACAGATGTATCTTGGTATAAGTCACTGATAGGATTGAATATTTTCGAAATGAATACCATTTCGAATCTCTTTTACTTTGGCAACAATTTTTTTTCTCAACATGAAGAAGTAGAAACTGCAGATATTGTAAGGAGCACATTTACATTTCATACCTCTTGAAGTGAGAAGAGAGAAGCGCTGTAAGTGCTTTTGAAAATCGACTTATTATTGTTCATGGTGCTATAAAGTAATTGTGTCTTCTAAAATTTATTCGATATTTCACTTAGATACATCTTGGAATTGAAAGATTTTCGAAGAATCCTTTTGTGTAACAGCTCACTGTTTTTGAAGATTAGATAAGGTATATAAGAAAATCGAGAAGGTTGACTTACGGCTTTAGAAATGAGAACTAAAGAAGGTTTTATATGTTGGAGTCTATGTACGAAGTATCAGAGAGAATTGAATATTTTGAACGTAATTTTGATATATTTATATACTCAAGGAAAGCACGAGGAAAAGAAAAATTATTCTTACTGAAAATATAATATTAATATTGAAATTTTCTTAGTAATTTATACAATAAATTGCAAATACTTTTTTAAATGAATGCCTTTACGCAGATTTAAAAAAGCAATTCGTTCTAAGACACCGTATATTTATTATTTTTTGATTTTATTTAAGAGTACATGGTATAATTTACAAAAAAAAAAAAACTTTTATGAGTTTTCCCCAATTTTTGGCTTGCATGTATGCATAAAACGTAAAAAAAAAGGTTTTTGCTCAAAATACCCCAAAAAGATAACAATTTAATTTAATTTGGAATTTTTTTTAAAAATTCTTGGAGGATTTTAAATTGCTACTGCTTCTTCTACAATATTTGATGCACACACATGAAATTTTACTTACAAGTACAAGAACTATCTATAACAAAAGTTAGTATGGATTTTGTGATATTATGTATAAATGCGTAAAATACTTACTTAATGAAGGCTTATGAAAATTCCTTAAAAAATGTACAAACTCTAAATTAGATTATTTTGAAGGAAAATAAGCATTACTTTAATTTAAATCTGCATATCAACTTTTTTAATATGTATTACTAGCAGCAGTTAGAAAAATATCAAAGCATTTGACGAAATAGATGTAAAAAAAGCCTTAGCATTTTAAACGAAGGAAAAATATTGTGATTTATGTTTTTCTTAGAAAAGTCAATCATAGCGAGTTCTCTCCGCACCTTTTTATTAATCTTCTAGGTGAAATATTTACAACACAAATTGTTTGATTCGAGAACCTCTTTCTGCGAAGGAAACGTGATTTATGTAAAGGAGAGAGAATTACCTTTCAAAGTTAAGTGAATTGAGTTCACGAAAGAGAAAAAGAGAATATAGCAATTGAAAGCATTGTTAGATTAAATTAGAGTTTATATATATTTGAATCGTCAGTCCTTCTAGAAAGAGGGATTAAGAACCTCTCGGTGTAGGCTGTCTGCATTAATGATAAATATTTTTTCTTTTCTACATTTAGAGTTTGATAAAACTGGCTCATTCACACTATTAGCTTCATTAAAAGTTAACAGTAATTGAAAGGATACGAAATAAAAGTTTAAAGTGTTTATTTTTTATAAGGATGTGAAAAAGACTTTCATAAAAGTTGTCATAAATCTGAAATTTCTTAACTTAGAACTGTAAATTTTGTGGCATAATAGAAAAATATTTAAAATACTTTTTATAGGTTTATAAAATAAATGTTTGGTTTTTTTCTGTGATTTTTGTCAATTAAATCGCACATTAAAGATTTATTTTCTATAACACTAACTGAGAGTAAAAGTTTTAGATATTATCAGCTGGATTCGAATGCACTTTTAAAAAACACATAAAAATGAGTTCTTTATTGAAAACTTCGCTTACAAGAAATATATATCTATAAATATTATATTTTTCTCATTTTTTCTAACTGTAAAAAAGAAATGTTCTCTTATAAAATAAATTAAACTCCTTTATTTTAAAGAGAAACAATTTACTGGATATTGACAGAAAATTATTTTTATGCAATCTCTGCAGTACAGAAATAGCCAGTAAAAAGATTTAATTGAATAAATATTGGATTTTTTGAAAAATAAAAACAATCCAAATTTAGGAACGATCGATATTAATAAACCCACAGAAATTGAGCAAAAAATTTTCTTTACAAAATGTATTTGTGTTAGTTTCAAAGGAATATTTCAGAAATCTGTTGACTTTGCTCTTGATGAAAAAAAATATAATCACATCACTTTTTAGAAGATATAAAAAGTTTTTTTTTTTTAAATTTTCCTAAAATTCACTAAAAGCCTTTAACATGAATATCGTTGACACTGTAAAAAACCTTTTTTCCCCGTAAACAGATTTATCTCTTTCAATTTGAAATACGCTTCGTTAAACATAATTAAAGGGGGTTACAGAGAATAGTCAAAACTTTTTGGTGAATATATTAGTCACTAAACCCTTTCATGTAAAAAAATTGCAAATTTATAACTGTTTTTTAAACAGATTAAGAAGAATTATCAACAAATTGATTTTCAACACAGTAAAATATTTCTTGTCAACAGTTCAATAAACTTGCAACTTTATTCGTGAAAAACATCAGATTTCTTCGCATACATTTAACTGCATTCGTGATAGTACTGTAATATTTCAATGTTTATCTTGTAGCAAAAACTAAATTGAATCTTTAGAAATACCACTGCAAACAAATATAGCTCCAAAATAATCGTTTAAGAACTTTTTCTATAATCGTTGCCAAGTAACTACGTGGTTTCAATTGGTTTGTTTGTAGTTCATTGAGACAATCTGGCACTGTTCCCATTGGCTCAAATGTTTTTACTTATGAGTAGTTTTCTTCATGCTTTTATATATATATATAACAAAAATATACAAAAAATAGTTATATACCTAAGATAACTATAGTATATATATATTATGACCTTTAAATAAGTTGCAAATATACATATATTTAAGGAATATAATTGATTCAAGTTTATAACATTATATATATGTTTCTGAAGGAAAGTAAAAAATGGCATAACTATATAAATATATATAGTTGCCACTATCTCTCTTATTTATAAATATGTTTACTTTCTGATATATCATACATGCAACAGGAGATTACATCTACATGAACATATACTGAGTGAGTGCATTTTTACGTCGCACTATTCAGCTACACAATGGCTTTTGGTGACGTACCTCGTAATTTTGAACCAGGGGTGACACCTGAGCTGGCATCCCCTCTCCTAACTTCCACACCACATAAACGGGAGAATGTCAAGGTTTCTGGCGTGTCATGAGTTCGAGCTTGGTACCACTGAAGAGCCGATGGTAAAAACATCACTATTTAGAAGTTAATAAGCTGCATTGAAATTTTTATCTCTATTAAATACAAGCGAGATTTTCTCTTGCTAAACAATATTTAATTGTATCATTTTCTTTGCATCATTACTTCCTTGTACACTTTATTTAAACTTAAGTGCCAACTCATGCCCAATCATGTTGGACAATTTTTCTACTGAAAAATTCATCAGGCTAATAAGATAATGTGAATATATGCAAGAGAATTAAACCCTCGAAATTGGTTTGACAAAAACCTAGTTTGAAATCCCGTCATGATTCTGCATTTTAAACTTTAGATTTTTCACTTTCTTTTTTAAATGTTATAGAAAGAATGGACGCGCAGTTTGTAATGCCTGTCGGTTCCTGCCTCCCTCTGAAACCCCTTGTCTACCCTCAAACCCGGCTAGATGTGTGGGAGAAACTGTATAATCAGCAGACATGATTCACACTAATTATTTTACTGCCACCAAAATATCAAGAAGACACAATAACAATCTAATTAAGATAACAGATCAGATAGTAGAGCACGGAGGTGAGACTCAATAGCCTGGGGATAATAATACGGACCCTCAACTGATTCCAGGATAACTTAAACGAGCTCAATATCAACTACGTCGCGCACCAATAAGCTGAACTTCTATTTAAATAAGGATCACGATACCTGTACTTTTATGAAGTTGAGTCCTACACTTGAACCTTGAAGGCGATCTTTATCTGGATTTATTCACTGTCGATTGATCCACTCTCAGTAATCATCTATTGATAAACTCCAAATGCACTTAATCATTCCACGATCCTTCACTCTCCAACTAACCTACTAACTCGCCAACTAACTTGCCAACTAATTTGCCAACTCGGAATACAGAATTTATATAATTTACTTAATTTGCATAATCACGCTTGCTTCACTCGGCGAAAGTTGATTGCAATAAATATTTTTCCGGGTTCGTAGAGCCGCGTACAGATCCGTCACAAGTTGATATTCTTATTTCAGGTTTAAGGTGACAAAGTTTAGAACCTGACTTGGAAAAAGCATATAAGTATATAATTCTTTACACATTTAGTGACAATTGAATTAGAATATATATATAAAATTGTCTTAACTATATTATTACATGAAAAGTTATTTAAATAAATATAACTTTTTGGCAAAAAAAAAAAAAAAATATGAAGAAATGACTTATTTTCAAAACATTTTCCTTTTAAGAAACATGCGTCTATTATAAAATTTTAGCTATATATATAGCAATAACTTCCATACAGAACCTGGACTAGGATTTTTGAAAAATTCGCATTACTTTCAGAGTTACAATCAATTGAAATAATAACTTTTTTGTTAAAATTTCTCTACTCTGATATATTAAAATATAAATAAATCCTCCTCTAAATTAAATATTTCAAAAGTCCTATTTAAAGCTCTGTACAGAAGTCTTAGCTATGTATACAATTCTTATTATAATAATACTTTTGAAACAATTTTATATGCATATTCCAAGTATCGAATATTGTCAGATATCATAATGTCATTATTTTATTTCAAACGCAGAGTTTTACACAGGGCTTCGAACCTTAATTTTTTTTTTGTTCCGGTTCAACTAAAAAAACATATAGGTTCAGTTCTGATTTTCGTGCCACTAAAAATTTCGGTTTCGTTTCAATTCCGAATGAATTATTTTATTTTATGTATATTCTTATTTGCACTATAAAAACATAATTCTGTCAAAAGCAAAAAATGTAATTCTATCGAAATTTAGAAGATTTTATTCTTTTTTTATCGGTTGTTACCCATTATCAAAATCCCCTTTGTAACCAGTTTCATGATTCTGGTTTATCTATCTAAACAATCTATACAAGCACCTGTGAATGATCGCATGCTGAGATGCAAAAAATCTAACTCAGATTGATATTTTTCTTAAAAAAATCATCTAGTTCATTCAACTGAATTAAACCTGCCTTCTACATATAGTTTCCTGCGAAACTGAAACAGAAAAGTACTAATGAACATCAAAACAGGAAATTGAGATGCAATGTACATGTAATGGTAATAATTGTATGGTTGACGTTAAATTAGAAAGTATTGATTAGTTGGTTATATATGGAACCGAATAAACCGACTGAAGATATATGGAACCGAATAAACCGATTTTTTTTTGGTTCAGTTTCGGATCTCATTCATACCAAAATAGCGGTTTTTTTCGGTTCAGCTCCGGTTCGAAGCCCTGGTCTTATATACAGATTGTGTATCAGTGACGATGACTTACAGATTCTGTATCAGTCAGTGAAAATCAAAATATTAGTGTTTGTATGTGTACCACACAATCAAATATACATTTATTATCAAAACTTTTCGTACGTATAGTAACTTAAATTCCTATCGGCAACTAAATTTAATTTTTTAAAATCTTATTTTACTTACAGAAACCAGGCCAATGGTATCAACGGGGCTGCAAATCCTGCATCACTGTTGAATATTGACATGGGTGAAATTACTTATAACCCAAGCTTTAAAGATCTAAACGATTCTGAGTTGCATCATATCTTAGAGGATGCTATGTTTAAACCTATGAAACGGGTAAGAATAATATATAATTATATTGTTTATTCTTCTGTTTTATATTCAAAAATTTAATAGTTTAGATGCATGAAATTATTTACGACAATCGTAACTTATATGGAAATTCCTACAGATTGCGGAAAATATTTTCATCATAAAAAAAGAAACTTTGATATTCTCTACTAAGCTAGGCGGAGTATAAATATTATAACTTTTTCGACTCATTTTATATATTTCTGTTCTTTTTTAATTTCTCAAAAGGTACGAGGGTGTCTCGGAAAATAAGTTTCCTCTGTTGACTGTGATCAGAATTGTGTTTGAAAGTCAAAACATAGAATGAGACTTTGAAGATGAGACATAACTTTATTTTTCCACATAAGTATCAAGTACGTTGAAACATTTGTCATACCATTTGATAAACTTCAAAAAGCTCTCCAGGAAAACTCAGGGATTTGAATACGGAAGAAGCGTTTAATGGCTATAGGTAAATGTGCAAGACACTGATACGTCATTGGATTTGTAATCAAGCAGATGGATTAGAAAAAAGTGGCCTGGGCTTCTCTGATCTTGCGTTCTGTTGTTGGATGGCAAAGCAAAACCACACTTGACGACGACAATGCAAAACCAAATTGAAAATCTTGTTTGAGAGCACCTACATCATCCGCCATACAGTCCTAATCTCGCACCAAATTACTTTCATCTGCTTCCGGTTTTTAAGAAGAATCTCGCAGGAAGGCGCTTTGGAAGCAACGCTGGAGTCAAACAAGCTGTTAAACGCTTCTTCCGAATGCAAAGCCTTCAGTTCTTCCTGGAGGGGGGAGGGCTTTTTGAATCTTATCAAGCGATGTGACAAATGTCTCGATGTTTTTGGTACTTACGTGGAAAAATAAAGTTATGTCTTATCTTTAATGTCTCATTGTATGTTTTGACTTCCAATCACAACTCTGACCACAATCGACAGGAAAAACTTTTTTTCCGACTCACCCTCGTATACAGAACTTAATTTTGATTTATTTAAAGTTTAATTTTGATTTATTTAAAGTCTTTCATGCATTTGATGAGTGTAAAAAACAGCCCAAATTAGTTTTTTGTTAACTTTAAACCTTCAGAATTTTACCTTGCTTTAATTTTAATATTATCATTTCATGAAAAATTTATCTTATAAATTAAAGCAATTACTTATTTGGGTTACAGCATACAGAAATATCAAGGTTTGAAAAAAAATAATCATTTAAGAAGTCTTGTGAGAGTACGGTTACTAAAAATAATCAACTACAAAAAAATGAATAAAGGTATACGCTATAGTTTATACAATTTGCCTTAATTAAAGAAATTTTAAAAAATGGTAAAATATATAAGGGGACATGGTACGATTTACGCAAAATTTTTTAATTTTAGGGTTTTCAAAATTTTTTTTGGTTGCCTCCTATGTGTGTATACTATGTTAAACAGATTTTGTGCTCAAAATTTCATAAAAAGCTAGCCATTTAATTTTTTAAGGAAAAACTTAAAATTTGTAAAGGGATTTTAAAATGCTATTCCTCCTACAAAAGTTTACCTACACGCATGAAATTTGATTTAAAAGTACGTCACATCTGTATAACAAATGTTGGTATGGGTTTTGAGATAACATGATAGGTATTCGCACAATACTTCTTTTTATGAAAGCTTATTAAAAATTCCTTAAAAAATGTATAAATTATGAGTTCAATTATTTTTAAAAAAAATAAGTATTGCTTTGATTTAAAAATGCATAACAACTTTTGTTACATGTACTACTAGCAATAGGTAAGAAAAAATTCAAAGCATTAGGCACAATAGAAAAAAGCCTTAGCATTTTAAATGAAGACAAATTAGTTATTTTATCTTTCTGAGATAAGTAAGTTTAAAGCTTTGATTTGCCATAGGAATGTGAATAAAAACAAACTTAAAAGTTATAATAAATTTGCGTTTTTTCAGCTTAGAGCTTTCAAATTTTGTGAGGTTATAGAAAATAATATAAAGAATAATTTAGGCTAAAAAAATTAGATTTGATTTTTTGACCGATTTTCGTCAATTGAATCGTACTGTATCCCCTTAATCTTTTTCGTTTAAGTGGAATCAATTTCAAGTTTTATTTCTATTTATTGAATAAGCTCTTTTAAAATACTGAATTTTTAAGGCATCCCAAATTTTAATAAAATTATCTTAAAACTCAATATATTCAAAAAGTATAAAAGGAAATATTAATTTATAATTCATTTGTCTTATATTCTCATAGATTTGATTTTTGTAATATAAAAATTGTAATGAAGACTGAAATTACTTCTAAGTTTCAGAGTCGTCGTTACAGTCACTCGCAGTTTAATGAAAATGACTTGAGACCTCGTTTAACCCAACACCAAATACGTTTGCAAATACGAAAGTTGTTCAGTGACAGCAAACGGCGTCGTAGAAGAAACAGAAACTATGCTGGAAGCTATTTTCCTTCTCCTGGAAATAAAATAAAACCCATCAGCACTATATACCTTCCTTCGTGTAAGTACCAGAAGGACTAATTACAATGAAGTTTGTTGATTTTTAAAAAAAAATTTCCAAACTTATCTTTTACACTATTTACTTATATTGTAACAAATACCTTAAAACATGTGTAAGATATTCGAGTTAAAAAGAATTATGTCAGCTACTTTATTTCTCGATTTGATTAGGAGATAGCTTAGTAGCTTAAAGCTAATTGATGATTTTTATTATTATTATTTATAATTTGAAATCAGCCGTGGACAGTTTTTATGAAAATTAACATGATGCCAGATTTTTAAAAAATTCACTATTCTTTCACTGATTGTTATGACACTTTAAAAAGCGTTTTTTTCATTGAGGTTTTTTTTTTTTTTTGCCAAATGATTTTTTATCAGCATTTTTCAATAATTATTTAATGTTTTTCACTCTTTTAAAAAGTAATAGCTTTCCAACCACGTAAAAAAGGTATAATAACTTTTTTCAGCAAACATAATAAAAATTTACGATTAAAAAGAACTATAATAGAGTTCTAATACTTTTTTTAAGAAATAACATTTATATATGTTTTCAAAGTAATTGGTAGACATGCTTTTTAACGTAAGCTACATACGTTACATCTTACAAACACATACAGCCAACTATTTTAAATAATTTGATACTTGTTATTTTTCTAAAAAGAAGTTTTCAGCTTGTTTTGTGTTGTAAATTGAAAATTAAGTGAATGAACAGTGAAACAAAATGTTAAAATATTCAGACTATAATTTTAATATTTTCCCTCTTTAATAGAACTTTTAAACTTATGGTATTTATTCCATTAAATTAAGCGCCAGGATTTCAATTTATTGTTCAAAATACCCGACTTTCTGTACAAAAATTTTTATACTCAAAAAATTTAATTAAGAAATTTAATGTCATACAAGTTTATTCCAAAGCAGACTTCTAGAAATTATTTTAATTAGTGATTTTAGTAAGGAGTTTAGAAATTGTATAAGTAGTAAATATCACACACGACACACAGTAATGCATTTTCATAAAAAATAAGTTAAACAATACCACCGCTTTCACATCTCCTTTAACCAAGCTTACACATCTCCTTAAATGCAAATGTATTCGTTTTTTCATGAGTATATTCAAAATATTTCTTTTCCTTCATCAGTAGAATTTTGCCTTTACAAGTGTAATTTTTGCGGAAAATTTTTTTTAACACTTTTGATTCAAAAATTGATTTTATTTTTGTAAAATTAACATTTATTTTTAATTTGACTTTTTTCAATGAGTAAAAAAATTTTTTATACATGAAGCAGATTACTCATTATTTTTTTTTATACTCGTAGATGCATTTAGCTCATATATTAATAGTAAATTCATAATATTTAAAATAGCATTTTTTTTTATTTATTTCAGCAAAATGTTATTTCATGATGCTCAAATATATTATTAATATTAAATTTTTATTATTAAATGTCTTTCATTTACCAATATTTTATATGAAAAGTAGATTGACAGATATTTAAAATACAAGGGGTGATCAAATGAAAAGGTACGAAACGACACGGTGGGTACAAATATAGACTTTATTCAAAATATACACCATAGGCCTGAGCACAACGATCCCACTGATGAACAAGCCGCAGGATTCCTTGCTCCCAGAATTCCTGTGGCTGTGACGAGACACAGTCCTTCACAGTGTCCTTGAGTACGTCGTCCGAGTTGAAGCGCTTTCCTTTCAGGTGTTTCTTCAGTGGACCAAACACATGGAAATCGCAGGGTGACATGTCCGGACTGTAGGACGGAGGGTCCAACGTCTCCCATTGGAACTTGTCCAGTTCCATTTGTGTGACTCTGGAGACGTGTGGACGCGCGTTATCATGGAGCAGAACCACACCCTCCGTGAGCAGCCCCGGTCTTTTGTTCTTGATGGACCTGCGTAGGCGTCGGAGTGTCTCACAGTACACATCGGAGTTAATGCTTTTTCTGTGCTCGAGTCATTCTGTGCTTGCATCATTTGGACGCCGCTTTTTATAAGAGCCTTTGCTCTCTCAAGCGCATGCGGGCACCCGCGCATGATCCGATCCCAGTCAGAGTCTCCAATGGCATCCCGAGATGTCTCGCTACATTCTCCCTTGGCAGAATATGCAAATATTTAACTGTTTCATTTTTATGTCGTTTCGTACCTTTTCAATTGATCACCCCTTGTAATATTTAATTTTTGCAATCTATCTTTTTTTTATAGTTCTGCACCAAAACTAACATTTATATACCCAGTAGATTTTATTTTAAGTACTTTTGAATTGATTACATTTAAGCGTCGAAAAATTTTAAAACCATTTTGTGGAGTTTTTCAAATTATATAAGCTTTAAGACTGTTTAGTTATTTCATCTATCCTTCCTGATTGTTGTATAATCCTTAAAACAGCGGCAAGTCATCCTGAAGTAACAGTGACGTCTGCAGAAGATTTCGACGATGATGATGGTATTACCTTCAGTGTAAGAAACACATCCCCAATAGGTAAGATTTATTTGTTATGAGAGAGAGAAACATTTTTGTTACATATTCCTTTTATCATATCACTGATGTTCCAGGGCTAAATTTTAATAAGAAAATCTATCCAAACATTTATAAGACTAAAATACTCGATACTCTAGAGCAATGGACGCCAATCTATGATCTACGGACCTCTGGTAGTCTATGAAAAAATTTTGATGGTCCTCAGAAAAACAAGGCAAATACGAGTCACAAAACGTACTATAAAATATCTATTTTACTTTTTTAAAATTTTAGCAACTATTAGCGAAATTTCATCTGAGTTTAGGGAGTTATTAGCTATTTTGGCAAGTGTATCTAGCGACTTTTGAAAATGAGAATTGTCAATCATGGTAAACTGACGGAAAAGTATTTCAGTTGGTTGATGTTGCCTTGCATTGCTGGTTTGTTCTTGCTTTCGTGAAGTTCCTTTTCAATGGCATGGAAATGTAAGTAAAGACGCAAAAAATAAGTGACAATACAGTTATAGTGGTCTGTCATATATAGGCGTCAATTATACTAGTAGTCTGTCAAATATAAAACTATAGTCAGTGGTTCACGAAATTCTAAAGGTTGGCAACCGCAGCTCTAAAATACCAAAAGATCTAAATTGTAAATATGTATTTAACATGACTAAAAAAATAAAATCTCAGTATTCGTGATGAACATTACGTTTTTCGAATCATTTGTATTTCATTTAAGGTATCCGACTACCCTAAAATTGTGAATTTTGCCAAAAATTCACAATTTTTTTTATGATATTATTTTATAATTTAACTTAGTAGCGCAACAGCCCACGTGGGCCAACTCAGTATACGCGAACTTGGGTCCTAAGGTTTATGAGCAGATGTTCCGGTCAGGGGGTCAGTCTGACGCTAAACCCTCAGTGTTAAGTGCAGCATACTTGGTGCTCATTTTATCGTCCCACTGAAAGGATGAAGGCTGAGTCAACCTTGCCCAGCCCGACGTTTGAACCTCAGACCTGTGGTATGGAAGCGCGATGCACTAACCACTCATCCACTGGGCTTTGGATATCATTTTATGGACCATCTTATTCGTTTTATAAAAATATCATGTTTATTATTTTCCGTTCACTAGAACAAAAACTACAAGTGTTCTAGTAAAAGCAGATGTCATTACTTTAAGCAAGACACCTCATAATTTAAAACACGTTTCACTCGAAATGTGTTTTTTTAAATGCTCAAAGGGGGACAGCGATTGCTCAAAAAGTTATGAAAATAATTAATTGTGTGAAATTTTTTGTGCATGTTCTGTATAATAGTAGAAGTGTTTTAATTTTCAGATTTATCAATCACTGTTTCATTAAAAAATTTACAGTCCCTTATGTTAATATAATTCACTGTTTTTTTAAGCGATTACATATAATAAGTAAAATAAAGTGCTCTAGTTTTTTTAAAAATTAAAATATCTCTTATACTGAAGGTCATTTCAAAGAAGAATAACATAGCAACACATCACAGTTAAAAAATTGAAAATTAGTTCATAAACTTTTGACAAAAAATTGGGCCGCGTTTATGTTATATTTTATGTTTTTATCAATTTTTTCCCTTTTTAGTGATAATAATTTCTTTCTCGCTTCTTAATTTTAGCATATTTTTCTTAAAATGTATTAAACAAATCTAAAAAAGAAACATGTCTCCATTTCTTTTTAAAAAAAAGTTGTTTACTAGTATATAATCGGATGCTTTAAAAAACTTTCTTATTGATATCATGACTTTTTATATTTGTTTTAGAAGAAATAGAACCACATCAGCAGACCTTGACTGAAATGATTTTACCTTGGAAAAGAGGAGATGATATGGATGAAAACCATCCAGCTACACCCCAGAAAGACTTTCCCACTTGGGTAAACAATAAGGATTATTATGCTGGGTATGTGTCGCCAACCCCTACTTTCTTAGAAAATATCAGGGACTCTCGTCAGCGCTCATCAAATTTGGGAGTTATCAACAGCTCTATTGAAGAAGAAGATGAATGTTTCGAATCTGAATGTAATACTCAACCTCAGTCATCACGACCAAAATCTGATGCCTCTAAATCTCTGGATGCTCATTGCAGTTTACAAGTAGAAGAAGATATCATTAAAGAAGTTATGAAAGTAGCCGAAAAACGTCAAGGCCCAACTCCTGAAGAAAGAAGAAGATATTTCCGGAATTCCTCCCGAAGATCTCCTGAGCCAGATCGACTTTCTCTGGGAAGCATTCAATCAGAAATTTTTTCAAGACCTACTTCTAATCTTAGTATTGAGTGCCCAGACGTGGCTTTGGATATAGAAGGTGAATATGAAGAGGAGCACACCAAACTTTAACTGATACTTTCTTGCTCGTTTCATTTATTTTTATAAAGAAGGAAAAATATTTTGATGGGCCAATGTAATCATTATTTGCTTTATGTGATATGACTTTCAGTTTATTAGTTAGCATTGTGTGTCCACTACCTGTATTATCTCTTATAGTCTTATTGAAACAAAAATAGGTCTCTAAGTTTCAGGAGCTTAATTATTCTAAATTTTTAAATCAAATTTGACAACGATTAATTAAAATTGAATCATGCATATATAGAGAGAAAAATTAAAAATTATCTGTTTTAAAAATAAATGACTGCATTTATCAGAAACAGTTCCTGGAACTAACTTTTAAATTAAAATAAAAGTGATTTTAAGTAGTTACGAAGAAATTCTTGCCAAAGAAACTATGATTAAGCGTAATTAGTTTAATTATTGAAGACATGTATGGTACGGAACAAGTAGGGCAAATATTTGTCCCAAAAATCGTCTTCCATATCGTATAGACTAGACTAATGTATAAATACTGCTGTTTTTCGAAAATGCATCATTGGATGCGAATTTATTAATAGACTTACCGTAAAATCCGGCGTATAACACGCACATTTAACACAAAAAAGTTAGATCGAAATTTACGGGTACGCATTATACGCACGTACATTTCAGGTTTATTCGTAAAAAAGAACTGTCCATTATACGGCGAATATACCTAAAAACTAAAAATTGCAACTTGAAAGTATAGGTGCACGTTATAGGCCAGATTTTACGGTAATAAGAATTAATACTATGCTCTCCATTGATGGAAATTTAAAAATAAATTAAAAACATATCAGAATTTTTTCAAGCCAATTATTACATGTATGATTATTTCTAAATCATGCGCTTAATAGTGCAA
Source organism: Trichonephila clavata (assembly GCA_019973975.1). Lineage (NCBI taxonomy): Eukaryota > Metazoa > Arthropoda > Arachnida > Araneae > Nephilidae > Trichonephila > Trichonephila clavata. The sequence goes on along the minus strand of BMAO01021060.1, from coordinate 730,957 downwards.
TGTATTAGATGTTTACATTTTTCATCACATTTTCGTTCTTATAACTAGAGCTAATCATGAATGAAATTATTCAAGTAAGGGGGTGGCTTTAATTTTATAAGAAAGTAGATTATCATCTTACGCATTATTTATGATTTCATTTATGCTTCTGTATTTTTTAGCAGAGTAAAATATTAACTCTGTTTCAAAATATTTTTTATCATGTTTTTGTTTAGCTTTGTTCAGCGAATGTCTTTTTCATCGTACGGTAAAAGATTTATTTTATTCCTTTAAATAAGAATGTCAGTGAATTTAAACTTTAAAACTCAAACTTGTTTACCATATCTTAATTCCTACTGATAACGAACAGTTACTAAACATTATAGTACGAATTATTTGCCAATAAGTTACGTATTTAGTCCTTTATATGGTGATTTATAAGTGGATGAATCAGATAAGTGAGTAAATCCTTTAGGGCTCTTTGTTTTTATAAGAGTGATGGAAAAACTAAAAGAAAATGAACACGCAGCTGGGATAAAAAAAAACTTAAATGACGAGTAGACTTTAATAATTATTTATATCAAGTCTCATATCACACCATGCATAAAAGGCAATGTAACTAACTCTCTGTAAAATCGGTGATTATTAATCGTCAATCAACGACATTTTTATCTCCTGTTTCTGTTCAACAGATAAATAAAACATTTAACTACTAATATGTTAACTCATACTGAAGTTTGTTCGGTACCAAATGAAATAAAAATCAACAATTTTTCCAGAACTGGTTATGTGAACAGACTGGACAAAGACATATTATTTGTGTGTGCTTGGTTCCAAAGATATCTCTTTACGGAGGATCGAGATCATAAAATAAAGGTTATGACTCAAAACTGATTATTATGTTAATAAATGATGTTGAAATCCAAAGACAAATGTAGCCTGGGTTGGAAAAATGTTTTACTTTCATAGAGATATATATTTATTTATTTCTGCATTTCCGTTAGGTAGTTTTTCAAATAAATTAAGTTAAACTTTTCAGATAATAAAAGCGACAAGTGAAACAAAAGGTTAGTATACCTTTCTTTTTCTTAACATCATATTTCTACGATTACGAAAATATAAAAAAAAGGCAAATGATTAAGGTCAAAAAGTGGAAGCCTGCATTTGATATTCATTGTTTTAACTTGTGCTACTTCCTACACTTTAAAAATGATTTCAATCCTTTTCTAAAATAATTTAACTCTAATTTTTTGATCAAATTCAACTAGAAACGATCTTAAAACTAGTGATTTTTTTTTTTATTTAATACTATTTTTTTCCGATAAAAATATTGGTTTCATTTATTTCCCCCTTATAGAGTTTAATTGGAGATTATTAAAATATCCACGCGAGCGTTACACTTTTATTTATTTATTTTGAACATTTTTTTTTTCGTATTTTTATTACTGGAAATTAAGAAATTTTTATTATTAGAAAAATGTAGGTCAAATTTTTAAATGAGCTCAATCGGTTATAAGTTTAAACTAAATTATTTAAAATATATATTTGAAGTTACATGTAGTAAAAATAATTTATTTCAATTTAAAAAAATAATAAATAGTTGAAACATCGATTTACCTCTGGCTGATATTTTTTTCGCACTTCAGCAAAGTGTTCAACAGTCCTTTTAAGAAGATAGGAAAACAAAGAACACAAAAATTAAATGAAATACTTTATATTTATCTGACTTTCCCTGATACGCATACAGTATGCCTAATTTACCTGTTCCTGGTCTATCTTTTATATTTTATAGAAAAAAGTGATATTATAACCATTAAGAACTCGAGCTATGAGACTTTTTCTCACACTTAAAAAAATGCGTTTATTTTATTCACCGTAATGATAGGAAAATTCTGGTTTTTTTTAAGATGAATTTCGTAATTTAATGCTTGATACACTGACATTGACATTAGTTGTATTTGGCTAGTGGGCGTTTTTCATTGTACCATCAGCTCTTGTGAGAGAATTTCTCATCTGAAAAGCTCCGAGCTCTCAGTGTTACATCTAGTGTAAAAGTTTTTTTCGTCGTGTGATTTCTGAAGTTTTTATTCGTGTTTAAAGCTATTAAATTTTTCTCAGTGTTTCACCTCTGCATATATCAGCTATCCGTCCTAACTTATAACAAAACAAATGCACCATTATTCATAACAGTAAAAAAAATATATGAGTGTGGAAAAACCTCACTAAATCTGCAGCCTTTTAAATGATTTTCTAAGAAAATGAATGTTGGTCTCTTTCAAAACAACAAAGAAAAGCAAACTTGCTTAGGTCATTTCAATTCTCCACAATGGCAAGAAAATCAATGAAATCATCGGAATTGCTGCAAAAACAGAGATTATAACTTATAATGTTTCTCAAGGTGATGAAGATACTGTTGATGAAATAAAAGCGACCTGTTATGCGCCTATAATTTGTTGACGGCCTTAAACAATTTTTTTCTTTTTAAATATTGGAGGAATAAAATATTAAATTATATCGAAAGTGAACACACACAAGAATTACGAAAGAATGAAGTTAATTTCTGGAGCAAATGGTTAAAGACCCAGTGAAATATCTTTTGTACGTTAGATCTGAGATTCAAATTGCAATGAAAGAGAGAAAAAAAATGAAGCATCCTGTTAGGGTAGAAGACATTGAGGAAGCTGGGTCAGATGTAATAAAACCGAAATTTTGTTACTACTGTGCACAAAGAAAACAAAAAGAAAAGAAAAGCTGTATAAAATACCACAAGCTTATATGTCTTAATAACACCGTATATATTCATAACTTATGTACTAATTGAGATATGATCAAAAACAGATTTTTTAAATAAGTAAGTTATAACCAATTTTTCATAAGTATTTCTGATTTTTATGTTTAAAGTTAATTCCAAAGTAATATACAGGTATTAATTTTATTATTAGGCAAATATATTTTATACATAGAATAACCGTTCAAACTAAAGTGAAAAGGATGAAAAATACATATATTAACAAAATATATATAATTATTTTTTATGCGAAGTTTAATAAGCATAATAGATAAAGGTCTCCCTCACGAACTCTCCTGTTACGGAACAAAGCGCGAGTTCTTGCGGTTTATATAGAAGATAAAACCTTAAAAATATATAATGTACCGGAATTGATCCATGTCGTACTTTATCTTGAGCTTTCATTTTGAAATACAAAAATCTGATTCTTCTCTAGGGGTATTAAATATATCCCTGAAAGACCTGAAGCCTTTTTTTTTTTCCTTGCTTTTTTTAAAGAATTTATATATAATATCTTCTGAGAATTTGGTAGAGAATGCAATATAAACGAAGTTATATTGCATTCTCTGGAAAGGATATAGTATGTGGAAAGGATATAGCAATATATCCTTTCCACAAATTCAAAAAAATTTTGCCATGAAAATATTTGAGCCTATATGTTTCTCTCACTTATTTTCCGCTATTTTCTAGGAATAGTATCAAACTTCCTAGAATAGATAAAAATCATCAGACTTAGATCTCTTTTGTCCTTAATTTGAAACTTACCCAGACAAATTTTATGGGATATATTGCTATTTAAATCCTTTAAATGTACAAAGCAGAAAACATTTTCCGTAGAATTCAATTTAGATTTTCTATTCAGTACAAGATAAATTTATTATGTTTAATGGAATCTGAAAAGGTTTTCACACACAAATGTTGGGCTGACAAAATGTGTCTGTGTAAATATAGGAGATCTTGGTACTTTCACTAACTCCATATTTTAAACGGAAATGTACTTTTTGAGAAAATATTAAACCATCAAATTATCGAGTTTATAAACTTGTTCTTTACCGATACCTATGAATCAAACCGTAATTAATTTTTCAAAGGATAATGTTTTTCAAACATTATTTAGTTAGAGTATTAGAAACGTTTTTTGAGGCAATGATATGTATTTACTTATGTTAAATAGTAATGCTTGCATTACTAATTTAGAATACAAACAACTATACAACAAGAGAATGTGATACTAATCTTTCTATGAGACAGAGCACTTTATTGAACACTAGTTGATTGTTGTCAAGTGAAAGATGACTTGACATTGTGTTTTAATAATTGTAATCTTCATGTCAAATTCAACGATGATTTGATTTCAGTATCAGAGTCATAAGAAATTTGATGTTTAGCGTTAAGTACATTATGTGCTTAAAACTTTTTCTTAAGTAAAATTTTAAGAGAATGCAATATTAATCTTTCTATGGGACCAAACACTTTGTTCAACACTAATTCACTGCTGAGTGAAAGATAACATTGTGTTTCAGTAATTATAATCTTGCTGTTTATTGTGTATCGTTGTATCCAGTACCAAAAAGGGACATAAGAAAGTGACTTTTGATATTAAATGTATTATACGTTTAAATGTGTTTTTCAGTAGTTGTAGTGCTTTGCTAATTGTGTATGAAATGTGTGCTGCAAAAAAGGTCCAGTTATAAAAACTCAGCTTAAAGTCTGCGTTGTAATTGATGTATTACACTAATATGGATCTGGTTCTTGTATACTGTACCAAAAGTTCCTAATTGGTATCTGCAATTGTATTCTTTGAAAAATAAGAGCATTATGTACTAGGTATATGTTATAAGTCTGAAATGTATCACTATGATTAAATACTAATTTCATCATGTATCTAACGGCCTTGTACTGGTCGTTGTGTTTTTTATCTTAAGATATTTTTAGTAGTTAGTGGTATTTAGGTAAGCACGAATATTATGTCCCTAAATGTGTGTTTTATTGTGAATATCCTATGTAAACATTAATTTTAAATTATCTTTTTGATTTCAATATAAGGCTGAGGACTCATTATTGGCCAGTGTATTAAGTATTTAAAAATGTTCTGTAGTAGTAATAGTAAAGTGATGTTCATTTTTTTTATATTGCAAATATTTGTTAGAGGTTGGGATAACTTACGGAAACTTTAATTAATTTCATGTTGAATTTCAATTTATAGCCACCCATATTCAGACATTTGGAATTATTCTTTTATTTTTAGTTAATTTATCTGTTGAAGCTAACATTAAAATATAAAAAGTTGTGTATCACATTTTTAACTGTTAATATGTTGAACGATGTTTTACAGGCAATGTAACATGCTCGATGATTCATAATATGTGATACAGCATAGTATATGATGTCATTGTCTGCCACAAAAAACTCATAATATTATTCCTTGTATAGCATATGTAATCCTTTTTTTCCTTATTAAACAATTAGAAATTTCAGTACTTTTCCAATTCTCCGTCACAAATCTCGCCAAGCAGGCTTTATTGGCAACACACAATCTGCACATAAAAATTTTTTTTAATGTAATTCTCATTGGTTTTTTATCTATTTTTAAGTAATATTCACTATGTTATATTCATATATTATTTTAAAATATAAATCTGAGAAGAAAAAATATTACCTTAAGGGAAGTTTGTTAAGTTCTTTTCATTTTATCAGACGTATAGTAGAGCCTGACAATAAAAAAACTCAAAATTTGTTTTTTTAGTATGTGTAAAGATATAATTACGCAAAAATTGGCGTATAATGCGCGCTTTTAACAGAAAAAATTAGATAAGAAAAACTCCGGGTATAAAAATTATAGTTTTAAAAATGAAAAAAGAGGAGCATAGAGATAAATTAGACTTCTACATAAATCGAAATACTGTTTCTTTAATAAAAAATGACATTTCTAATGAACTTAAGAGGTTGTAGTTCCAGAATTATTCTATTTTTTAAAGCTTGGAATAATACCTCGAATAAATTATTTAAAACATAAGAACATTGCTCTCGATAATTTCAGATTTCTTCGTAAGAAAAGAGGTGTACTTTATACGGCGAATATAGCTAAAAATTAAAAAATGCAGCTTGAAGGTAATAGGTGGGCGTTATACGTCGGATTTTACGGTAATATTATCATAGTATTTTTTTCACAGACGATAATTAAATAATTTTTTTGAAAATCAAGAATAAACTAATATTAATTTTCTTACATAAATTTTCAATTTATAAAAAAATTTATAGTTTTCACACCATAATGACATCATCTACTACTGCTCATAGTTTGTATTATATATTAAGGCACATCATGCCTAAGATTACTCCAATATATCACTAAAAGAGAAATGATCAAAGAATTCTTTTAATATGAACATATTTATTCATACATTTTGTATCATGATTTTATACGAAATTAGTACTCATGTATTATTTGAATGAATTTTAAAAAAATCAAACTTGCATAAAACTTACATGTCTGTTTAAAATATTCCATGAATTTCAAAATAAAGTTTCTGTGATAAAATATTGTGTCAATAGTTTATTATTGCCTTCACAAATTCCTATTCAGGACAATTATTTCTTAGTAATAGCTATACGATACACTTTACAATCATAAAAACAAACTTAAAGCGTTTTTTCGTGTTGCTGCAAACTGCATTTACAGTCGTTAATATGTTTTCTCTGGTTTATAGCTCCTATTAATCGAATGTAATTTTTAAATAATAGTATTCAAACATATTTCAAAATCTAACTTTGGATTAGATCAAAAATATTCACTTGTTTTGTTTAGTTACAGAATTAGTACAGGGTCATGTTAACGCCTTATTTTGAAAGTAATACGTAACCGGAATCAGTAATTCAATTAGCTTCTGGGTGATTTTCTTATATTATTCATATGTTTTATCTCTCTCGAAGAATACGTAAGAATCGTTATGTTGAAAAAAAGTAATTTAAACCTTTTCATACATTATTTAGTATATCAAATAACTTTTTAATGGTCGGCCATCCAATCAAAACAACGCCCAAAGATTACCACTTAATTGAAAAAAGTGCAGATACAACGAGAAAAAGTAAATTTCTTTCAAGAAAATTATTGCTCAAGGAAAATTAATTAAACGAACATGAAATTTGAAATCATATATGCATTTAGATGTATGTTTAATTTAATAAGTTTATGTTAAAAAACTTTATAATAATCAAAGGTAAATTACTTAATTGTATATTTACATTTCCAAAAGTATTTCGATTTAAAAAGAAGAAAAACCTATAAAATGGGCATCATTAAATACCAATAATTTAAAAGGTTTAGGCTTCACATTGATTGATTGAATAATGTGGAAAGAACAAAAAGAAAAGACAGGGGTAGAAGCTGTAAAACACAAAGGTCGTCATTAATAGTCTTCATACTAATGTTGGGTGAGTGAATGAATATTAACATCGCCCTGTTCAGCTACTCGAGGGCTTTTGACGAAGGACCTCGTATTTTTGAACCATGGCCAAGTGACGAGGAAGACACCTGAGCTAGCATCACCCTTTCCTAACTACCACACCAACGGGAGGACGCTTAAGCTCTCAACAGATTTAACGAGCATCGCACCCCTGCGTGGCGTGTCTTCAGCGGTACTAGGTCCGAACTCATGACACGCTGGCCACGAGTCCGTTACATTGACCACTTGGCTACCGCGGCCACATACTGCCTAATAATCAAGGTTGTGAACTCGCAGTCGTTGGTGCTTCAGTCGAACCGTGAACTTGGGTTTTTTTTTCTACCTCTAAAAGATAGCAACATAGAGGAGCCAATGCACATAAAATTTGTTGATGCTTGAAGTCCTCACGTTGGTGCAATATGGAAATTTGGAGAGAGGGATAAAAACTTAAGAATCCTTGCCGTCATTTCACTGAGATTTAAAATTACGATGTCTGTCCTTAATTTCTCACAAAAAGCATACAAATGTTTGCATTCATACGTTTATAAGCAATCATTCATATACCTCTACAGGAAATAACATGCCAACAATCAATATCTGATAGCTTCGTTGGCAGCAATACGAAAGTAAAACTAGGAAAGAAAGTTAGGATGGTGAGTTACAAATTCAAATGTAGGGCTTGCAATCCCGTGCTATATTTTCAATCCCGGGATTTCGGGATTTCATTATCCAAATCCCGGGATCCTGAGATTAGGACTGGACTATTTATGAAAAATACTTACACATTAGCATAGTTGAAATTACATAATAAAACTAAAAACATGATTAAAATATTGGTTAAATATTATTAATTATTGAAGCAAATCAAAACAAAAACTTGATTCATCTTAAAAAAATAATAAAAAGTAGTACATAATGAATTCAATAAAAATAGTACAATTTGAATTCATTAAAAATTAACCCATTTGAATTAAAAATCCATAAGTTTATTGCAAATTTTAAACAAAATAAAAAGTTCATATTCTATTTTCATTGAAACAAGTTTTTGTTATTTGTAATAAATTTAGAATTCATAACTGCATGGTAAAGCATTCCAAAGAAATAGAGTTTTCAAAATTTAAATTATGAAGTCTGAACTGAATTTTTTTCCACGACAAACTCACATATACCTGTACACTGCACATACGAAAGATAGAACAGATTTACGTAAATTTTAATGTAAAAAAGTTTTCTACTTATACAACTCCGACAGAAAAAATACGCTTTCCTTTCTTTTAAATCTTATTAACATATATACCAGAAATTAATCATAATAAACACTAAAATCAACTCTAATAAAAAGACTAAAAAAACAGACTTTAATATTAAAAATAATAAAAATAAATACTTTGCATATTTTTCAGTCCAATAAAATTCTGTCTTTTAGATTCCTCAAAAAATGTCTTTTCGAAATACTTTTAACAACATTTAACTATTAAAACCTGCAATCTAATTTGAAAATGTATTTACATTCATAACAAAATCATGTTATCAATTTTTTTTCTCCGTAGATTCAAAAAGAAAAAAAAAACATTGAAATAACTCACATATAACTGAATTAATTCACAAACTTTAAATATTCAGAAAGAATTTTGAAAAAATGCCTTTTCGATACTTTGGATAGCAATAACCACTTAAACAGGTTATGAAGGTATATACTTATGATAACAAAATAATATTACTAAAGTTATCTCTTGATGTATAAAAAAAGGCAGAGAAAATTCTAAAAAACAACATGATAATTTAGAAAAATGATTCACACACACACATACACATGATTCAGAAAAGAAAAATTACAATTTATTATGAACATCAGACAAAGGAGTCACAATTTTTTTTTATTACTGGGAGCAGCAATAAATGTTGCGCAATATCTCACTTCGGAAGGGGAAGCTCCGAAGATTTTCTGAGAATTAAGTTCTTTGAATATTTTTATGAGAAAAAAGTTTCAAAACATAATTTAGACAAAAATTAAATCCCGGGATTTAGGGATTGGAAGAAACTCCAGGATCCTGGGAATTCGAGATCCCGTGGCTTCAAACCCTATTCAAATGCCATCCTCGTAATTTGTTTAATGTTCAAAATTAGGAGTTCTATGCCAATAGTATATTTAGTTGCATATGGCATTAATTTAAAGTAAACAAAAAAATAACTTTAAAAGCTTTGATCATACTAAAAAATATGAAAAATAATTTGTATTGGATCTTTTTATTATCATATTTGTGAAAAATAAGTAATGATAAAAAAGTATTTTCGCGTTTTCCTAGTTTCAAACTAAACAAACTCAATTCATGGTTATTAGTTCAAACCAAACAAAAAAATACTTAGCTTAAAAAAAAACCCTTAAAAAACGCAGCTTTATTCCAATGGGTCCCTTGCTATTTACATACATTTTCTTTTCCAATTTTCACTCAATGTTGAATATTTTTAGACATCGGTTTGTAAAATAGAAATCTGAAGGAGAAAAGTGAATTCGTTCACTTTCTCCTTTAGTAGATAATATTCAATAAGATATAAAATTTTAATAAAGCGTATTTTTTCTACCGAGTTTGTCTTTGTAATTTAAAAACAAACTATGATTCCTACAGGAAGGAAATTTATTGAATTTGGTTTTATATTAACGTCACAGTTTAGAGCAACACGAGAACTATTTGCAACAGACATCGTGTTTTTATACCGAAAGTGACGAGGATGACTTCTGAGATAGCACCACATTCCCCAAAATTCGACACTCAATTCTAGCATTGGTAGCTTTAACGTACATAAATCCCTCTACCCTCGAATTTTCAGAGGCTTCGGGTTTGTAACTCAACTTTCGAAAATGCCAGTCGTTAGGGCCGCTTTTCCGCTTAGGCATTTGACTAGGGCGCAAAGTACTAGTAGTAGCGAGTGTATCACTGCTTAGAGAGTCATGAGAGAAGAACTTCTGCCTTTAAGAGAGTAAAGACTTTAATGAGACCTTCAATGGGAAAAGAATAATTAACAGTTTGATGTTGCTATGCATTCAAAATAAGATCACAATGAAAATCGATTACAATGATGGCATTAATGATTTTGCAATGATCATAGTTCGAAGAAAACCTTTGTTATGCAAGTACACTGGGTCAACAAAAAATAAAGATGTCTTAAAGTAAAAGATATTAAAGGGAAAAGCATGAAAATATGGTAACTAACAAGTTAATTATATAAACAGTTCATACAATAACGTGGTATACTCTGTACTGTCTTTGTAAACGATTTTCTTCATTCAATGTACTACTTTACAAAAGTGTGGATGGGTGTTCCGTGATGTTGTAAGGCAAGGTATCAAACTCAAAGGCTAACTTGAGCGAAACAAACAAGGTTAGACCACACGACTGAAGTAATACTTCTTTAGCTCCATCTATATGTATGTATATATATATTTTATATATGTATATAATATATACATGTATATTCATATACATATATTAGTTTTCTACAAATATTTAAATTTATCATGGGTTTTCATCCATACAATAATATTGTTGAATAGGTTTTTTATTTTTACTCATTATTTTCATTATGCAGTTCATATAATGATGTACACTCTGTACTGTAATTGTACACGATTAACTTTAGTCATTGTACTAATTTACAAAAGTTTGGGTGGGTGTTCCGTGATGTTGTAAGGCAAGGGTGTCAAACTCAAAGGCTAACTTGGGCCAAGCAAACAAGGTTTAACCTTAGATGGGCCGCAAAAAAAATCAATATTAATAGAAACGTAAGTTTATTTTGAATATAATACATTATAATAAACATAAATAAAAGAACAAGAAAATTTAATATTTACATCATGACACTTGATTTCTCTTATCTGCTACTATCTTTCCTGTTTCGGGAGAAATTTTGTTACTTTATTTTGCATTATTGTGTGCTAATATACTGACCAGGCCGCAAAAGTGTTTGTTGTGGGCTACACGCGGCCCGCGGGTCACGAGTTAGACACCCTTATTGTAAGGTAAGAAATGAGCAAGGATGGCCAAACCATGCCACTATCCTTATCTCACGCTGCCGGGGTTGCCAGTCCAGGAAAACGTCGATTCTATAGGTGGTGAATAATAAAAAGACTCTCCAAAGAGCAACAGCCAAGAAAGGGGGCAAAAATTAAACGATTATGCTTTAGACCACACGACTAAAGTAAAACTTCTTTAGCTCTGGCATGGATGATTGTAAATGTTTATATAGCGCCAATATGGCATGGGGGTACTATAAATAGCCGTCGAGTCGCAAGTCCACTCGTGAGGTTGGTGGAAGGGGAAGAGATGAGGCACTGACCACCAGTGTGTTCTCCTTCAAAATTAGGGTGGAACATTTGTCAGATCTTTACTGTCATCTGTTTGGTGCTACGGCTAACGACAGACGTACTTCTAGACTTTTTACGATATGAATTTTGTGAATCTCGCGATTTGACACCGTCAGACAGGCGGCATTCGTAACCCCCAACAAATAGATATTTTATCTCAATCTTGAAAAGAATGGATGAAAAAATAAAGTTAAAAGTAAATTTAATGTTGCCGCTTAGGAATAATTTGGATATCCTTATTCTCATACTTTGCGAAGTATTTGTGGTTTTAATTTTGTAAAATTTACATTTAGAATTAAATTTTGTGAAAAAAGATTACATTAACTAATTTTCAATCATTAGCTGTTTTTAGTTGTAATTTCCTTACATTATTTTGATTTATATGTTTCATTTTATGTATTAAATGTAGATTTTTCTTTTCAAGAATAAGATAAAACGTCTGTTTCATTGCTATTATTTTCAAAGGAATATAAGAAACAAGTATTTTTTTGCTTAAATTTTATTACAGGGTTTATACTTGCATGTAAAGACTATAATATTTTAAGGTATCCATCCTTTTTTGCAAAACTTATATTTTGCATAGATATATGTATTGCACCTTCTTAGGCCTTTTAGAAAAGGTTATCCCAAAATGACCACAAAATGGGGTGCAATTCGAAATTCGCATAGGTTTATAAAAATATTGAATAGAGCCGTTTTCAACCTCCCGGCGCCCTAGGCACTTCAAATTGTTACGCTCACCCCCTCCTCTCTATTTTCAGAGCACCCTCCTCCTTCACTACTTACCACTAAACTCTCTCACTCTTTTCCCTTCCTTTGTTTCTGCTGATTGAAGAATCTTTTCATAATCCACCACCTTTTGACCTACCGTGTCCTGGACTGGCAACCATAAGGTAAGGATTGTGGCGTGGTTTGGTCGCTCTTTTTCATTCTTACCTTACGGCATCACGAACCACCCATACACCATTTGTGAAGCAGTAAATTATTGAATACGTTTGCAGTTACAGTGTAGAGTATAAATTATTGTATGAAGTTTTCAAATTGTTAATTATTATCTTTTTTATCGCATATATCGCTTTACTATCGTTTACTTTTAGTCATCCGTATTCTTTGTTCAATCACTGTCATTGTACTTAAGGGGTCATTGTAAATAAGGGGTTCTTCGAGCTTTGATCATTGTAAAATCATTAGTAACATCATTGTAATCAATTTTCATGGTAATATCATTTTCAGAACATAGCAACATCAAACTGTTAAGCTTTTCATTTTCCATAGTAGATATCATTTCAGTCTTTACTCTCTTAAGGGCGGAAATGCTTCTTTCGTGATTTGGCTAATCAGTGGTAAGTTCCCAGTAATTTAAATTTTTTTCTTGTTTTTTGCCCTCGAATTTTTTGCGCCCCCAAATCTTTTGCGTCCTGGGCACGCGCCTGGTGTGTCTAAGCAGAAAAATTGCCTTAACATAGAACTGTATTGAAAAAAAAAGAAAAAAAAAAGAATCTTTAATAATACTCTAAGATAGGTAATTGATGCTCAAATTTCTCTAAATTAGTTTCCACAACCAAACACATTGATAAACACATATAAAACAAAAAAAAATCCATATAAATATTTGAAAAGTATAAAAAAAAATTAAACCTGCATAGCAACATATAAAAGAAGCAAATATACTTAAATCAGATTCTGCCAAATTATTAAAACACGATAGCACTTATGGAAAAATTCTAATAATACAGAAAAAAAAAATATTATAACTAAAACGAATAAAACATAAAAGCCGTATAAATTTTTAAAAAATATTTTGTTAGACAGAAATGAACTGGTAATTTAAAGAGTAACAGGCTGAATGAAAATAAAAATCATACCAAATAAAACATACTAAGGCGCCATCTAGCGGAAGTAAAATGATAGAGAATGGAGAATTAAAAAAAATACAATAATATTAAACTACACGTAAAATGCATTTATAAAAAAAATTATAAAGATAGTCATAATATAAAAAATATACAATTAAATAATTTTTAATTTTTTTTATTAATAATCAATTATGATACACATTTTTAATTATTAACTTTTATATAAATACCGTATATTCCGGCGTATTACGCACTCCTATACTTTCAAAATTCATTTTCTGTTATATTTAGGCTTGCTCGCCGTGCAGCGCACACCTTTTCTTGTTTATTTATTTTTACGGAGAGACCTGAATTGCACATATTACAATGATTTTATCTTTTAACGAAAACGTTTCTCATAGAAACAGCTCTAGTCACAAAATAACCCACTTCATCGTAGTGTTCTTCGGCTCAGCGGAGAACACCATTAGTTAAAACCTTATGTTTATCAATAAATCACATTCACAACATTTTTAAAATGGCAATGGAATATGTGAATGCAAGAAAGTGAAAGAGCATTTACATTTTGGAGACCAAATACATAAGTAGCTCCATCTTTTCTTTATTATTAAAGTTATAATTTTTATACCCGTCGTGTAACACTCCCCATAAATTTTGATCTTATTATATATAAGCACATACACACACATATATATAAACACATTTTCTTCCACATATATATATATATACACAAATATATAATATACACGCATATATAAGTATATATACCGTGACCGTTGTCGTAGAGGGTCAACATCGAGAACTCATGACCTATTTTGTTAAGTTCTGGTGTAAGTAAGGACCCGCCATATAGAGGGACTGATGCCGTTGACGTTTAAAGTCATCACGTAAGAGTGGTGTGGAAGTTTGGAGAGGGAGGTGCCAGTCCTGGTGTCATCCTTGTCATTTGACCAAGGTTCAAAATTTTGAGGTCCATCACCAAAACCCACGTGTATCTTAAACTACGACATTAATAAAAAAAATCAATGTGATATAAATATGCATATGTGTATAATTGTAACATATCATGAATAACATGTATGTAAATTTTTGTCATAGAAATATCTCTCAATAACTTCAGTTGGTTGCTATACTCTATTATTTGATTGACTGATGAACCTTATTCTTACATGTAAGTTCAAAAAGTTCTAAATGCGTAGTACTAAAAAAAATAATTTCGGCAAATCTTTATAATTTTAGCATTGCCTGTGTTTTCTTAAAAAATAACATTTGTCTTTTAAAATAGTTTTTGCTTTTGTTTTTGTTTTTGCGGAGAATATAAAGTTAAATATAAACAAAAACAGAAAAAATATAAATTTTGATGGTACTGCATCAGATTTCTCGCTCACAGTTTTTAATACTCAATTGTCGCGACTTAACAAGTAAACAAAAGTATGAAGAATCACTTTTTGGCTTTCTAATTTTGTTACATTAACCGTAATGTTGCGAAATAATTTATTTTGTATACATCGTGATGAAGGTTTTGGTTTATGTAAAAAAATCACCAAAGCTCCTTAACGAAAAAAAATATAATACCAATTCGGCAAAATGCTGTAAGAATAAAAATAAGTAATTTGAAACGTTTTCAAAAATAAAAAGCAGAAAAGCAACGCTTAGAGAAATTTATTGCAGTGAGCGAAAAATATTGATCTCTCCCTTAAGAAATATTTCATTAAATAAGAAAAATATAAATCCTTCTAAGAGAGAAGTTCTCATATTTCCCGCTTTTATAAAAATGTTGAATGTACGAGTAGTTCATAAAAAAGAAACATGGAGATGAATCTTAAGAAATGCTTTTATTTCCAGAAGAAATTCAAAAAGTACCTTGCCCAATTTTTCTCAGAATCAAATATTGCTCAAGGCTTCAATTCATTTAATTTAAATATGTTTTTAATTTGACACCTGCTACTTCATAGTTTGAACTTTTTTATTTTAATTACGTCGTTAGATTTTATTGTCCTAATAATCATACTTTTTCCTACGATGCCATGTTCATTTTTTTTTTAAGTTTATTCAAACAGATGGGGAAAAAACCCAAAAATGTTTTTCTAGCTTTATATTTAAGATTTCTTACCGTGTAGCATTAGGAGAGAAGACAAACTGTATAGAGCAGAAATTAGATGATTTGAGATTCGCATGTATAGTATATATTTCAACTGTATGTATTAGTTGCTGATATATGAATAAGTATCTTCTAAATATAAATTACGTTTTGTTCTTGCAAGTTGCATCCCCTAATTTCTTTACTATAATTAATGTATTATATATTCACTTCAAGTTGTAATTTACATTTGTTATCCTTGTCAAGTTTAAATAAATTTAAATAGCACTTGTAAGGGATGTGTGAGAGGATCGGAAGGAAGATTAGCCATATTCAAAACGATGTTTGTTTAGTAACAATTCTCAACGAAAAAACAAATTCAACAATTCAAACTGAAAAATGCACAATTTTCTAAATATGTGAAGCAATCGTGGGCTAGACCAGATACTAGGACATAGGTTCTCAACCTTTTTTGAACTGGCACCCCCTTTTCTAGTGAATATTTCGTTACCGCCCCTTCCCACTCTAGAGAAATAAGAGTGTACATAATGCATGGGGAAAACATGAGGTAAGTTTTAAAAAATATCCTATAAAAATAGAATATATTTTTTAATTTAATTTTTTTCTAAAGCCCCAATCTGCGAATCTGAAATAGCTATTGCCAAAAATATATTGAAATTTGTAATCTTATATATTTTAGTCATAGATAGGATAGTGTTGGAATTGAAACGCTACTGAATTTCCTCTTCATTTAAAAGAGTGGAATAAAAGTTTTAGCTTACCTGTTATAAAGATAGGCAGGGGTTTTGATGATACGAAGTAATTTATAATAAACGATTGCTTTTTCAAAATAAATATAAATTGACAGTTTCAGTCTTTAAGGAATCACACGTTATTCCTGGTTAAAATATTTAGTTATGCTTCTTGGATAACATGTGTAATGAAATGCAGTGGACGAAACATTTTTCCTACTACTCACAGATAAAGACAATACGTATAGAATACAGATAATAAAATTTACTATATCATTCACTTTAATGTAGGTCTGAATGTAATGTAATTTTTAAGTTTTTCATTCACTTCTCGAACTATCGAAATATTTGAATTTTCGTACATGAGATATAGAAATGATTTTAATACATACAATCAACATAAGATCAGCAGTATTAAAGTTTACTTTCGTTAGTACACAATCAGCGTGTTTTTTAGATTATATTTGGTTAATTTGCCCAAACCCCTCCGGACCATCTCAACACCCCCTAATTTTCTCTGGTTATTTCACTGCCCCCCTGAAAGCCTCAAACGCCCACAAGGGGGCGTTATCGCCCACGTTGAGAACCTATGTACTAGGAGAATTAATAAATTGGATCACTTACGTTTAAGCAATACGCCTTCTAATTCAATTTGATCTAATCCAAATTTAATGCTTAATTAACCAAATCGTCAATTTTTTAATATTAATCAATTAAGTAATGAAGTTCTCTTGCCTAGCCTCACGCTTATCAATCACTGCTATCCGTTAGCGGTTTAACCTCTTTCTTTTTAACTTGAAAATTGAATCTTTATTTACAAGTCTTAATTTAAATAATCACTTCTTCGGAAGAGGAAGGCCTTCAATAGAATACATTTTAAAGACCATTTTTCCCCAAGAGGACTGTTAGTAAGAACACAGATAGACCCGTTGCAAACTTTATGATTAACTTCAGAAGTTTATAGTTCTTAACTGTTGGCTATTTTCAAAAACTTTGCAAGAATATTAATTCTGATAGTAAATCCTTATTTCAGAAATCAAAAATTCGGAAGCTCTATGAAAACGAATTTTATACAGACAGTTTTTAATTTCTAACTGGTCAGAAATGCGAATTTAAAAAATAAAGTGCTTTCTTCTTCTCTCAGTTAGGTGGAGGAATATTAGGCTTTTTGGATATATTATTTGAATTAGAATATACACTTGAATTAGAATATACGTATAAAATTGTTTTAAGATTATTATAACAACAAAAATATTTTTGGCAAAAAAAAAAAAAAAAAATTGAAAAAAAAGTCACATATTCTAAAAACAATCTTCAAAATGCTTCATTACTAATATTTTGTCGAAATAGATGACTTCTGTACACAACCGTAACTAGGAGTTTTGAAATAAATAATTTAAAACTCGATTTATGCATATTTTAATACATCAAAATGGAGAAACTTTAACAAAAAGCCAAAAAAAAAAGAACTGTTTCTTATTTTAGCTAATAATAACTCTGAAAATAATATGAATTTTTCAAAAATCCTAGTTCAGCCTTTATATAGAAGTCAGATATAAATAAGCAAAATATTATTCTTTCGAAGCCTTTTTCATAAAAAGAGAATGTTTTGAAGATGTGTCATTCCTTTTTCATTTTTTGCCAAAAAATAAATTCATATAATAGTCTTAAAACAATTTTATACACAACCGCTGACAATAAAGTTCGGTGAATAGTCCTGTAATATTAATGTAAATTAAATATTATTGAAAGTTACTTTACTGTTCTTCGAAATAATCACCTCCCATAACTATGCACCACTGAGATCTACTACACATGTCCTGGAAACTTTACAAGAAGTCTTCATTTGGAATGGAGTTTAAAAGCCCCGTCACGTTTAATTGGATCTCAGGAATATCAACAAATCTCTTTTCTTTCAAAGCGAGGTTAACTAGTGAGAATATGAAGAATCTGAAGGATTGAGATCTAGCGAGAATGGAGTATCCTCAGTTTGCTCCATCCCCTTGTTTGCTAGGAACTGTTTGACGATATTGGCTGTGTAAGGGTGAGCATTGTCGTGAACAAAAAACCATGAACCTTGTTGTGCGTACTGAGGTCGTACCCTGCGTAGACGTTTCATGAAATGGGTCAAAACTTCAATATATCTTGCAGTATTCCTCGTCGTTCCCTCAGGCAGAAATTATTTGCGGATAATGCCTTGACTATCAAAAAAGCTGACACTCACTTTCTCAATGTTTTCCTCACTGACAGAGGTCTCCGGTCTTCCGCTACGGGTGTTGACAGACACACAGTTCTGGCTTTCTCGAAAACGGGTGAACACCTCGTACATATTTGATCTTCATAAGCACGTACCAGCATCACATAAGTTTCTTTCGGTGTCTTACCAAGCTTAAAAGAAAACAAATTGTGCTTTTTTCGTTAATTTTACTGTTCTCAGTTAAGAACCAACGCACTAAATAAGCACTTAGTAAAACAAGTCTTACACGGAATAAAACGACGCTCATCTGAACAACGGGGGGGGGGGGGCAGATGGTCAACACCTGCCACTACTCACGTGCTGCGTTTTGTTTCGCCAGTGTTGCTAGATTAGCCGTTCTGACTTCATTTACCGAACTTTACTACTTTACTGTCAGTTGTTGTATATATTCTAATTCAGGTGACACTAAATATTAAAAATAAATTATTAATTTATACGCTTTTTCAAAATCACGGTTCCGAACGTAGTCACCTTAAGTGAGGCTATATTAAATACTCTGATAAAACTGAATAACTGAAACATATATTATTTCAATGAAATAATTGTGATTTAGTTTCAGTTCAAATGAAAAACAATTAGTTTTGTTTTCAAATGAGCATATGAAAAAACGAGTAAAAAAATTACTTTTAGTAATAATTGCTCCTGAAAATACACTTTCACAAGATCGAAATATTTAAATATTATTATTACTATTTGAAGTATCTTTTTTTAAGAGCAAAATTTCAAAAATGTCAAAAATTCAAAAATTTCCTTCAGGTTTTTATGTTAAAAAAAATTAAATTCATAAACTATTCTCAGTTAAAATGCTTTTTAGCACTCGTTTACAAGGTTATAGAACTACATCGAATTAAAATCAATTTTCTGTAAAGAGTATTTTTTGTAGGGCCCATGGTACAATTTATAAGAAAAAAATCTATGCTCTAATAGTTTTCACATTTTCTTTTTGGTTTTCCATGTGTATATGAATTATATAACTCTTTTTGGTGCTCAAAAATACAACAAAAAGCTAACCATTTCATTTCTTAAAGGAAAATTTAAAAATTCTTGAAGTGAATTTAAACTACTACTCCTACAATAACTGACATACATACATGAAATTTGATTTAATTTTACGTCGAGCTATGTGTAACAAAAATTGGTGTGGGTTCTGTATTAACATCATTGATTTTCATACAAAAACTTTTTTGTGAATGCTCATTGAAAATTCCTTCAAAGTATAAATTCTAAATTCAGTTATTGTTTTAAAATAAATATTGCTTTGATTTAAAAATGCATACTATTTTTTGAAACATGTACAGTTATTGCCTTGACCTCTACCCTGACAAAAGCGAAACCGGAGTTTCACGATTTTCAAATTTCGTCGATTCGTTTTTGTTTGAGAGCTCCTCCACTCGAATACTCATTCCCCGCTTCCTGTTTACCTAATGCATATGTTCGAAAGTATCACGTGGAATTGATTATTAGCCATAAAAATTTATTTTAATTTACCATAATATGATCAAGAACAGCTAGATTCCCACAATTCGCAAACAATTGATGAACTCATAGAAATGCTTGAGCAAGAGCAAGACTTTGAAGAACTTTAGACCCCATTCAATCAGAAGATCTAATAACGGATGGGATTTGACAAAAGGTTTCAGTTTAATTATAAAAGGGTTACAAATTTAGAAAATATAGACTCGTGTGAAGAACATATTTTTTTCAACAAAACAAGGAATAAAAAATTACTTGCGGGAGAAAATAAAAATCTTTGAGCCAACAGACAATTTCGTGTAATGTTTTATGAAATGTTCTATCAAAACTACTTTGGTTTTTGCGTTTTTGTATTTGTGTTATCTGAGATTTTATAAAACATTTTTTTTCGAAATTACTATTTTCTTTTGTCGTCGGTCCCAAATGAAAATAATTTATATGTATTTATATGCGAAATTATATCCCGACTTATGCGAATTCCACTTAGGCTCCCTTCACACCAAACGATTCCGAGTCTGTCGTGATCACTCCAATTCGCAGCGATTCTGAATGAACAGAGATTCGCCTTCACACCGCCAACCATTCTTCCTTCACGTGGCCGGTCATTCTTCCATCAGTTGCTGTCAAACATGGATGGTGTGTTTTGATAAACGCTGTAATTTTTCGCAGGAGGCAACGGCGCAAGCAAAAGAAAAATAGGTTATGGATCCACGAGATCAATAGAAAAAGACCAGAATTTGGTATTTTTCATCATCTACATCCAGACCTTAGGAAATTCGACAGTTTTTTCAGAATGAGTGAGGAATTGTTTTCCATTCTGTTGGATCTGGTGGGACAAGAAATTATAGAAAGTCTATAACAGCAGAAGAAAGACTTTCAATTTGTCTCAGGTAAATACAATTTTTTTAGTAAACTTTTTTTAATTTCCTTTCTAATGACTAATTACTTTTGTTTTTATCAGAAGTTTAATGCTCCTATATATATATTAATTTCACAACTGTATCCTTATTAATCTATTTCCAAAAAATCTGAAATATATAAAAAATATATGCATGGCTTTTATATTTCCTCTGTTAGTATCAAGTGCAATTATAGTTTGACAAATGAAACAAATTAAAAATATGTATTGTAATTATATGAAAATACAATTGCTTTAAAAAATGTGTTTTAAAAAGGCATTTCCCATTAATAGTAGCACACAACTGGGTTTTTTTAAAAATTATAGTCTTAATATTTTTTTTAACTACCTTTTCTTATGACTACATACTTTTGTTTATTTCAGTAGAAGTTTAATGTTCTAAGATATCAAGCTATTAATTTCATAACTGTATTCTTATTAATTTATTTTAAAAAAAT
Source organism: Trichonephila clavata (assembly GCA_019973975.1). Lineage (NCBI taxonomy): Eukaryota > Metazoa > Arthropoda > Arachnida > Araneae > Nephilidae > Trichonephila > Trichonephila clavata. Next base: position 709,608 of record BMAO01021060.1, on the reverse strand, counting down.
GAAATATATAAAACAAATATAAGCATGGCTTTGAGTTTTATATTTCCCCTGTTAGTATCAATTGTAATTATAGTCTGACAAAAGCAAAAAAAATTATAAATATGTATTTTAATTATATGAAAATAAAATTACTCTTAAAAATAATATATCTAATGTTTTAAAAAGGTACTTTTTTAACGAATAGTTTTTACTCTGGTTTTTTTAATGCATAAATAAAAATTTTACTCCTTACATATTTGCCAATTACTTTTTTTGTTTTGTTTTAACCTCTATATAACAAAATTTGAAATCCAAAGCTTAATTTTTTTTAAAGTTATCAATGGTATTGGTGTTATTGTATTTTTGTATTCTCATAAATATTTAATTTTTTTCTCTTCCAAAATTAAACAATTCTGTTTCAAACATCCTTCAGAAAATTACGCCTCCTCCCACATTTCATTAAAATATTTGTTGTTGTGTTGTTACTAATGCCACCTGTCTGACGTAGTCAGATCGAGGCCCACGAAATTTATCATGGCAACGGGCTAGATATACGCCTGTCGTTAGCCTAAGCTTTGAGCCCCAAGAAGGTGACAGTACGATTTCGCTCACACAACACGATAGATGGCGACACCATTGGGACCCACTGATTTAACGAGCACGTTCTCCGTGTGCACTCGGCGAGTATTTAGTGGCATCGGGCATCGAACCCAGGCCTTCCGGTCTGGAGTCCGATGCTCTAATCACTAGGCTACCCACGGTCCATTAAAATATTTTTAAGTGAAGAACAAATTTTTCAAACTTAATAAAATAATAAATAGAAACTTTATGCTATAATCGCTAATACAATATAAAACAAAAATCAAAACACTAATTATTCAAGTCAATTTTTTATTTGAGCAACTCAAACATTTTAAATTTGAAATCGAAATTTTCTGCAGGTGTTAATGTTTTCAAATACAGCAGCATACTTAATAAGAACATCCTATCTGTGGGTCGGTTTCATCGACCCTTGAAGGATTTATTTTTTTCTCCTCCAAATACTCCCTGACGATATCAGGGGCCTTTTCTGGAGTTCACTTTTTTTCTTTTAAAGCTCCTCTTAGGAGTTTTCAATACTATCAGTAGCATCCAGACTGCATAGAATTTCAGGAATAATTTCTTCTGACATAATGTTTTCCGTCGTCATCTCACGCATGATCTGCATAAAACAAGACTTGTTGTAGCTCAAATGCAACATTGCAAGTACTCCTGGATTCCAAGCCTGGATCTAGAAATGACATCATTTCATAATATGATCATGTAGATTTCGGCTTTGCCCCAGATCCAGAGGGTTTATGTTTTTTGCTCCTCTTTTCCCTCATGTAATTTGATCGCAACTGATGCCACTTTTCCTTCAGTTGCTCTCCTGCAAAGAGAAAATGTATAATCAAAAAAATGTCATGTTAGTAAAAAAAAATTAACTAACTCTTAGTTTCTTTGATCATTAACACATGTAACAGAATAAAAATAATCTTTATAGACTGATTATATACTATTATTCGTTATTCATACTTCTTTTTCCTTTATTTACAGATATCTCATCACAGGCCATTCCTTCACATCTTTAACTTTTTATTATCGTGTGGGACTGTCGACTATCCATGAAATAGTCAGAGAAACAACCCAAGCATTATGGAATGCTCTACAACCACGCTATATGGCAATTCCTAGTACAGATGAATGGTCAAAAATAGCCCAGGACTACAACGACAAATGGAACATGCCGAACTGCATTGGCAGCATAGATGGGAAACACTATCGCATACAGCGTCCATGCAATGCTGGATCTCTTTTTTATAATTACAAAGATGTCCATTCAATTGTGTTGCTGATGCTAATACGTGCTTCACCATGATATAAGGGGGGTGCTTATGGGAAGGAAAACGTTAATTCCATATTAATTCGTTCACCCAATTTGAAATGGGGAAAGCATTTAATGCATAGCAACTGAATATATCATGAGGGGAATTTTCATTGCCTGGTTCTGCACACAGAACAGAAATGTACGTAATAGGTGATGAAGCATTTCCCCTTCAAAAGAACTTAATGCGACCGTTTCCCAGAAAAAATTTAGGTTTTGGCAAGAGGAATTTCAATTTTAGGCTCTCTCGCGCTCAAAAGTCAGTCAAGTGCGACTTTGGGGTTTTGGCCAAAAAATTTGAAATTTTGGAATCCTGCATAAAAACAGATACACGCCAAAGAAATACAACTTCAAAATGTATTTGTGCATTGCACAATTTTGTAAAAAAAACAGCAAAGGCAGAGGAATGCAATTTTAGAACAAGAATTGTTCCCTTGGCAGGGAGGAACTAGCCAATCCCTCCCATTTACCTCTCAGAGAAGAGGAACAAATGAGGCAATGCATGCAAGAAACATACTGAAAGATTACTTTGGTGGCCCCCGAAGGGTTTTTAACTTGGCAAAACCACACGCACAAATGTGAATTTTAATAAAGGATTCTTACATAAAATATGTGTTTTGTTTAATTTTTATTCAAACAAAGTGTTATTTCTTTTTGTTTTATAATAATGTATCATACAATTGCTTTCAATTTTTTCATACCTTTCTAGTTTTAATGAAATGTAACTGAAAATTTTGCCTTTTTATTTTGATAAACAAATTTTTAATATTCCAAAAAATGTGAATAAATTATAGAATTTTGTTAAATAATGTAGTTTTTAGAATTATTTGTATACATGCAGTCAATAATTCGAAGTTGAAGGAACCAATGAAAAACTTTGAATTAATACGAGGTAGGGGAAAACTCCCAAAATACACGAAGAGAAATTTTTTTCTAACATTTAAATTGAAACTATGTAATAAAACAACAAGTGTGTACATTTGTATAAAATAATTTTAAAGTATTCTTAATAAGTGCATATACAATATAAATATTCAAAAGTTAAAAGTCCAGTATTAAATTTATATATATATATTTTGAACATTATGTATGTATTAAAAACAACTATTAAAAGAAAACATACTTTATTCAATTAATATTTTTGACGAAAAAGTCTGTTTTTTTGTTTTATGGCATTCAAGCTAACTTTGTCAATAGATATTTCTAGAATAAATGAAGCTTTAAAAATGTCTGCGTCAACATGATTTTCAAGGGAAAAGTTGCGTAGTTTGTTTAGTGACAAGTTATCGAAGTCAACTCCAATGGTCATCAAAGAGGCATGTTACAGGGGAGACCAACACAAAACATATAAGCACCAGCCTGTTTGCTACAGGACTCTACATTCGGAGTGGGCATTATGTCTATCACGATCGACTGGTGAGACAATTTGAGGTGACCTTCAGAAGATTTTAGCAGTTAGTAATTATGTGCAGAAAATTCAAGATTGGCTGACAGTACGCAAACTAAGTTTTCTACTGACTATAACAACACAAACTAACTGAAGATGAAAATGTTTTATTTCTTAATGTATTTTGAATTGTTTCATAATAAATATTCATTGATAATATTCATAATAAAATTTCATTTGATATAATTATATTTGTGGCTATTATTAGTAAGTTTGTATCTTGTGCTTTGTTTTAAACGCGATTTTTAGAAGTGTTGTTTTTTATTGTAGCTCTGTAGGTAAATATATTCCGTGTTTATTAATTAAGTTATAATAACCTTTTCCTTACCTCACCACACCTACGACATTGGGCAGTGGCGCGCACAAGAATTTTTCAGGATGGGGTCGAAGGTCTACCATTCTCGTATCATACCCCAATACGCAGCCAGATATTTTATTATTTTTTTCCTTTTGTCGGGAACAAAAAACAGCAAAAAATAAATTTCTGAATAAATAATTAACATTAAATTAAAAAATTACTAATAATAAATACTTAATTACATTTTACGTACTATATTATAGTGAATCGGGGAAAAAATCAAGGGCTATGAGGGAGGATCCAGACCCGTGGACACCATCCCCACCTTGTGTGTGCCACCAACACTGGGTGGACCGCAACACCTTGAAAAAATTAGAAGTAGCCCGTATCCTGGAAAAGTCTGCCCACCCCTGCTCTAGATGATAGTGAGTCTTTGAATCGTAGAAAGCGATCAATACAACACGCGATCTCTTCGAATTATCGCATGTTGTATTCTGGCCGGCCACAAATTTTACTTCGAAATGTTGAGTGTAGCAAAACGTATTATTTTAGTTCGAAATATCAAGAGTTTTTCTAGGGGCTGAGCATACACTTCGAATTAGCAAAAGTCGACTGCATGTACTTATTGATTCACATAGAATTTTAATAATGGTTTTGTGCTTCAGAGCATTCATTTTTATTTTAAATTAAAAAAAAACATAAAATAATACTTAAGATTAAAACATACAATGCTCTTTTGACTTTAAATCTTATAAATGTAATTTTTTTTGGTCATATTTTAATACTAGTTTACAGCAAAAAAGATATGAAAATATGCAAGGAATGAAATAAGCTGTTTCACAATACAATTAAATGCTTAAAAAATAATTAAATTGGAAATATTTTAAACTGTTTTAGCTTTGAAGTCTGTAATTTGAAATTTTTCATATATTAATATGTATCTACTGCTGAAAAAACATCAAAATAAAAAAATATTTGATCTAATTATGTAAAATAATACCTGTAATTTTGTACAAATTTTCGTGATTTTGTTTTGATAGTTTTAAAATATACTGTACCCCAAATGACAACAAAACACCTTTTTCTAAAATGAACTGTTTTGAGAAAAACGAGGAATTATTTTCGTAGTTAAAATGGGTATATTTTTAGACATATCTACAAAAACAATAGATTTTTTCACGAAGTTTGTTATACTTGGGTTAAGTTTAAACATAAATATTCACATTTGTAACAACAGAACATCGAATTTTAAAAAAAAAAATAAATAAATAATAATGTAAATTAAAAAAAGATGAAAAAATATAAACTTACCTGGTTGTGCTTAGTTCCTCTCCAATTTTCCTCCACACATATACTATGAAATTACGATTGCAGTGATTTTCTCCCGTATGTTTACATTCATGGTGTGCGATTCTTGTTCCATCATGGTCGAAAATATCTGACCTGCCGAATCCCGCGTGAAGGAGAATGAAGACGGAATGAACCGGTTTCGGCTGGTGTGAAGGCGGGAAGCGAATCTTGGCTTATTTGTGCGGGAAATTACGAAGCCGAATCCTAGTCGACCAGACAAGTTTGATGGGGAATGAATCGGAATCGTTTGGTGTGACGCCTTACGCAGTTGTCATTCAGTCCTACCTATCGCGTAAGTTCGGGGCTTACTGTGTTAATACCAATAGTTAGAAAAAATATCAAAGCATTTGGCACAATAGAAAAATCCTTAGAATTTGAAAAGTAGAAAAACTAGTGATTTGTTTTCTTTCTGAGATAAATCAGTTTAAAGTTTTTATTTAATACAGGGACGTGAATAAAAAAAGAACATAAAAGTTCTCAGAAACATGGTTACTTTAACTTAGAGCATTAAAATTTTGTGAGATTAAGGTATCCAACTACCCAAGTATGCTAAAATTTAACAGTGTCTTCACAAAGTTTCAAAATTTTATGGTATTTTTCAAACCAATAATTTTCGTATAACAATTTTACCAATTTTCTATAATACTTGAGGCTCCTCCATTGTTTTATGAAATATAAGTGTACCATGTCTTAGTATTTTGCTCGATGCAATTCTTTCCTGAACTAACCTACCTCCAAAAAGATCGCTTATCAAGGAAATTGATATCGAATCTCAGAAAAAAAATAATCATGTATTTATAAAAAGGAATAATTTTGAATATATTGTAACTTTTTCCCTTTAATTATAACAATTCAGTGATAGCCTATTTCTCTGTAACATCGATAACAAAAATTATTTTACTTAATTTGCACGTTTTTTTGTTTTGTTTAAGACAACAAAAAAAACATTCGCAGGAACGGAAAAGAAATAAGGTCGGAAACCGAACGTTGGAATATTTAAAAATTGAATAGTTACAGTACAAACTTTTAAAAAATAATTCTTCTTGTTTGATAATTAACAAATGTATAGGAGGGTACTTAAGGTATCTGACTACCCTAAAATTGTGAATTTTGCCAAAAAATGACAATTTTTTATGATTTTATTTTATAGGCCATCTTATTAGCTTCATAAAAATACCTTGTTTATTATTTTCCATTTACTAGAATAAAAACTACTTTTGGTAAAGCAGATGCCATTACTTTAAGCAAGCTGTCACACTTTAAAGTGCGTTTTACTCGAAATGTGTTAAGCTATTTCATATAACAACTAAAATAAAGTGCTCTAGTTTTATAAAAAATGAAATATCTCTTATCCTGAAGGTCATTCCAAAAATGAATAGCAAAGCAACACATCAGAATTGAAAAATTGAAAATTTGTTCATAAACTTTTGGTGCAGAATTGGCCCCGTTTATATTATTTTTTTGCAAATTTTTACCAATCTTTTCCCGTTTTTTAACACGCTTTTATAAGTTTCACTTGCATGTAACGGAATCTTAGAACTCGATTTTTACCCACTTAAAAATATCGGATTCATTCGAAATTTCGAACACTTGTCAAGGACCGATGACAATACAATAATTTCATAATTTTGTCCCATTGTCCTTTTCAGGATCGTCAGGAATAAGAATAATCAGATTTGGCGACAAATCCATATATCACGTCCAGATTCGGCGACTAGTTCCATATACCATTTTCAGACATGGCGACTAATTTCCTACATCATTCCCAGATTTGGCGAGTAAAAGAATAAGGTGTAACCCTAAAGTGTTTTGAATTTAACGCTAATTATATATGCAAGTATAAAATACACTTGCGGTTAAAAGAAATAAAACAAACAAAAAAGGTGTTCTGTATCTGAGAAAGGGGAGGGTGGGTGGGTGTTAGCAATTTTTTACCATAATATAAACATTTTTCTGAAAATGAAAATAAAAAAAAACCTCGTGAATGTTAAAGAAAAATAATTTACGTTCCAACTACTAAATATTATTTTTATTTCTATAAAGCAATACGTTTAGAAGTGATGATACGAATGAACATTAAAGCAATACGTTTAAAAGGGGATAACACGATTGACACTTAATATTATGCTTTTATTAACTCGCTTTCTTTAATGTCTGTCCGGGTGGAATTTTGAAATTGATTTTAAACTGTGTGACTTTCCGAGGAGCTAGAGACTTGAAATTTGGACCATAGCTCAGAAGTGGATGACAGTGCATGAAAATGTGAAAAAAGAAAACAAAAACGAAAAGGAGGAATTTTATAATTTTTAGTCTGTTATAAAAACATGGTACATTAAAATTTTTTTTTGATTTGAACTTTTCCTTCTTAACACACTTTTATTTGTTGCACCTGTTCAGAAGAGACGGAATCTCTAATATAACGATACGGGACTCATCCGAGGCCTCGAAACGGAGAGAATAAATACACTTAAGACCCGTTAATAATTTTTCCATTAAAGAGCAAGACTAATTCCACAGCCACGTAATTCCAGCTTCAAACATCAAACTCAAGGATAAATTCAACAATGAATAAATGATAGTTTAAAAAACACGCTTTTATTGCAGTTTAAACTAAAAAATTAAAAATAAATTAAAGTTTAAAAAAAACTAAAAAACACGCTTTTATACTAAATCGAACTAAAAAGTTAAAAAAATAATTCTTAATAAAGAATAAAATGATTTACGAGAAAATGAATGTCATTGGGGTAAAAGCGTGGGGTGTTCTCTATAAATGTATCAATTGTTATAATTTCTAACTTCTATTCCGAAAATCTGAATTAGTGTAAAAATGTAGTACAAAGCACCCCACGCTTTTACCCCAATGACATTCATTTTCTCGTAAATAATTTTATTCTTTATTAAGAATTATTTTTTAACTTTTTAGTTCGATTCAGTATAAAAGCGTGTTTTTTAGTTTTTTTCATTTTAGTAATAATAATTTCTTTTTCTCTTCTTCATTTTAACACGTTTTTCTTAAAATGTACTAAATAAATCTAAGAACCACAAAAAAATCCTCATATCTTCATTTTTTAAAAAAAAATTGTCGCAAGTAGTCCCTTAAAGAAAAATATAATGAGAATAATTTAAGCTAAAGAAACTGTTTTGAATTTTTGACCGATATTTGTCACCTGAATCGTACTAGTTTGCAACACCGGAGAGAATCCCGGTGTTTTACCGAATCCCGAAATACTAGGATTAAAATAACTATTTCTGGGATTTAATTTTTGTCTAAATGATATTTTAAAATTTTTTTCCCATCAAAATTTTCTAAGAATTTAATTCTTAGAAAATTTTTGTTTTGTTAAGGAAATATGTACGTGGAACTTTTTGTGCAATTATAAGTGCTATAAGTAAAAAAAAATATGCAACTCTCCTTTCTCGTATGGGAGAACTTCGTACAGATCTAAGTGACTCACTGCAATGCTCACACAATAATATAAGTCACATCTCAAGGATAGATTTTGTCACAGTTCCTTATTCAATTAAATGTCATTAATTAATAGCGGATCAGCTTCAAAGATTTGAGACACTTCAAATCCCATTGTATTACTAACATCTCATGCAACTAGATCTTCTATTTCACATAAGGTAACACTTGAAATTGATTCACATTCTGATTTAATAACTGGATCAATTTATTCATAAAAACCATTAAGAATAACAGAAGAACTAGATAGAGTTTCTAAAGAGGTATATGCATTAATGCAATCTTATTATTATAGATTTCAGACATTTCATATCATAAATTTTTAAAAAAAAGAGGTGCCTCTTTTTTGAAAATGGAGGGAGACGTGGTGACTACCTGAAAAGAACATACACCTATTCAATGACAATAACACCAACTAGCATACAATCCGAACGAGAATTTTCTTTGGCAGGACAATTTGTAACAAAAGAAGAAGCCATTTGAACGATGAATAAATTTAAGACTTTGTTTTTCGTATTTTTCTCGTAAACTGTGAATCGTACATGAACGCTTCTTTGAGCAGTTTTTATGTTCTCCCAACGAGGAATTTAGCTGTGCAGAGTTTATGCGGTCGTATTGGGACACCCTGTATATTTTAGACTCAGTTTAAGAAAGAAATATTGTAGAAGCGGGGAGAAAGTTTACAAATAAGTATTGGGTTGTAGGATATCAAGAACTTGAAACACCAAAAAAAAAAAAAAGAAGAAGAAGAAAAGAAAAGCCGCTAATAACAGACTTTGTAACAACAACAAAAAAAGCGAACAGAATCTGTTAATACCGAAACGAAATTCTTCATTAGAATCAAAACCGACAGTCTATTGACACATCTAGTGATGTAGCCTTTTTTTATCGTTTTTAACAAATATTCACGCTTGTTATGTAGCGATGAATAGCTGTTAGTTAGTAGCTTTATTCCTAATTTCCATTTTACTGTACAGTAATTTTAATTATTTTTTTTCGTATTAAAACTAAATTGTTTTTGTTTTGTAAACATGTAATATGGATTTCATTATTACTTTTTTACACGATTTCTTAGTGAAATATTTAATTCTTTTCATCTTACACGATTTTTTAAAGTTGTGGAACATATCCCCAAATTTACCATATGTTGCGTGTATTAGTTACACGATTTTTTGAACGGTTTTCTAAGGAACGTATCTACCTTGTATTTACATGTTTATAACTATACCTCTTATCTAATTAATCCAGCAAGTATTCATGTTAGATTATATGCATGAGCAACAGTGAACTTTAATGAACAACAAAATTATATTTATATGTATAGCAAAAAATTGACTCGAAATAAATTTTTCTTGAACGATTATCAGTAATTTTTTAAAATTTATTCTTTACTTTTAAAGTTGAGGCAAGATTTGAGAAAAAAAGGAAAGCCTTGTTTTAATAGCTCATTAGGTATCTTGTGTGTGCAGGGGTAATGAATATATTTTGAAAAATGTTTAGTATCCTTTTTAAATAAATATTTTGCTTTTCAAAAAATTACTTCTCACGTGAGATGCATAAATCTTGAATTATTTGATACAAAACTCTCGCACAAATTATGCTTCCTAAATTAAGATGAAAATTAACAAAAGTTAATACAAATAAAATAATAAAAAAGGCTTAAAAACACGTCTCATAGCTTTGAAACATGTATTTAAAATTTCTTATTTTATAATGCTTGTACGGCTAAATTGTAAATAAGTTTAAAGACAAGATAGCAATACATTTAAGGATAGATGTGATGACTATATAAATTGAAGAGGAAAATTTTAACTAAATTCATATCAATGTTTTGAATAAACTTTTACGATTAAGAAAATTAAACATAAAATGAAACATTTATTTTCTCAATTATTTTTCTTACGAGTACTAAAGCTCTCCGTAAAGTTTGGGAGAAATCAAGAAGTCAACTGTATTAGGCACAGCGGCAGCAAATTGAGCATTTTAAAATAAATGCCATTTTCAGTTTTTTTAAGCCAGTGTGCATTGTTTTATGGTGATAGAAGACTTTATTGGGTCATTTTCTTTAGCAGCAATTCTCGCAGACTACAAGTAGTGAATAAATCCTTTCAAATAGGCAATAATCACTAGTATTATTACTTTTAATAATTATTGTTATACATGTGTACAGTAGGGCTTTCAAAAGCTCGATAAAATTATAAAAACGCGGTTTTCAATTTTTCATATAAACGGAAAAACTAATTAACTGAATTTTAGTGGTGATTCTTAATAAAATATAAAAATAGATTATTACTTGAAATATGCAACAAAGCCTATCTTAAATGTAACGAAACTATAAACCAAAGAAAATAAATTAAATTATAAAGTACAAAATTAAGCAATTAGAATTATTTTTTATTTAAGAATTACATAAAATAAAAAGAAAGATAATATAAAACAGCAATACTTCCTAATAGGAAAATAAAATAAAAGCAACATAAAGCATAACTTATAAATCCTGTTTACTTCATAAAATAATACCCAAGGAAAGCTTATGTGCTCAACAGGTCATATTTCGTGGACAATATATAATTTGGGTGGTTCAGAAATTACCGCTGATCGGAAAAACTCTTAAACTATCTGCTGACGTGTGTTGAATCGATACAAGTGCACATTTAGAGCTTAATTAAAATTCAATATCCGTATAGTGTTTTATGCAAATAGTATATGTATTTAAGAAAATTCAATATTTTCTCAGTTATTATACGACACAAAATCTGTACCACGGTGTAAGAAAAATATTTTTTTCAACCTTCTTTTAAAATGTATTGTGTGTGACACTCAATTTCCATTCCTTAGCTAATATCTTTTATTTACCTTTTAAATATTGCACGTTTCTTGTATAAGCTATACGTTTTCTTTTTATTGTAATTTAAGTAAGTCATAATATAATTTCTTCAGTAATAGGAGAAAAGTATAAAAATATTTATCACTTCAAAAAAAAGTATCTCTTTTAGGGTTTTTTTGGGAGGGGAGAAGGGGGGGGGAGACCCAGTTTTTATGGTTAAATATTTTTTTACAAAACACCAGTTTCGGCTTTAACCAGTTTGCAAGCCCTAGTTCCCAGCCCCCGCCATTATTTAAAATTATTTCTGTTAACGTTAAAGTTCGAAAGTTGTTAATGTGCCCATTATCTAGTTAACCTGAATAATACCTGAATTTTTTCAGTTAAGGGGGACACAGTACACTCCAATTGACAAAAATTGGTCAAAAAATCAAATCTGATATTTCTAGCCTAAATTATTTTTTATATACTTTTCTACAAACTCACAAAATTTGAAAGCTTTAAAGAGTTTTAGGGGTATTAACTTCGTCTCGAGAGCTGAAAATACAAACAATTTTCAAATAGATATAATTATTTGAAATTAAAATTAAAAAATTTGAATCTTTTACGCATTATTTATAAAGGAATGAGGCCTCAAAAAAGTGTAAAATGTTTAAAATATAATCATAATTTAAAAAATTATAAGCATTTAGAAGTAGGAAACATTTTTGCAAGAAATATTAATTAAATTTTACGTTGCGCATCATATTTTCCAATATTGCAGCTCTAATTACTAGGAATAAGTTGATTTATAAATTTGAATATATCCTTTTTACTCTGTAGCTAATTTTATATTAATACAATAATAAATTTTACCTTAAAAATTGCATTTTTTAAAAAAAAAATTTAATTTCAATATTTTTTAAATATTTTGAAATACAAAATATATATAATACTATAAAATTAGGGTGGTTTTAAAGAGTATGGTACATTTTATAAAATTTTATACTGTCTTACGCATCAAAGGCTACTATTTTAGAACATAGCATGTGCAACGCATAATTTCTTAATATTTCTTACAGAAATTTTTCTTAATTTCATATGCTTATAATTTTTTAAATTATGATTATATTTTAAACATTTTGTACTTTTTTGAAACCTCATTCCTTTATAAATAATATGTAAAAGATTGGAATTATTTAAGTTTAATTTCAAAGAATTATATCTATTCGAAAATTGTTTGTATTTTACCCCCCCCCCCCCTTCCGAGGTGAAGTTAACACCCCAAATTAAAAAAAAAAACGCAAAGTTGTGATAACTTTTACGTTTGCTTTTATTCTCATCCAAATGGCAAATCAAAACTTTAAACTGACTTACCTCGGAAAGATAAAATAACTAGTTTGTCTTTATTTAAAATGCCCAGACCTTTTCTCTATTGTTCTTAATACTTGGAAATTTTTTTCACTTGTTGCTAATAGAACATGGGATAAAAGTTGGTATACATTTTTCAATCAAAGCAATACTTATTTTTTAAGAAATAATTGAATTTAGAATTTACACATTTTTTAAGGAATTTTCAATAAGCATTCATAAAAAGAAGTATTGTACAAAAACCAATCATGTTATCGCAAAATCCATACCAACTTTTGTTATGCATAGTTTGAAATACTTGTAAATCCAATTTCATACATGTACGTTAATTTTTGTAGTAGGAGAGTAGAATTTTAAAATCACTTTAAAAGTTTCAAGTTTTTCCTTTAAAAAATTAAATGGTTAGCTTTTTATAAAATTTTGAGCCCAGAATCTGTTTAACATCATACATACACATAGGAGGCAGCTAAAAATTATGAAAATCATTAAATTAAAAATTTTTGTGTAAATCGTACCCCTTAAAGCGCGGAATCATTTACAAAATAAGAATTTTCCAAAGTAAATATACGCATTAACCTTCCAATTTCTAAAGTTTTATTCTTAAAATATTAAAAAAAATGAAAAATTAACATTACATTTTAATAAATGTTAATATTATTTTTTATAATTTTCTGATTAATGTGAAATTATTTCGTACTTTATAGCATAAAATCAAAGCATATTTTCTTAAATTATCAGTATCCAGTACGAATGAGATTCAATTAAAACTTGTGTGTGTGTGGGGGGGGGGTGCCTCAGTTTTCATTTAAGTTTACAAAACTGCAGCAGACTATTTAGGTTATATGAAAATTTAAATAATGTTTCACATTTTATTTAATAGGCCTAGTTAATGCACACAGCTTAATTTATACTCTTCAGTGATAATACTTCGATTAAAATGACCAGTTTCACACAGAAAACAGAAATCTGATTATTTTTTTATGTGTTCTTTTGTTCACCCAAATTATTCACGACTTTAGCTTCAAACGAATAACAAAAATAAAGCATGAATCTGCGATTCATTCCACATAAATAAATCACGGAAGTAGCTACGTTCAATTTGGCGCTTTCGGGTCATGAATACTAAACAAAATTATCGGGTGAAGAATTTCAACGAAAATTATCCATAATGCGAATATCACATTTTTTTGAAATTCTAAAATAAACGAAGTTTGAAATCGTTTGAAGCTTGGGCCATAATCAACGAATTCAAACAATTCTATACTCTACTATGAATCAATTTCAACTTATATTTTATTTCGATACTTTCATATTTTTCGTACAATATTTTCATAGGGGAATTAAATAAAACTTTTGTGTTTATTATTTTTACTTTTATTCCTAAATAAATATGAGCTAAAAACTACAGCAAATTGAAAACAAGTAATAAAAAAAATATTTTTGCGTCAATTCCTACTTAGGTCAACAAAGAAACATTTAATTTTAGTTACTTTTTATTAAATAGTCACAATTAATAAAAATACTTATATACATATCACAGAATCACAATATTAAGTGACAAAATAGAAAGCGATTTTCCTTCCAATTTTCCATTTTCCTTTCTATATATGGTGTTGGACTATTTTTTCTTTGTTTATTACTATTTATTCATTAATTAAATTTAATTATTCTAATAAAATAGTATAGTAAAAAAGAAATCACATTCTCAGAAATTAGGCCATCCCAGGTGAGATTCGAACCCACGACCTTTAGATTAGAAATCCATTGCGCTACAGGGACACAGCAAAGATTTTCTTTCTATATATGCTGTTGACCTATTATTTTTGTTTGAAAATATTTATTCATTTTTAAACTAGATTAATCAATTAATATTTGAAAAAACTGTAGGAACATTGAGTGTCATCCACTGCAAGTTTAAAAAATTGTACTTGAACTTGAGTGGATGAATAAAATTATTTTATTAAAGGATTGAAAATTTGAACAATATATATATATGTTACCGTTAAAGTATATATAATTCAGTTATTTCATAGAATAACTAGGTATTTCATGAAATAACTAGACAAGTCAGCTAAAGTATATAATAGATGAAAAATTTTATATTTTACCTAGTTACTAACTAGTTATTCTATAAAATAAATAATGATAAACCATTAAAGTGAAAAATAAACAATTTCAAAGTTATTTTATAAATTAATTTATCATAAATAGCTAAAATCTCTCGAAAAATACATTTTATACCTATTGCGGATGATTAATTGATAAATAATAAGAAAAAACAGATGATATAATTTATTATTACTCAAATATCTAACATTTGTAAAACAGAAAGGATAAAGAATATGTTTTACACCTGTTATTGGTACAATTAACTTTTCTACTCCTTGAATTTCCAGGATATCATAATGCTGGAGTAACCAATAGTCACGTGGTACTTTTTTCTGTGCTGTTTGAACACTTTTTATTTCTGCTATCAAAGTTAATAATTTTTCACGAGTAAATGCAGCACTTTTTTCCTTTCTCCCATTCTTATTTAAGAAAGATTCAAAGCCCTTGCATTGAATTTTTCTTATTTACAGGTTAGTCTTTCATTCTTGCAGAAGTCATTGCTTGAAAACAGGTTGTAAAGATATTTGTTAATAATCTAAAATATAAAGCACTAACATATACACGCCACCTAAATTCTATCTCTAAAAGCAACGGAATGTGTGACACACACGTCGTTACAAAGCAGCTATAAGCTGTTGAAAACTGATTAAAAGCAGCTAGAATCGCTTCAAAGAACTTTCTAGTGCTATATTTCATACTTTAACGATCAAGTAATCGTTATTCTACAGAATACCTAGTTAAATGGTAGAATTCACTAACTTTATGTACTTTAACTGACTTGTCCAGTTATTTCATGAAACACCTAGTTATTATGTGAAATAAAAGAATTATACACTTTAACAGTAGCATATATATATGTCTTATTCAAATTTTCGATCCTTAATAAAATACTTTCTATTCATCCATTCAAGTTCAAATGCATTTTTTTTAAATACGCAATTTTGTTTAAATTTGTTCAACAAAAAATTTGTTCTTTCCTGTGCTGAATGGAAGTGGAGGAGCAAGCCGTAGTGTCGGAGAAGGAATCATGGTGAATAAACATGAGACTATTCGCGCGTGACGAGGAACTGCCGAAAATTCAAGTTAATGCTGCAAAAAAAAAACCGATGTACAAAAAAAACACCGAAATAACTACTAAAAACTAACTATTGGTTGCCGAGTCGCTATGATGAGATGATTGTGGAAAACAAAAGTAAGCTCACATTTAACCGGTTAAAGAAGCCTACCACGTTGCAAGAAGTCGGTTAATAGTAATTTCTTATTTTTTATATGAAAATTTTGTTTTCCTCGATAAGAAAATCATAAATTTGTTTTGTACATTTTTCATTCTTCTTTAAGTATTTTGATTTTTTTTCAATGGAACTCTCATTATTTTTTTAGAGTAACATTTGTATTCTTTAGGAATGTACGTCATTTATATAATAATAGCCTTATCAGGAACTTTTTTTATACTTTACCTAAATAGCATTGGTCCTTCTATATAATGCCTAGGCAAAGTATGTAATAATTCTCATATTTCATACTTTGCCTAAAAACGTCCGGCATTATATACAATGCCTAAGCATTCTGTAGAATGCCGGCATTTCATCCTTTGCCGGTAACATGTATATATATATATATTAATCAATCACTAATATTTAACTGTTAAAATTAATCGTAATATTCTACAAAATTGAATGCAAAATTATTAAAAATAAAAAGGAGATTATACAATGCTATTTCTTAGTATTACAGCTAACAAATATAGTTTTTGCGTTTTCTCAAAACTGTTTGCATTGGATAAAATTCTTGGGTGCCTTTTCAAGTTATGTGTATATGTATTCTTAAGACATTTTTTCTTCTCATTCAAAAATCTTTGAGTTGAAGAGAAGTATCTGAGAGTTTTTATCCTTCGGAGTTATATTTCATAACTGTTTGATGAAATCTTTTGTGTGTGGCTGTCAAAACGGCCAAATTTTTGACTAAATACATTGACTAACAGAAATATCCTTCTGCTTAGAATTATCTAATTATCTCAAACATTTAGAATTACTTAATAAATTTCACATTTTTTTTTTTAAATTGGCCTAATTATTCGTTAAAGATATTTTATAAAATAAGAACAACGTATATTCACTTTTAAGCCGTATTTCCCACTTATTTTTAGTTTTGTGATCCAGAATAATGTTATATAAGACTTCAGTGTACTAATAAAAAGTAATAAAGCAAAAGCAAATGACTTTGGAAAATTCTTTTTGTGCGTTTTTCTAGTATAAAGAAGGAAAAATGTATACTCAAGCTTTTGAAACGTAATGAGTTTCTGAAATATTTCTGTTATTTAAAACTTACCGTAAAATCCTTCGAATAACTCGCACCTATATTTTCAAGCTGCAATTTTTAATTTTAAGGTATATTCGCTTTTTAACACGTGCACCTTCTTTTTTATGAAGAAAGTAAAATATACGCGACAGAGTATTGCTCTTATGTTTTGAAGTAATTTATTTGAGGCATTATACCAAGCTTTAGAGAAAAAAATATAGTATTCTTTAAGAACTACAACTCTTCACATTCATAAGGAATATCATTTATTTTAAATATACAGTATTTTGATTTATATAGAAGTCTAATTTTTTTCTATACTCATCTTTTTATTTTTAAAATTCTCATTTTATATCCGGAGTCTAAAGCCCTCACCTAAATTTCGATCTTATTTTTTGTGTTAAAAGTGCGTCTTTTACGCCGGATTTCACGGTATATTATATTTACTTAGTCTGCTACTTCAATATATATAGAGAGAGAGGGAAAAATAATTTGTATTAGATTTAACTAAAAATTTATCATAGAAGTATAAATCATAACAATAAAAAATATTATAAGGAAAAGATTTAGAATTTTTGGAAAGAAATGTTAACACATGTAAGTACTCATTGTGAAAATTAAAATAATCAGAAGTGTCTATCCAATAATTTTCCTTATAATTATATTAAAAATAATTTTCATTTAAATGTTGGAATTTTTTCAGGGTTTTTGATTATGTCAATAGATTTTTTGGGGATGTGTATATAATAATCACACACACAATTATGCTATGGGAAGAAATCTATTTAGAAATTTACATATTACTAAATACAAAACTGTATACACAGTTGTAAGTACTCATCATTTAACTTGACACTTCATTCTCGAGCACTATTTCATTTTTTAAATAACTATCAATTCACATATTTGGAATTATCATACCTTTAGAGTAAGGGTCTTCAAACTTTCACACTCGAGGGCCACATTAACAAATTTACAATGATCCGTGGGTCACATCAATAATTTCTCACTGATCCGCTCACCACATCACTCAAAAAAAATATTGTTGTCAGGAAATTTATATAAAAGAAGGGTTTTTGCTTTACAAGACTACTATTGATTCTAAGGGATAAAAGAAGTGTTTATCTATCTATATGTATATATATATACATCATTAATGTTTATTCATCTCTCTTTTTGTAGAGAAATTTTGACTATATATATATATATACAGGGCCAGACTGTGACCTTTGGAGGCCCTGGGATAACAATATCTGGGGGCCTCTAAATAATTAAAAATTTTGCCATTTTCCTAAAAAATAATTTGCGCGGAAAAATTTAAAATATACGAAAAACTTGAGGTTTTTTTTTATTTTTATTTCAAACATTTTAATTAATTTATAAACAATAACATAATTTACAAAAAAACTTTTCTACACTTTTGTGCTGCAAATTCTTTTATTTGCTCATCACATTTTAATTCTTTAGGAGATCGGTATTAAAAGAAAGAAGTTATAAATAATTAAGTCTAGTATTTGTCACGTTATTTATGAAGTTTATAAGTTATAAGTATCTAAAGCTCATCGCTCCCCCCCCCCAATTAATCAAAACTGAAAATTTTATTTATATATAATAACTTTATTTTACAACGCTATTTAAACTTTTATTATAAAATAATAAAACGTTTTAGCTTTATGTATATACTTTTTACTTGATTGTGAATATTCTTTTGCTTACTATCTCGAGTTCCATGAGATAATTTTATACTCGTTAGTTAGCACGTTTTGCAAAAACTAAATAGTTTTCTAATGGAAAATGCATCTTTTTACATTTGTGGAAAACAACACCTATAATGAAGGCAAACGAACAACACATTAACAGAGTTGATATTAAAATCTAAATTTAAGCAAGAACAGCTTCTAAAAATTTTAAGTTTCAAATTCTCTCTCATGCAAAATACACGGGGTTTCTCACGCATCTACTAACATTTTAATACCATTCAAAGCATTGTATTTAGGTGAAATATATTTCTCAACGTAAGTGGGGCTACAAAAACAAAGTATAAAAACAAATTAAATTCAGAACAAGTAATGCGATTGCACTTTATCTCAACAGACCTAGACTTCGACAGTTCGTGTGAAAAAAAGGAAGCACATATCTCAGTTACTAAATATAATGCATGGATAGGTGACGAATCATATATTAATATTATTAATGAGTAAATTATATTAACAAAATTAGATTAGAATTTTTTAATAATAAATGCAAATGTGCTTTCTGTAATTGCTTTTACATGAAAAGCCTGTAACATCTTGATCTAATTTAAATATTACTTTGAGGCATATTCTTCGGCGTATGTGTATGAAATGGGGTTCTACGAAAACACTTTCTAGTTCTAGGGATTCCACGAAAGCACCTTCAAGTTCTAGGGTTTCCGTGAGTTCAAAAAGTTTGAAGACCACTGTCCTAAAGGAACACTGCTAATACACAAAGTCTCGTCCCCAAATGAATTTCCTTAGTCAATATGCTCTCCCCTTGCAAAACAAACTTATTTTCTTTTCGTGCTAACCAAACTAACATTGAGTTTTTATGTTTAATAGAATTTTTATGATTTTTTAAGCAACTTGTTACGTGTTTCCAATCAGAAAAGCCGGTTGTGTATTGAGAATTTGTTTTAGAAAAAGTTAGCAGGTCAAACAAAAAACACTACCAATACTAGTTGAATAACATAGTCAAAAGATCTTTCCATTTTTACGTTTTTTAATGAAATGCTTATTCGCGAAAAAGATCTCTTTTGTCCTTTATATTCTCTTACCGAAACAGAATATATATTGTTGGGATTTTTAATTTGAAAATAACTCATTTTATGTGAAAGGATATAATCAATAAAACTATTAATTAGCAATTTAGGCCACGAACCCACGTGTCAACGTATATCTTAAACTCAAACCCAACTTTTTGTAAACACTTTTCGGTCGGGGCATTACTGATGTCCTCTGGCTGAACAATATATTTTTTCAGAAGGCTGCTGTCATTGAGATCTTTCATATATTCATCACTGATATTTGCTTGTTGTGTTTCTCCGTTTTCTTTGGCTAAGTTCCATTCCCTTTCACTTCAGTGGCGTAACGTACAACCGCGCATTGCGGGGAGCCCCAAGGTTATAGGGGGCCTAAAGCCTATGTTATCTTATGGTTTTTCAATCTTTTGTAAGATTTTATGTGGGGCCCAAAACCTGACTTTGTAGGGGAGCCCTAATATTCTCCGTTATGCCACTGTTTCACTTGTTAATGTATCTGCGTATCTAGCGCAATGTATCTCATTACTTTGTTCCATTGTAAAAAAAAGTTGAAATTCTGACACAATTAATTTTTCCTTTTGCTCGATTTAACAGTAATTTTCGTTTTTCCGCTCTACTTTTATATTTTCTACCAGACATATTTATATTGTTAACCAAGGATTTGATTTTCCTGAAAATAAATTTAAAAGTTTAGAAGTCATGAAATTACGATAACACAGCCGACTATACTTAATAAACTAAAAATATTCTCTAACAAATTTTTACAAAACAATATAGTTCACTCATGTCCATAAATTAAGGATAATTCAGAATCACACAGAAATTGAACTCTAAAATAAAAGTTTCACCTGAAGAATTATCACACATCTTGAAGAAGAATATGCAAATTACAGGAAACCACCAGATGGCGCGGATAGTACGTCACAATGACGAGAGTGTAAGAGAGGGGTATATAAGGAATGGTGGCAAAGAAGTAAAATTGTTCACAAGCGCTTTAAAAGCCTTTCAGTGCAATAACCGCATAGTTATGGCACAAAGGAAGCATTTGGATGATTTTTTACGTAGTAGAATTATCGGACGACTGGAATGTAGACGTACCCAGCTGGTAGTATTCGAAGAACTTGGAATCGCCCAGTGTGCCATCTCCAGGCTTTGGCAACGATTCCAAGATGATGGTAATGTGAGTAGATGTTACAGCACAGGTCGCCCCCGAGTTACAACGCCGAATGAGGACCGGTATTTGGCAGTTACTGCCAAAAGAAATAGAAGGAGCACAGAATCAGACCTATCTCGTCAGCTCTCTTCAGCTACCGGTCAGGCAGACCGTATACAGACGCTTAGGGCACATTGGTCTATATGCTCGTAGGCCTGTCAGATGTGTTCCCCTTACCGCAACTCACTGTCGCCTGCGATTAACCTGGAGTAGAGAGCATGCATTGTGGACACCGCTACAGTGGTCTTGTGTGATGTTTTCCGACGAGTCCAGGTTTAGTTTGCAGTCTGATTCTCGCCGGACTTTCATATGGAGAGCGCCAGATACCCGTTACCACCAAGAGAACACCATTAAACGACACCGTTACGGTGGTGCAGGATGGCTCGTTTGGGGAGGAATTATTCTTGGTTCCAGAACTGACCTGCATGTTCAGAGTGTAACGATGACAGGCCACATCTATCGGGATGTCCTTCTGGAACAACATGTACGTTTGTTTCGGAGCGCCATGGGTACTGAATTTCTGTTTATGGATGACAATGCCCGTCCTCACCATGCAAACGTTGTAGACGAATGCCTTCAATCGGAGGATATCACCCGTATGGATTGACCAGCGTACTCACCGGACTTGAATCCAATAGAGCATGTGTGGGATATGCTTGGCCGACGAATTGCAGCCCGTCAACCACCTCCCACCTGTCTACCGGAACTTTGGAGGGCATTGCTTGATGAGTGGTGTAATATTCCCCAAGATCAGATTGATAATTTGATACTCAGCGTACGTAGGCGTTGTAAGGCCTGTATTGCATCGTCCGAGAGACATACTCCGTATTAACCATCATACTAACCATGTTATACTGTTTTTTGTAAATAGGTTCTTTTTTGAAATTTGTTCCAGGGAGTAAAAATCGCAATTTTTATTAATTATGTCAAACATATAGCATCTTTTTTGCTCTTTATCTTTTGTTTAATAAATAGACTTTACAAATAAGTCAAATTTGTTTTGCTTCTGTCTCTTTCTTTGCTTGAATTTCATTATCCTTAATTTATGGACATGAGTGTATATTTCTGAGACAATTAAAAAAAAGTACCTGGTTTATTTAAAAAAATAAAAAATCATTGTCTATACTCGGTAAAACCTAAAACGCTGACTATTATTATTTATTGGCCCATCACTTTAAAGGGGTTTTTATAAAAATATACTTTGGAAAACTATTTACCCCACTTTAAATAAATACTGTTTTTCGTTGTCATTCATTATTTGCTGTTGCTACCTATACTTAAAAGAACCGATTTATTAAGAAAATCAAGACCACTTTATTTTTTGTCCATAATATTGGCGGGAAATCTCCATAATCCACATAAAATCACTGTTATTTTTTTCCATTCTGCAGAAGTAATTAAGTTACTCATCGCAAATTTTACACTAATCTCAATACAACAGGCGTAATTTTTTTACTCATCACAATACAGCATACATATCTATGGGAAATCTTAAT
This sequence comes from Trichonephila clavata, assembly GCA_019973975.1. Taxonomy (NCBI): domain Eukaryota; kingdom Metazoa; phylum Arthropoda; class Arachnida; order Araneae; family Nephilidae; genus Trichonephila; species Trichonephila clavata. Next base: position 687,096 of record BMAO01021060.1, on the reverse strand, counting down.
GTTTTCAATCTTTGAAAATTTTTGAAGTTACAGAAAATACTTAATCATAACTTCACAATATCTTCATATTTAAATAATTTATAAATGTGTATTGGTATTTTTACTTGAAACTTGAATAAACAGATACCTAAGTATCTTTCAATTTCAGGTATTATGCACAGGACACAGCACCAAGTCAGTATATTATTGTAACTTAGAATTATTATAGCACAAAAATAAATGGATACAGAAAAAGTGCCACTATGTTCGTATAAGTGCTCGATGCTCGTCGGCGCCGTCCTATGATAGAGCCTCTGTATATTAATTATTAATTCCCGTGTGTTCGGTGGTAGGGCGGGGAGAACAAAAGTAAATTGCTCTTGCTTTCGAAAATAAAAATAAATTTTGATATGGTACTTCGAGTATTTTATTTTTGATTTGTATTTTTTACTGCTTTATTTTATTACTATTTTGATTGTAAGCCTCTTTTTCTGTTTGTTATCTTCAACGGGGAACGGGGGGCCCTGGGCTGCAGCCCATTAAGCCCATACGTAGATCCGGCCCTGTATATATATATATATATAGATATTGGTTTCGAAAAATTATATGGACGTAGAATTAAAATACTTTGCAAACCTATATAAGATAAGAGCCTTTTTCAGAAAATTTCAGAGATGTTATGCATAGCTAGGTTTATTATATTTAAAATTATCTAAGATACAATGAAGTTTTTGAGAAATTCGTCAGTTACAGAGAATTTTATCTCAAATGGATATCAAACACATCAGGGAAATGTTTTAAATATCAAGAATAACAGAAAAAAAATGCTGTTTCTTACAACAAAAAACAGACAAAGCAATTTTTTTTAGTTGCCTTTAATTCAAATGAGGGGCCACTAAAATGCCTTCAGCTGCACGAATTACTTTAGTGCATAGGTTTACAAAGTGGTTCTTACGGACCTCTGAGGAACCGAGTAATTGCTGATGGGTTCTGCGGAAAATTAAAATTCATTTGTAGATTTGTGGACAATGTTAGGGGGTTCACGAAGAGTGTAAAGAAAACACTTGTAACACATTTCCAATATCATTAATGTTAAAATATATTAGAATGATTTTTACATGTTAAAATTTTTTTAGAATAACATTTTTTTAGATAGGCACATAAAGTAGAAGTAATGACAAACGTCTCATGGTGGAAGGCAGGCCGGTTGAGGGTGCGGCGGTCTCTAAACTGGTTTAAATAAAAACGGAATCTTACTGCTACATGCAATGACTTTTCTTAATAGTATTAAAGAGTTGTAAATTTAGTCAACAGTTTCATTTTGTTTTGTGTATGATCTCAATATGTGAAATGAATGCAGCAAACTTATAATTTTTCTATTATGCATTGAAATAGAGTTCTTTAACTAGGGGGTTCATGATCAAGTTTTGGGTATAAAAAAGGGTTCATGAGCGCAATAAGTTTGCCACTGCTTTAAAGAGGCACAATTTGCTCCACAATATAGACATAACAATTTTAAGACATACATAAAAACTGGATAGGTTTTGATGTTTTATAGTTCTTTTTACTATTATTATTTTTTTTATGAAATAGTACTTTATATGTTTTATTTTAATTTTAGATAATGCAACGTACAAATTCGGTGACTTAAGAAAATGCAATGAGTATTTTTTCCATGATTTTACATGACAGAGAGATATCAGTTGAAACCATATAAAATTACTACTTTTAATAAATCAATTTAATTCTATTGCTTCTTAGTATAAAATTTAGTTTCAAACTATTTGATATTAAATTTAGATATTTTTTTTAAAAAACTCATTTTCCAAAATATTTAAAGAGTTTGAATAATAAAAGAAAATTATTTTTAATTATTATTATTCTCTTGATAAGTTATTAATCAAAGTAAAACGGAAAAAAGACAAATAAATAAATAAATAAGCAAAATCGAACAGATGAATAATAAAAAAATCGTAATATTCATTCTATAACTTTATAATAAATTCTGAAGTACTCTTTCAAATTTCATTGTTCTGTTATAGAAAATTACACATTGAATTCCATAATTTAAATTTATAGTAAAAAGAAAGACTATACATATATAATTGATTTAATATAGCCCTTATAATGAGTAAAAAATCACTTTCAGCATAAAATAATATACTTTCGACTTATCCTTCTCAATTAAAATTTAATCCAGTATTACTTCAGTTTTCAAATTTTTCATTAAATTCATTCAAAAAGTTATAGATATTATGTTAAGAAGTCAGTGGATTTTAAACTTTTGAGTTTTGCTTAAAAAGGTAAATCAAGGGTAAAACTGAAGAGAATGAATGTTATCTATAAAACCAAATTAGAGCTGCCTTAAAGCAGAATAACAAAAAGTTATGAAAAACTGTAAGTCTATGAATAACTATAAAACGGTGTCTCATGTCATACAAACTATTAGCAAGTCAGAGAAAAATATCATCGTTTTATTATCAAATAAATATATATAAAAACACATAACCTAATGTCGTATTTTTTTTACTTTACAAAATTGTTTTTCTTAGGATTATATTTGGCTATTATCACACTCCCATAAATTAATTTTTACATTTATTCTAATTACTGTAATAAATGTAATATGTAAATTTTCTCTGCAGATTTATTTGACCGTAGTTCAAAATTAATAAATCAGTCTCCGATGTCCTCAGTTGCTTCACAGTGCAGCATTAATAAATAATTAATTATTAAAGATTAATTTATTATGTAGCACTGAAATATGAATCCAATTTCTAAGGGGGGTATTAATCACCACTTATTAAAATACTTTCAATAAATCATTTATCATAAATTGAATTACTTATCACAGATAACATTATTTGTTAGATAACATTTTCGCAAAATTTCAGTTCTTAGTTCCCATAATAGATTAATTTCTTACTCATATATAACATTAATTATAATTCAAAATAAAACCCACTGAAAAGTTTTTGTAGCCTAAACACAAATTTCATAATTATTTGCTAAAATTTTCAAATAACATTAAAAAAAAAGGAGAAATTTTAAATCGAACCTGTTTTGCCTCCAGTAGCGTCCATTTGCCATCTTCAATTGATTTAGTTCGTGTTTCCGATATCAGATGGTAGCACTGATTTACTGAGCAGTGAATTATTCTGTAACTTGCCTTAAATCTGGGAGAGTGGTCACTATTTTCTCACTTCATCGTAGTCTTTCATGATCAGTACATCTCGATCGTTTGGAGAAATTTTGACTGTGAATCATCTCTCATCACCTGCTTGAAGTTAACGGAATGGAAGGTACATATGAAAATTCTGTTTCGTCGAATTTTTCCAATTTGTTTTTAGCCAATCAAAGACGCGTGAATCCGAAACTGATAAAAATAATTTTTGGGGGGTAATTCATTTAAATTTTAACTTTTTCCTCAATCGTGAGTTATAAGACATCGCTAACTATCAACTTTGACGCTTGGACGCTCTAGGTGGCGTTCAAAGAAATATAAGTTGTCGCGCAGTAATATAACATTGAGAATAATTTAACAGCTCAAAATTTTTGGAAAATTTTACTTTTATAAAATATTATTAGTATAATAATTTTTTGCATCAGTTTTTTAAAATATAAAATTATTATTATTTTTTTTTACTGAAACTTAAGGAGGATAGAGAAAGATGAGTTTATTAATAATAAATTAATTTTTCTTCAAGAATATTGGAAGAATTATTAAAATAAAAATTAAATTTTTAGAAACATAATACAGTTTTCTAAATATATAGAGATTAAAAAAAATTTTAAAAAAAATTATTTACAATTCTGAAATTTAGTAGATAGCAAATCTAAATTGTGTAAATTTTCAAAAAATCGAATTTACATTTTTTTTTTAATTCTACAACTAGGAAAAAAAATTGTGATGATTCATACGCAACGGAAACATTTATCATTAACATAAGATAAGAAATTAACCTTTCTAATTAATATTTAAATTACGAGAAAAGTATTTTAAACTTTTTGAAAATATAATAATAAAGTAAATGTAATGTGTTTTAATAGCCTGATATTCACTAAATTTATAAAATAAACTTTTTGGTAATTATTTTCTGTAAAATAGATTCAGCTATTTATTTATTTCGAGAAATCTAAATGTAGGTAAATTAATTAACCTAAATTGTTCAGTCCAAAATGCAAAAAAGTGTTTTTAAAAAGGAGTGGGAATTGGTGAATCATTTGAAATGATTTGGTGAAATAATCCATTATTTATAATTATTTCTGCTTATACCAGCACTTCATATAACCTGATAGTTTTTTTTTTTTTTTTGTTAACTTTATTATAGAATCCAATTCTTCAAGAAAAGTCTTCACGGTGACGCCTGTCACTGAAGCTGATGTTGATGGCGGTACTTCTGGACAGGCAAAGATAGGCAAGGCTAGGCCCGCAAATATAAGCGGGGATACTGGAAGCTCCCCTAGAGAAGAACCGGCATCTGCTGGTAATAATTATTTAATTTTAATATATTATTAATGATATCCTGTAGATTTTAAATTATGATTAATGATATAGACCTTAGAATCTATGACATTTAAAATTCACTTGATAATTATTTTTTTGAAAAAAAATGAGTTGATTAATAATTGTAATCTCTTAATATATATTTTATCCCTCCCCAAAACTTAAATTTAGCAGATTTCTTCGCAACAAAAGAAACATGCTTACCAAATTTCAACTCTGTAGATCTAAAAACAGGATTTTTTTTTTTGCATATATGTTTTTTTAACACACTCTTAGGAGTCAATTTTACTAAAACCTGTTCTTAGTGGATCTCTATTCAACAAAAGAAACATATTCACCAAATTTCAACTCCGTAGAGATCTAGCAGTTTCGGATATCTTGTGATAAGTAAGTGAGTAAATGAGTTGTTTTCGTCCTATATACAGAGATTATTTTGAATTTTATATAACAAGGAAATATTCAGACATGGAGAAAACCTTATAACTCAAAAAACTGTAAATAATTTTTCAAAAATTTTTTATATGATATTAATATTAAATTTTTTTCTACTGATTTCCAAAATGAGTTATTACGAAAAATGAGTTACGAAATTTAGAGATTATTAGCGTTTTCAGTGCCCTGTTCTGCTGAATTTGGCGTACTATTTAAAAAAACTTTTATTATAATAAAAGGAAAAAGAAGTTTGAGTCTTTGTGTTAAAAATGTTATCCTGATCCAATAATGCATTTTAAACTTAAATTATATAATCTTTATTGTAGAACTTCAAGCAAGCAAAGATGATGAAAAAGGAGCAACTGGTGGTGCCGATCCGGAGAAAGTTCAAAGTAGTAAGTATATATATATTATTTATTACGTAATAGAGATTACAAAGATTGTATCTTCATGTTTCAAAATATAAGTAAATGGCAAATCAGTTTATTATAAATCAATACTTTAAAGGAAATAATTGAAAAAATATTGTAAGTAGTATCAAAAAACGTTAAATGGTTTATTTTGCTACATTTTCATATCTAAACTTAAGTTTAGTTTAAGTTTTCAAAAAGCATATGCAATAATTCTGCAATTAATTCTTGATATTTTTGGGGGACTATTTCTTAGTAGGAAATAGTGGAGGTTTTTTAATTATTCTAATCTTAAGAATTTTTTATTTTAACTTCTTAGAACTTTTTTTTAATTTAAAATTTTTAGTCGAAACGGGGGTTTGATTCCTGCTGCTACTGAATATGTACCATATAGCTGTTGTAAGTTAAATCTTTCGAGGCTCTATGTTTTCACGTTGACATGATGTGGAAGTTTAGAGAGTTGGTGCTAGCTCAGGTGTTTCTTATCTTTGTTTCTTCGTCTAAAATATTATTAGTATAATTTTTTCATCAGTTTTTCAAATTATAGATATAGGCGTTGTTTTTTTTACAGAAACGTAAGGAAGAGAGAGAAAATAAGTTTATTAATTAATTAATAAATCAATCTTTCTTGAAGATAATTGGAAGAATTCTTAAAATAAAAACTAAATTTAGAATCTTCTTAAAATTTCCTAAATAAGTAAGAATATAAGAAAATTAAAAATTTGTATTAATGATTCTAAAATGTAGTCGACGGCAAATCTGATTTGTAGCTTTCAAAAAATCAAATTTGCGGGGGGAAGGAGAAGTTATTTTACATTTTTTTTTTTAATATTACAATTTGGAAATAAATTTGTGATGCTTCATACGGAACGGAAACATTTATCATTTATAGAAATTAACCTTTCTAATTCATATTTATATCGCGAGAAATAATTGAAAATATAATAATATAGTTAATATAATGTGTTTTATAAAGTATGCGCTAAATTTATAAAATAAACTCTTTTGTCATTATTTTTCATAAAGCTCATTATTTCTATTTGACGAAATCCATTACTTATAATTATTTCTGCTTATGCCAACGCTTCATACATTCTGACAGTTTTTTTTTTTTTTTTTTGAAAACTTTATTACAGAACCCAGTTCTGGTTCAAGCAAGATCTTGAAATATGCCAATGTTGATTCTCTTGCCGCTCGACGCAAGAACAAAAATAAGAATAAAAGGGGCGTAGCATCAAACGGAAAAAGCTCAGCCACCGCAAGTGGAAGCACTCCTAGAGAACAACCTCCATCTGCTGGTATAATAATTATTTATTTATAATAAATTATAAATGATATCCCATAGATTTTAAAACATGATTAATGAAGTAGACCTTAAAATCTACGATGTTTGAAAATTCATTTGATAATTATATTTTTGAAAAAAATGAGTTCATTATTAACTGCAATCTCTTAAGATATATATATATATATCTGTATGAGAGAGACAGAGAGATAGTGCTTTGCACTGAAATACTCTCTAAACTCACTCAAGGGTACAATAGCCCATGCCGGGCCAAGGCCTACTGTGCCCATCTCAATTTTCGTGATCCTGGGCGCTGAGGTGCATGAGCAGATTTTAAGGTCAGGTGGTCAGTCTTACATGAAAACCCCAGTGTTTACTTCCCAAGTTAGCTTGGTACTCATTTATCGACCCACTAAAGGGTTAAAAGACTGAGTCGATCTTTCCCAGCCAGGAGTTTGGACCCCGCACCTATGGCGTGGAAAGTCTGCTCAAAATTAAAAAAAGTTCTAAATTTCTGATGGTTTTTCCTTAAATATATGCCACAATTGAACGGTTAAAAGTAAATTCCATGCGAATTTTGTAACTCTAGTTGCAGAAAAATTCGTAAAATAGGCAACAACTGCCAGTGGCGTGCAAAGATTATTTTCATGGTAGAGGTTATGTTTTTAAAAAAAAATCGTGGATGAAAGCACTAAGACGTAATCTTTATGATAAAAATTTAAAGTATCTGTTAGTCTATGGGAAAGTTTTGAACTCCCAAACCCTACCTTTATATTCGCCACTGATAATTGCTTTTGAGAAGGATTTTTTCAGGGTTATTTTATTAATTCTTCATTTGAAACTCTTTCTAAAAATAAGAATTCCATGTAAACAATTAATTATGATACAATCGCAAATGAAAGGATGATGTTTTTCAACAACTTATGGAATTGTATTTTTGCTATTAAATAACTCTAATCAAATATTTAAATATTTCTTTGATACATCGTGCAACGACTTTTAAGCGAACTGTTGCGTTATCGATCGAGTTTCTGAGAAACGGGAAAAGCTTCTGGCGTTCCAGGAATCAACAAGTGGCTGAAAATGGAATTCTCTCACAGCACATGGCAGAAAAATTAATGTTCTTTCTAAAAATGAAAATCACTAAATAATCTAATAAATTTCAGTACTGCACAGTTAATAATTCTCATATAAGTTCGTGAAAATCATGAAACATGAATTCTTAAGGGAACAGGGTATAGAAAAGGAATATAAATTTAAAGGGCAAAAATGGGGGAGGGAGGAGAAATTTTCTGCCCTTGCATAACTAAAAGTCTAATTTTGCGAATCTACAGTCCTTCCTATTTTGTGTTAACTAATGTGAAGTTTTTAGTATTTTTAAATCATAGTTTTTGAAAATTATATTAAGGGGACATGGTGTGAAAGCAAAAAGGTCAAATGTACGAAAAAATATGTAACTGTAACAGAACTGTAAGTAAAAATTTAATAACCGAAAAAATCTTCGAGTTTTCTTTCTTTCGTTTAGTTACAAAATTAATTTTTGATCTTCTACTAACAGTTTACGTGCCAATAGTCCTCGCGTTGCGATGTTAATAAAGTCTTACTCACTCGATTTCAATAGCTGTTCGCTTTGAAAATATTTATTTTTCTAAAAATGAATTCGTTTCTAATATAATTGTTCAAATCTTCCTTATAAATGAAAAAGTACCTGAAAGACTTTTTAAAAAATACCGCAGGATACACACACACACACAGTTTTCTTTTTTTTTTCTTTCTTTTCCATTAAATAAACAAATTAAAATTTTCAAAATTCAAACTCTTTACTTTCTGAATTTTTTGAAAACACCAGCCGTTACTCACACTCTCTACTGGGTATTTCATGATGTTGTAGGACAATATATTGTTTCTCTCTCAGTAAATTATATCAAAGTTCTAGCATTAAACTTTCCCTTGTATTGAAAATCATTCTAATAGCCCCCGTTTAAGGTACAGGAATTTTTATAAAAACTTGAAAAAAATTACCTTTTACTCCCCCCCCCAAAACGCAAATTTAGCGGATCTCTACGCGACAAAAGAAACGTGCTTACCAAATTTCAACTCTGTAGGTCTAATAACTCAAAAACAGGAATTCCTCTTTTTGCATATGTGCCTCTTAACACCATCTTAAAAGTCAATTTTAGAAAAACATGTTCTTAGCGGATCTCTACTCAACAAAAGAAACATAGTCAGCAAATTTCAAGTCTGTAGAGATTTACCAGTTTCGGAGATCTTGTGGCGAGTGAGTGAGCCTTTTTTTTTTTAGAAAAAACAGAGATTATTTTGAATTTTATATTACAAGGAGAAATTCAGACAAAGAAAAAAACTTTTGAACTTAAAAAACTGTGAATATTTTTTCGAAAAAAATTTTATTTCATATTCATATTACATTTTTAACCTACTGATTTCCAAAAAGAGTTACTAGCGAAATTTAGAAATTTCAATAATTTTAATGCCCTGTCCTGCTAAATTTGGTGTCTTATTTGAAAAAAAGAAAACTTTTATTGTATGAAAAGGAAAGGGAAGTTTTTGAGTTTTGAGTCTTTATGTTAAAAGAATGTCCTGATCCACTAATGCACATTTTAAACTTAAATTATATAATCCTTTTTATAGAAAAAGCACGCGAAGGGAAGACGGTTGGTGCCGGACCCAAGCCCAAGTCTGCTCAAGGGCAAACTGGTAAGTATATATATATATGTATATATATATATATATATATATATATTAAATCAATATTTCAAAGGAAAAATTGTAAATAATGTAAGTAGTTTAGTAAGTTTCAAAAAAAACTTCTATTATATGAAAAGGAAAAATAAGTTTTTGAGTTTTGAGTCTTTTTGTTAAAAGAATGTCATCCTAATCCACTAAGGCATTTTAAACTTAAATTATATAATATTTTTATAGAAAAAGCACCCGAAGGGAAAACTGCTGGTGCCGGACCCAAGCCCAAGTCTGCTCAAGGGCAAACTGGTAAGTATATATATATATATATATATATATTAAATCAATATTTCGAAGGAAAAATTGTAAAATAATGTAAGTAGTTTAGTAAGTTTAAAAAAAACTTCTATTGTATGAAAAGGAAAAAGAAGTTTTTGAGTTTTGAGTCTTTTTGTTAAAAGAATGTCATCCTAATCCGCTAAGGCATTTTAAACTTAAATTATATAATCTTTTTTATAGAAAAAGCACCCGAAGGGAAAACTGCTGGTGCCGAACCCAAGCCCATGTCTGCTCAAGGGCAAATTGGTAAGTATATATATATATATATATTTTAAAACAATATTTCAAAGGGAAAATTGTAAAATAATGTAAATAGTATCAAAATCCCTTAAATGGTTTCTTTAGCTCCCTTTCTCTTATCTAAAATTAAGTTCAGTTTTATTATTTTAAAATTACATTCAATTAGCGTAATTTACAGATTTCAACGTTTTAATGCCCTGTCCTGCTAAATTTGGTGTGCTATTTAAAAAAGAAAACTTCTATTGTATGAAAAGGAAAAATAAGTTTTTGAGTTTTGAGTCTTTTTGTTAAAAGAATGTCATCCTAATCCACTAAGGCACATTTTAAACTTAAATTATATAATCTTTTTTATAGAAAAAGCACGCGAAGAGAAAACTGCTGGTGCCGGACCCAAGCCCAAGTCTGCTCAAGGGCAAACTGGTAAGTATATATATGTATATATATATATATATATATATATTTTAAATCAATATTTCAAAGGAAAAATTGGAAAATAATGTAAGTAGTTTAGTAAGTTTCAAAAAAAACTTCTTTTGTATGAAAAGGAAAGAGAAGTTTTTGAGTTTTGAGTCTTTTTGTTAAAAGAATGTCATCCTAATCCACTAAGGCACACATTTTAAACTTAAATTATAAAATCTTTTTTATAGAAAAAGCACGCGAAGGGAAAACTGCTGGTGCCGGACCCAAGCCCATGTCTGCTCAAGGACAAACTGGTAAGTATATAAATATCTTTAGCTCCCTTTTTCTTACCTAAAATTAAATTCAGTTTTAGTATTTTAAAATTATATTCAATTAGCGTAATTTAGAGATTTCAACGTTTTAATGTCTTGTCCTGCTAAATTTGGTGTCCTTTTTTTAAAAAAAGAAAACTTTTATCGTATGAAAATAAAAAAAAAGTTTTTGAGTCCTTTTGTTAAAAGAATGTCATCCTAATCCACACTAAGGCATTTTAAACTTAAATTATATAATCATTTTTATAGAAAAACCACGTGGTGCTGTTGGTGCCGGACCCAAGCCCATGTCTGCTCAAGGACAAACTGGTAAGTACATATATATATGTATTAAATCAATATTTCAAAGAAAAAATTCTAAAATAATGTAAGTAGTTTAGTAAGTTTAAAAAAAAAAGAAAACTTCTATTGTATGAAAAGGAAAAATAAGTTTTTGAGTTTTGAGTCTTTTTGTTAAAAGAATGTCATCTTAATCCAGTAAGGCGCATTTTAAACTTAAATTATATAATCTTTTTTATAGAAAAAGCACGCGAAGGGAAAACTGCTGGTGCCGGACCCAAGCCCAAGTCTGCTCAAGGGCGAACTGGTAAGTATATATAAATATATATTAAATCAATATTTCAAAGGAAAAATTCTAAAATAATGTAAGTAGTTTAGTAAGTTTCAAAAAAAAAGAAAACTTCTATTGTATGAAAAGGAAAAATAGGTTTTTGAGTTTTGAGTCTTTTTGTTAAAAGAATTTCATCCTAATCGACTAAGGCCCATTTTAAATTTAAATTATATAATCTTTTTTTTAGAAAAAGGACGCGAAGAGAAAACTGCTGGTGCCGGACCCAAGCCTAAGTCTGCTCAAGGGCAAACTGGTAAGTATATATATACATATATATTATTCATTACGTAATAGATTGTGAAGATTATATCTTCATATTTCAAAGTACAAGTCATTGGCAAATCAGTTCATTTTAAATCAATATTTCAAAGGAAAAATTGTAAAATAATGTAAGTAGTATCAAAATCCTTTAAATGGTTTCTTTAGCTCCCTTTCTCTTATCTAAAATTAAGTTCAGTTTTATTATTTTAAAATTACATTCAATTAGCGTAATTTAGAGATTCCAACGTTTTAATGCCCTGTCCTGCTAAATTTGGTGTCCTATTTAAAAAAGAAAACTTCTATTGTATGAAAAGGAAAAATAAGTTTTTGAGTTTTGAGTCTTTTTGTTAAAAGAATGTCATCCTCTAATCCACTAAGGTACATTTTAAATTTAAATTATATAATCTTTTTTTTAGAAAAAGGACGCGAAGAGAAAACTGCTGGTGCCGGACCCAAGCCTAAGTCTGCTCAAGGGCAAACTGGTAAGTATATATATACATATATATTATTCATTACGTAATAGATTGTGAAGATTATATCTTCATATTTCAAAGTACAAGTCATTGGCAAATCAGTTCATTTTAAATCAATATTTCAGAGGAAAAATTGTAAAATAATGTAAGTAGTATCAAAATCCTTTAAATGGTTTCTTTAGCTCCATTTTTCTTATCTAAATTTAAATTCAGTTTTTGTATTTTAAAAATATATTCAATAATTCTGCAATTCATTTTGAATATTTTTTGTGTTCCTATTTTTGAAGTTTTTTTTAGTTGTTCTAAACTAAGAATTTTTTATTTTCACTTAAGAAATTTTTGGAATTTTTTTTGTTTAATTAAAAAGTTTTAGTCAAATCGTGGGTTTGATTCCTGCTGCTACTGAAGAAGCACCAGACTTGTTGAAGACTTGTTGCAAGCTAAATCTTTTGAGGCTCAAAATTTTCCCGTTGGCATGGTGTGGAAGTGTGTAGAGTTGTTACCAGATCAGAGGTGTCATCTTCGTCTCTTCACCGTGGTTCAAAGTTACAAAGCCCTTTTAGCCAAATACCCTCGCACTTCTTTAGAATGCAATGTTAATGAAAAACCAAATCAATGAAATTTACAAGGATTGTTACCAATAGCCGTCGTATTTTGAATTGTGGCGTTAAAAAATTATCAATCGATCTATCTGTCCCAATAATTCATTTTACCGCAATCCCTTTATTTTTAAATACTTTTTAGAAAAACTACACATTTAATATGAAAGGAAATTCAAAGAATAGGTTACAAAATTTTAAAAACGTGTAATTGCATCTTTCAACAAATACGTGTTTTTTTAAAAATTTTTTTCCAAAAATAATTACATAAACAATCATTGCTACAACAATTATTTTTAATGAAACCTATTCTTTTTGAATCTGAGGAAATTAGTTTAAAGGTTTCTACATCATCACTAATTAAAATTAATGCTTTAATTTAATAATACTTATTATTATGTAATCTCTGAATCACACATCATCCTTTCCACAAATGGAAATTTTTTCAAAATTTTAATGATCTACATAATTAACATTATTTCTTAATTTTGTTTGAATTATAACTCCGCCCTACAAGTTGCCTGAGATTATTACAATACCTAATTCTTCGAATTTCTACCCATACTGTATCAATAGTATTTTAAGATGCAGTTCCATTTAACTTGCTGCAACTCCACCGCCCTTGCCTTGTAAAATGTGTTTTAGTTAGACTCGGGATTTAAACTTTCGAACCAATTAGTTTGAATCGAAAAATTAAATTAATTTAAAATTACTGTGTGTACTCTGAAATTAAAAGTAAAATTTTTTTGTTACTAAACCGCAAAATGTTTTTTGATTATTTTGTATTCTAAACCGAAAAATGTTTTTGGAATATATATTTTTTATTCTAAAACGCAAAATATTTTTGGAATATATTTGCTACTAAATCGCAAAAGGCTTTTGAATATTTTTGCTAATAAATTGCAAAATGTTTCTTAATATTTTTGCTTCTAAATTGCAAAATGCTTTTGAATATTTTTGCTTATAAATCGCAAAATGTTTTTTTTTATATTTTTGCTACTAAATCGCAAAGTTATTTCTCTCTACTCTTCAGTAGTACTCATAGTGGTAAATATTATTTTCGGCCGCAAGTCTCATTTCGTACAAACTTATGCGTATCAGCTCTGCTACGGTGTGGGACGGTCGTTCTCTCGTACACCTCTACCCTCAATGTTACAGGATAAAGCGTACCCCTAGTGCAAGGCGTTCTTGGGTATTCCTTTAAGCATTCTACAGGGCCGTAGTAGCCTAGTGGTCAAGGTAACGAACTCGTGGCCGGCGTGTCATGAGTTCGAGCCTAGTACCACTGAAAACTCCCCATGTATGGGAGCGATGCACATCAATTCTGTCCAGATCTCTAACGTTCTCCCGTTGGTGTGGCTGCTAAGAGAGGGGAAGGCAGCTCAGGTGTCATCCTTGACCATGGTTCAAAATTACCAGGTCCGTCGCCAAAAGCTCTCGAGTAGCTGGACAGTGTGACGTAAATATTCACTCACTCAGTAGGGATTCCACAGGAAAAGAAATAAAATATAATACAAAAAGTATGATCTTAAGTTTATTACTAAGAAAAATTATACAATAACTCATCTTACTTTATATCGTGGAAGAATTTTCACAGCTATCCTATTTTCTTACAACCTTGAAATTGATACATAGCAGACGTTTATAAAACGAAAATGGTAGGTATTAATTATTCATATTTGGGACGAGATACTACAACTATAGAAGAACTACACTGAATCTTCACAAGATTCAAATTGTTTTACAACCTAAAATTGAATATATTAAAGAATTTTTGAAAATGGAAGTGGTAGGTATTAATTTTTTATATTTATCACGAGGAAACTACAATTATAGAAGTAGAGAAGTCTTAAGATTTTTTGAAGATCTGTTCTTCTATACAAAAGTAAGTCCCAGAAGCGACGTTTTTAAGTAGGGTTTCTGATTTCCCGGGTTTTTCCATTCCCGGGAATGTCCGGGAAATCCCGGGAATGTAACTGTCGTTCCAGGGATTCCCGGGAATACATAAAAATTTCAAAACATTTAAAACCAAGTTATTTTTAAATAAAATCAATAATAATTATGTAAAAAAAGGAAACATATAAATTCCAAAATTAATTCTTATTTATATATTGAGCTAAAATTACAATATAATCAATTGATTATTCATTTTTAAAATAGGATTTCAGAAAGCATAAGCAGTTTATTCTTTTATCCCTCAGGCATGGAAAAAATGTTACAATTAAAGATTTTGTAATTAAAAATCTTGGGGGGAAAATTCACATTTGAAAAATAATTACTAAAATTAATGTTCCATTACTGACTCACATGCGTTTGAAAATTAACCAGTTAAAGCTGAATCAATTATTTCTCTAATGTTGCTACTAAGAGATAAATATTAATAAATACTTGAAAACTCATTTGCTTCTGAAGTACCGATAATGTACGTTAAAAATATTAATTATTGTTTTTAAGATATTTATTTGTATAACCGATTTCTTGTTTATGGAATTGCTATTTACTGTAACAGAAAAAAAATAGAAATGAAGAATCTCACACGAGAAAGTTAGGTTTAGAAAAATAATAAATAAGAAAAATTGCGTGATTGCTTATAAAAATATTCTCCCCCAAACAGTCTGTAGGTTCATTCCCTTCTTCAAATTGCTGGTTCAATTAAATAGCTCATAATAAAGACAAGTATCTGAAAAAAAAATGTTTTTTAATTAAATAATAGTTTTAGGTAATAGTACTTACGTTTTCCACATAAATCAAGATCTTGGAACTTCAATCAATTGGTTTGGCTATGAAATGCGATTGCTTTACAAACCCAATACTTCTTGAAAACGAAGCTTGATACACAGATAGGAATTGATCTAGACCACACAGTGGGTGGCCAGCCTTTTTGGGAATAGTGCCTCAATCTGACATAAAAAAAATTATGCGTGCTACTTCCAACTTTTCCAACAAGAAAAACATGAAAAGGTGGGAAAATGTTACTTATAGATTTTTTATAAGGCTTTTACGCCAATAACACATTTTTTTATGGATCGAAGTAGTATATATTTAAAAATAATATAATAAATAAGACTAAAAAAATTAAGTTCCATTGGTAATAAATTTTTACAGGTTCAATGAGTTAAGTTAAGTATAAAATAATATTTCAATAAAACTGTAAAAAGAAAATTGGACAGTAAGCCTTCGCGTGCCACTATTACAACTCCGCCGTGCGACCCTATTGCGCGCGTGCCACGGGTTGGCCTCCCCTGATCTAGACATATACTCCTTTCCACAGCTAGCTGGAAAAATCCTCACCCTCAACGTTCTCATATTACACTCTTACCCCACAGTTGTGGTAACGAACATTCCTTCTTCCTGATGTTTCGTTTGAACGATCGCAAATTGCTACAATAGGGTCAGATAACGATGTCCGAGGTTGAAATCTACAGTCAAGTCAAAAATAGCTACCTCATAGATAATTCAAGACCCGTGCGATTCCCGGGAAATCCCGGAAACGAAGTATGATTCCCGGGAATAAAAAAAGTACAGAAATCTTGTGATTTCCGGGGAACTCGGGAAAGAAACCCTATTTTTAAGAAGACAGTATTTGTGGCATACTTTATCAAATACTGGTACAGATTGTAGTCCGTAAAACATAAATGTGCGTAAATCATTCAGTTTCACAAAGCTAGGCTCAAAGTGACTCGTCCAACTGCCGTCTTTTAATTAAAAGAGTAATGAGAGATGGTGAAGACGCAGTAATCATCGTTTGAAACTTTGCACTCGCTTAAAAAAAAAAGGTTTTAACTAATTTATATAACTTCAGTTCGATGCAAAAAATACTTAATTTTAAAATAAGAAAACCCCAAACTAATTTATTTTTCTATATTAAAATATTAGGTTGGGGAATAAGTTCGTAGCGGGTTTGTTAAAGACGTTTATTTAAAAAAATCAACAAATATAATAATAAATGAATCAATTATATGTATTCGCCATTGCTGTTTACAGCCTCTTCGCACCTCCCCACCAATTTGTCTATGCTGCTCCGCCAAATATCGCCCGGTCTGGTATCAGAGAAGCTGTTGAGCCAGTTTTTAAGGTCCTCTTCGTTGTCGAAGGTAACTTCCCTCATATAGTTCGACAAGAAGCGGAATAGATGGTAATCCATCAACGGACGCTCCAGAGAATACGGCGGATTTAGAGAGACCTCCCATTCGAGCTTTTGGAGTGCTGCTTTGACGGCATGTGCAACATGGGGCCTGACGTTGTCGTGAAGGAGTGTGTCTTGGCCTTGTCGATGGGGTCTTTTCCGTCGAATAGCCTCTTTCACGAGGTGTAGCTGGACTATGTAGAGCTCCTTGTTGACCGTAGCACTTTCGAGTATTTCCCAATGTACCATGCTCTCCCAGTCCCACGAAACGCAGATTATAGTCTTCTTTAGGTGGAGGTCATGCTTGGCTCTCGGCTTTGGCGTATCTGTTGGAGCCACCCACTTCTTTCTTTGCTTCATATTTATGTATAGGCATCATTTTTCGTCTCCAGTGACCATTCGGTACAAAAAACTTTATTTATGACCTCGTGTTGCTCGATGGCGGGCTAGATGCTGAAAAGCGATTTGAAGGTGATTTTCTTTGTTGTTCTCGTTAAGCTCGTGAGGCACCCAGGCTCCCAATTTTTAGGCAAATCCTATTGAATGAAGATGATTGAGAATCGTTTTATGATCGCAATTCATTTTTTTGGCCAATTCATGATTTGTTTGGTGACCGTCCTTTTTCAAAAGTGCTTTGAGACGCTCTTCGTCGAATTTAGAAGGTCTTCCGCTGCGGCGCGAGTCTCGTCGACGTCAAAATCACCATTTTTGAACTTTGCAAACAGTTTTCGGGCTGTAGACATGCCTATGACACCTTTTTCGTATATACTGTAAATGCCCCGAGCTGCTTCAGCAGCTTTTTGCCCTCGATGAAAAGCGAAGAAGAGCAGATGTCAAAAATGTTGCTTTTTACATCCTGGATGTTCCATTCCTTAGCCTTAAAAGTAATAAAAAACTATAAAATACTCAAAAAGACAGCACAGTTTTGTAGAGCGGAAAGAGTTCTATGGAATGAATATTATATCATTTGTCAAACAGCAAAAAAAAATCGTTGTAAAACAAAAACAAAAAGTAAATAAATAAAAACCCTACGAACTTATTCCTCAACTAAATGTTTTTTTTTTTAATTTTATTTTTGCAAGATTTGCGGCAAAGAAAAAGAATTGTTGATAAATATGTTTCATAGTCCTTGCTTTGGTAAGAATTTTAGCAGTCATGAGATTAAGTTATTTAATAATGCTTTATTATTCTTTCGAATCAAAAGATGGGCAGATACAAAATCCAGTAATTAACTATAGTATATGACATTTGTAGTTTATTTAATTATAATAAATTGTATTAGTTATTTGGCTAATTAATTGTCTAAATTTTTATAGCTGTAGATTGTAGCTATATATTTATAACTATAGATAAATGTATTATAATTCGAAGATATAATTACTACAACAGCGAAAATTAGTAATTAGCTGAAATACCTCTTTCATACACTGAAAGGAAGATACTTAGGTAGGACACATTTCTACACTTAAGGAGACTGAAATATTTCACTTTTAATTCATCTGAATTTTAAAAAAAAGTTTAAAGCATGAAATATTATATAGAAACATTATTCTAAAACTTAATTATTTCCTTATATATTTTTAAATCATTCAGACACTCTTGGAAAAAGATTTGTAAAAAACCAATTAACTTGATAAATACTTCTTTCACTACTATGTTTATGAAAAATAGCATTAAATCTTATTCTGTACTATAACTTAAGTCTTTGGAGGTATTTGAAAGAATTTAAAAACGAAAACATACAGTTATCTTTTAGCTGATCAAATAGATAGAAAATTTGTTCCTCCTGGCTTTTATCTAATATGTTTGTTGGTCCATAAATAGGGAAAGAGATAAAGTCGACCATTTCAATTAATTCCGAAAAAAAATGCTTATTGAACTACCCTTAACAACAAAAGTACTTGAAAATATAATTTAATTCGTATAGGGAGTGGAGTGTTTTCCGAGAAAGTTAAGATATATTTCCGGCTTTATGAAACCATCCTATCAGTAAAGTAAACATCTCCCCCTCCACTTTTATTTGCTTTTAAAAAAAATTTTAATACTTTTGTTTTTTTCATCCCCAACCCCTTTCATTTTGTATTCTGTTTATAAAGATTAAAGATAGATGCTTTCCAGACTGAGAAGAATTTATTCACCATCATTTCAGAATTAAAATGAAATGAAGGTATCCGACTATTGCGACAGCTTTTTTTTATAAAAAAAAATGGAGGTATGGGAATTTTTTTAGTGGGGGGGGGGGAGGTTAGATTTCCTTAGTACGTTTTAAGAAAAATATGCTAAAATAAGGAAGATAAAAATAAATTATTTTTTATAAAATGGGAAAAAATTGTTAAAAATTTACAAAAAATCACATAAATGGGGCCCATTGTGTACCAAAAGTTAACGAACAAATTTTCATTTTTTCAATTCTGATGTATTGCTATGACATTCATTTTTAAAATGACCTTCAGGATAACAGATATTTTAATTTTTACAAAAACTAGAGCATTTTATCTTAGTTATTGTATAAAGTTAGTCATTGCTTAAAAAAAACAGTGATTATATTAACATAAAGGACTGTAAATTTTGTTATAAAACAGTTATTGATAAATCTGAAGGTTTAAACACTTCTATTATACAGAAAATACACAAAAAAAATTTTAGTTAATTATTTTCAAAACCTTTTGAGCAATTCCTGGCCCCGTTTGAGCATTTTAAAAAAAACACATTTTGAGTTTAACGCATTTTAAAGCATGACATCTTGCTTAAAGTAATGGCATTTGTTTTTACTAAAATACTTATAGTTTTTTTCTAGTGAACGGAAAATAATAAACTTTGTATTTCTTATAAAGCTAATAAGAGGTCTATAAAATAAAACCATAAAAAAGTTGTAAATTTTTGGCAAATTTCACAATTTTAGTGTAGTTGGATACCGTAAACCAGAATTTATTTCTTTTGAAATTAATTAATTTCAAAGGAGGACGAATAGTACTAAAAACCATTTAGAATTTTTGCTATAAGTGACTTCATTAACTATTCCTCCACTTTTTAAAAAATAAATGTGAAATCTAATTTATATGTTAAATATCCAGTCACGTATTTTTAGAGTAGAAAATAGATATTAGAGTAGAAAATTAGAATAACAAATTAATTTTTTTATCATTTAGAGAATACCCTGATTTTTAATAGTTTGGCGATATATTTGTACGTTAAAAATATTTTTTCCCCATTGATTCATGCTTCTCGTGATAATTTTTTTTTTTTTTTTTTGACCATAGAATCTTTTAAGTAAATTTGATTTGAGTTTAACTTCGGTAAACTGAATAAATTGATAAGAATATAAAAATATATAAATTATATTTGTGTGTTAAAACTATTTTTTTCTATTGATTCGTGTTTCTCATGATACGATTTTTTTTAAACATCCAACTTCATAAGACAAATATGTTTTTGAAATAATCCGTAGTATGCTGGATAAATTGACGAGAATAAAAAAATCAGCATAGAAGTAAAACGTAGTAGGAAAAGAATTACCTTAAGTCTTTTAATTGAAATATGATGAATTATTATTAAAAATAGTTTATTTGGTATCTCTAGCTATACCACTACAATTTATATTTTAGTTTTAATTGTTAACGGACTACACAAATCATCATAATGAATCGCTTTGAAGGGCATTAAACTTTTCATCCATTTTGTAACTTTTAATTAATCTATATATACATATAGGGCAAAAATGACTCACTCCCTCATCATAGCATCTCCGGAAAACCTGAGACTTGAAATTTAGCAGATATTTTTCTTTTATTAAACAGAAATACTGCAAGAATGGGGTTTATGGAAATGGACCCTCTCCCCCCCCCAAGAAGGAGTTACGTTGGCGTTATAGATAAATATACCTTTGTTTTAGGAACTCATGTCAAAAGCTAAAAGGGGTCTCGGGGGTGTTAACCTTTTCTGGAGGGCTGAAAATATAATCAATATTCAAATACATATAACTCTTTTAAATTTAAATTAAATAATTCGAATCTCTTACACATTATTTATAAAGGAATGAGGCTTCAGAAAAGTATAAAATGTTTAAAATATAATCATAATTAAAAAAATTATAAGCATATGAAAATAAGAAATTTTTTTATAAGAAATATTAATTAAGTTTTACTGCGCGCAAGCTATTTTCTAAAATAGTAGCCTTTGATGCATAAAACTTTATAGAATTATAAAATGCATCATACACTTTAAGCCCTAGTAAATTAAGAATAATATGTCTTTTGTATTTCAAAATATTTGAAAAATATATTGAAATTTTTTAAAAAATTTTGGAAACATAATTTTTTATTTTTTTAAGAATATAATTTATTATTCTATTTATTTAAATTTACTACGGTGTAATAAGGATACATTTAACTTTATAAATCAACTTATTGCTAGTAATTAAAGCTAATACTTTTGAAAATAGCAGGGAAATAAGTGATAAAATGATGTAGTATATTTAATGGTGATGCAGAATATGCAGTGATAAAATGATGTAACAGATAATGCTGCATATGTGTGTTTATGAAGGTTCAAAAATAAAAAAAAAATAATGATAAAAGACTCATTTAATACGATGAGGGGGAAATAAATTTACTTATCATGGATATTTTAAGCTAGTTGAGATCTCAAAGTCAAAATGGTGGTTACAAAGTCCATAAATAAGAAAATAAAATCATTTTTAAGGAACTACACAAATCAAAATAATTTCTCAGGAAGCAAACTAGATAAAGATGTAAATCAATTTCACATTCAAAAGCTGAGAATATTAGAAAAAAGTAAACAAAATTTAAAGATTTTCTCTCGGTTTCTTTAAGAAAAGTAATTTCGATTTTGAAGAATTTTGAAACAAACTACAATTTTGATTACGTGGTAAAAACTAGGCCTTAAAAGTAAAGTTTTAAAATTTCTCAAAATTCTTGTGTTATTGAACGCTTTAAATTCTTCTTAAAGATAGTTCTCTTAAAAATGTGTGAAATATGTGTTGCTGTAATCTTTTCATTTCTTAAAAACAACAAGAGAATAAGAGAAAGAAGTTGGTATACGAGCTGTGGCAATTAAATTCCCGGACTGGCAGGTCCTAGCCGTTATGCTTGGTTTGAAAGAGTGGGAATTGAATTCTGTTGAGACCTTGATCTTTTTTTTTTCCAGTGCTGGTAGCTCATTGTTCCCCATCCCTCAGGCTAGTTCAGTTCTTTTTTTTTTTTAATCCTTGTTTGAGAAAGACGTTGTTGGGCCGAAGTGCCTCGATCATGATAAACGTAAAAATCGAGCTTCGAAATTCCTCGTGAAATAAAAAAAACCCCTCCAACTGAATATTTTAAATTGTTAAAGGAGTGTTTGGGGATAATTGCACGCCACATAGTCAAATTTTTGAATGGCACAAATGATTTTCGGAAGATTGGGAAGCTTCTGTGAAAATGATGAACGTTCTTGTTGATCTGCGATATCAAGCACATCGTTTTTGTTCAATATTAATGGCATCATCATGTTTGAATGGGTACCTAGAGACCAAACTGTAAAACAGCAGTACTACATTGAGGTCCTGAGAAAGTTTAGAGAAAGAATGAGGAAGAAAAGGCAAGATCTGTAGAGCAACAACACATGGATTTTGCACTAAGACAACACTTCGGTGTACATTGTGCTCTCTGTAAAACAGTTCTTGACGCAAAAACTCATTAATGTGCTTGAGCATCCACCTTACTCTTCAGATCTCGCACCATGCGACTTCAACCTGTTTTTTAAAGTGAAAAATGCATTTATTGGAACAATTTTCAGTCTGTCGGTGAGGTGAAGTTAAAAATGGCACACTTACTGAAGATGGTGACACCCCTAATGAGCTACAGCACTGATTTGAACGGTGAAAAACTCGTATGCAGCTTTGTATTGACAGGAAATACGAGTATGTTGAAGAGGATTAAAAAGTATTTGTACATTGTTTTCAGTAAAGCTAATTTTTTCAGACTAGTTCGGTTATTTAATTGTCACGGTTTCGTTGAAAGCGGAACACCAAGAAGTGAGCTTTGGATTCAACTGAAATTTAATACACATAATCATACAGATGAAAGAATCCCTGATCCCGAAATTAAGATAACTAAACAAATACAATGTTTACTACTAGATAAATAAAATAAAATATCAATAACGAGTCAGACTGCCTTGTACTGGCGTACGTATCGCAACACGATCTGGTATTGAGTTGCTAAGACATTGGGTATAGTCTTGAGTCAGATGGGCCCACACATCGAGAACAGTCACCTCCAAATCCTGTACATGAAGGCTGTATAGGGGACAAATCCGGGGGGCGAACAGGCCATGAAAGAGTTCAGGCATGACGTAGAAAGTCTTGAACTGCTCAAGCTGTATGCAAGCGAGCATTATCTTGCTAAGATATTGTCCCTGGAAGACCTCTTAGGAATGACTCCATGGAGGGTTGAAGAATGTAATCAGGATAACATTGGCCCCTTAAGGTCCCAAGTACCATAGTTAAAGTGGACCAGCTATCATAAGTCAAGTCTCCCCTTCCCCCTCAAACCATTACATATTCTGTGAGGACACTGTGTAGTGCGAAAGTGGGAGGGGAATTGTACCGTTTACCAAGACCTCTCTCCAGTGGCGTAACGGAAAATATTAGGCCTCCCCCCCTGTAAAGTGAAATTTTGGGCCCCATGTTGGACCTTACAAAGGGCTGCAAAACCATAAGATAACTTCACTGGGCTCCCTAGAATCCTGGACCCCCCCCCGTCATGCGGGAGTGCAAGTTACGCCACTGCCTCTCCTCTCCCGTACGTGACTATAATCTGTCTCCATAACGAACTAGAGAATTCATCACAAAACATTCATGATTTGCAAATTTGTGGCATTCTACGTTGCTCTTACGCGACACCATTGTAGACGGCGTCGCCAATTCTTCGGTGGTAAATGGAATACTCGAAAAGGACACTTGGATTGCAGATACGCTTCGCCAAGGTATATAGAAATGGTTCGTGGAACAACTGGCACGATCCCTGAAAACTTGCCGCATGATCGTCCGATTATCTTGCTCGTCATCTTCCTGTTCGTCTCAGGTTCTCCGCAAGTGGATATCATCTCGTGTCTACTGCTCCCTACATGATTTAACGGCATTCTCCAAACGAGCGGACTGGCGAGCAACGCGGTTTTCATGTCGATGACCAGGCCTCTCTCTAACTCGCTTAACTGTGCGAAATGTCTCCTCACATGTATATCTGGTATTCTACGCTTACTTAAGTCTTCTTAGAGTCAGAACGTAATTGTATCGCTTATGAATCTTCAACTATGCTCCAGTTGAAGTCCTTGAACTACTTTGTAAAGTTCCGCAATTGTATCTCTCTTCCTTCTTATTGCGCTATTTTCAATGCTCCTGAATGTATTTTAGAAGCTACACACAAGTGATTTTTTTATTTACTGTAAATGCGAAAGAAGAGTTTGTACTGCTGTCTTAACATGGCTCCAGCTGTATAATTTATATAATTTACAGTGGATTGAATATTTTTTTAAAAATTAATTAGTTATATTTTATTTTGTAAGTTTGTACTACATTTTGAAAAAAAAATAAGTGTGACTAAGTGTTTTTAACATCATACTCTAAAGCACAGCGAAGGCTGTTGGTGACGCACGTCGTAATTTTGAAACACGGTCAAGTGATGAGGGTGATATCAAAGTTAGCACCTCACTCTCTTAATGTTCTCGCCATGTCACGTAAGGACTTAGAACCCAAACAAATTTAACGGGCATCAGCTCCTCTACACGGTGTGTTTTCAGTGACATCAGGACTGGAGTCCGCGGTTTGACAGTGCCTGCCACGAGTTCATGATCCCTTAGCGTCTGAAATTGTGGGGCATATAAGTAATTGACTTCATCATGGTCAGTATAAACATACTTGGGAAAATCTGAGAAAGAATGAACGATCGGAACAAAAGATTTCTTTTACTGAACATATTCTTTATTTTTAGCCATTATTAAATTCCTGTAAAATACCTTTATTTTTTAAAAAATTTTTTATTCTTTCTTGCATTTTAAGCCGTCCTTAGCAATATGAATTTTATAATTTTTTTCCGAGAGGTATTTATTTGTATGCCCATGCATAAAATTTCTATATCTATATATATAAAGGAGAAAAGCGACTCACTGACTGACTGACTGACTGACTGACTGACTAATCACGAAATCTCTGGAACTATTCAACCTACAGACTTGAAATTTGGTAGACATGTTCCTTTGATAGAGTAGACATCAGCTAAGAAGGATTTCGAAACGCAAGGGGCGTTACGGGGGTTAAGGGATTTAATAATAATTGTTTCCATGTTTAAACTACTTGATGTACAATCTTGAAATTGGGTAAGCGGATTCCTTTCAGAGAGTAGAGATCCGCTACAAAATGAGTTTGCTGAAAATCGACCCCCAAGTGGCGTTGCAGGGGCTTAGGGGCGTTATAGATAATTATTTCCATTTTTAAACTATTTGACGCACTGTCTTTAAATTTGATATATATATAGATTCCTTTCGTAGAATAATGATCAGTTACAAAACGGGTTTTGTGAAAACAGACTTCTAAGTGGCGTTGCGGGGGATTAAGGGGCGTAATAGATAAATATATCCGTTTTTAAACTACTTCAACTACCTGCTTGAAAATTGGTAGGTAAGTTTCTTTCCTGGAGTAAATATCCGCTACAAAATGGGTTTTGGGAAAATTGACCCCCAAGGGGTGTTGCGGGGGCGGGGGGTTTAAGGGGCGTTATAAATTCCTATTTTTAAGTTATTAGACGTACAGTCTTGAAACTTAGTAAGCAGATTCCTCTCATAGGGTAGAGATACGCTAAAAATGGGCTTTGTGAAAATTGACCCAAGTGGCGTTGAGGGGACTTAAGGGGCGTTATAGATAATTATTTCCATTTTTAAACTATTATACGCACAGTCTTTATATTTGATAAAGAGATTTCTTTCATAGAGTAGAGATCAGCTATAAGAAGGTTTTGTGAAAACAGGCCTCAAGGTGCCGTTGC
Source organism: Trichonephila clavata (assembly GCA_019973975.1). NCBI lineage: Eukaryota > Metazoa > Arthropoda > Arachnida > Araneae > Nephilidae > Trichonephila > Trichonephila clavata. The sequence continues at coordinate 661,369 of BMAO01021060.1, read as the reverse complement.
AGGGGAATAAGTGGCGTAAGAGATAAATATTTTCGTTTTTAAACTATTTGACCTACCTGCTTGAAAATTGGTAGGAATGTTTCTTTCATGGAGTAAATATCCGCTACAAAACGGGTTTGGAGAAAATTGACCCCAAGGGGTGTTGCGGGGGGTTAAGGGCAGATATAAATAATTATTTCTTTTTTTAAACTATTAGACTCACAGTCTTGAAATTTGGTTAGCAGATTCCTCTCATAGGATAGAAATACACTGCAAAATGATTTTGTGAAAATTGACCCCTAGGTGGTGTTGGGGCATTATTGATAATTTTTTTGCATTTTTAATTAATTGGACGCACAGTCTTCAAATTTTGCTAAGCAGATTCCTTTCATAGAGTGCAATTCCCCTACAAAATGGGTTTTGTAAAAACAGACCCAGAAGTGGCGTTGCGGGGGCTCAAGTGGCGTTATAGACAATTATCCCCATTTTTAAACTGTTAGACGTACAGTCTTGAAATTTGATAAGCAGATTCCTTTCGTAAAGTAGAGAACCGCTACAAAATGGGTTTCGCGAATATCAACTACTAAGTTTAATTTCGGGAGATTAAGAGGCGTAATCGATAAATATTTCCATTTTTAAACTACTTGATCATCCTGCTTGAAAATTGGTAGGCATGTTCCTTTCATGAAATAGAGTTCCTCTAACAAAGAGTAAAATGAAAATTGACCCCTAAAGATGTTTGCGAGGGGTCAAGAGGAGTTACAGAAAAAAATTCCTGTTTTAAATTGTTAGACCCATATACTTGAAATTTGTTAAGCATGTTTCTTTTGTTGAATAGGGATCCACTAAGAATAAATTTTAAGCAAATCAAGTTCTGGGGGTTGCAGGGGGTTACTGGGACGTATTGACAAAAAAATTACTTTTTTCGAGCTACAAGGACTATAATAATGAAATTTGGTTTGCATTTTTCTTTTGTTGAATTGAAATCCGCTAAGAGCGGTAATTTTGGAAAACGGCTCTCAACGGGATTACGGGGATATTTATAGTAAAACTTTTGCTTTTTTCTGTTAGATTTAGACTTGAAATTTGGCTTGCATGTTGAATTTACGGAGTAGAGATCCACCGAAAATTGGTTTTGCGGGAATCCACTTGGTTTTTGAGTTACGAAAGAGCAAACATCATTGTATGCTTCAATTTTAGAGATTTTTAGAAAATACAAATTAGATGAGTTCTGCCCTTTTTTTTTATCAACAGGTGACAGGTACAGGTATAAGTATATTTTTCAATTCAATCGAATTCTTAATGCTAGGACTTAGATATCAATACTTTATACATATATATAAGCAGTAAAAATTTATAAAACATCATGAAATACCCAGCGAAGCGGGCGGGTAACAGCTAGTATTTTATAACACCAAGATTTTGAGAATGAAATGTAATTGATATTGACAGGTTATTAATTTTATTATAATACGATTTAAACCTTAATTCGGAAACTGAATAAATAGGCTGAAATTTTATAATTTGATGCTACACCAATTAATACAAAATTATACATTATTTTCAATAAATGTTATTATGTTGTGCACACACTCAATATAGTCCCGAAAACTCGGCCTAATGTGAACCGAAGGGTGGCCGAGTTTGTGAAAATGCCGCTTTATCGAGAATGGGATTAAAAAAGAATAAGTACAGTTTCAACATCCTAATGTCCAGTGGTGGTCTTCAAACTGTATTCCACGGAATCATGGGGTTCCACAAGGCATATTCAGGGGTTCTACGTGTCACAATAAAAAAGTCGAAAAGAAACATAAATACGAGTATGTATGCAAAATGGATTCAGGTTCTCTATGAAGTTTATATAATTATATGTATCTAAGTCTCATCCAATTAATTAAAACCAAAATTTTTATTTATATATAATATCTTTATTTTGCAATACTTTTTAAACTTGTATTAAAAATAATAAATAAATAAATAAAAGAATATAATAATATAAATAATATTATAATATTATTATAATAATATAATATAATAATATATTATAATAATATAATATTATTATAATAATATAATAAAATAAATATAATAAAAGAATATTAAAGTATTTTATCTTTTTATATATACAGTCGACTCTTGATAATTTGAAGTTGGAAGGACCAATGAAGAACTTCGAATAATCAAGAGTTCAAATTATCAGAGGGTAGGAAAAATTTTTAAAAAACCCTAAGAGAAATTTTTTCTAACACATTTAAATTTGAAATTATGTAATAAAACAACAATTGAACATATGTATAAAATTATTTAGAAGTGTTTTTAAAAAAGTACAAATTATACAGTATAAAGATTATACAGAAGTTATAAGTCCCGTATTAAAAGAAAACATTCAATACACGCATACACAATCCTACGCATCTCTTCTTCACAATAGCGGACCATCCCTTCTGAACACATGAATAGCAAGGCCACGTGTGAAAACGAAACATATGGACGGTTGACAACAGATACGGTTGGTCTATTGACCACTTGAAGAAGGAAAGCAATAAAAGTGTCGTTTCGTCTGAGGATACAGAAAACACAAAGAAGGGGTAGTAGACAGATGGTCATTAAAAGGGCTACGTTACAGGGGAGACACGCAGAGACAATACAATAGAAAAAACTTGTAAGCTCCAACTTTTTTGCTACATGACTGTTCATGATAGTGAGTGTTTAAATTGTCGAGAGTCTGGCCACCGTAAATGCAACACCCTGAAGGAAGCACACAAATAACATGAAATTTACAACATGCATTAGCGGAGGTAAGATATGCAAATGAATAGAATTTCAGCGCAGACACACATCATGCACGCCTGTGGCGTCACCTCAATTTAAGGCTTGGAGATTTCGACGATTTCAAGCTCGGCAATTGTGTTTTTCTTGTGGTTTTTTCAAAAAAAACGATCAGTTATGTCTCGTAGAAAACAGCGATCTGCTTTTGATCAAGTATCTGAGTTCGACAGAGGAAGGATAGTGGCCTACCGAGATTGTGGATTATCTTTCAGAGAAATCGGTAGTCGCGTGTTGGACGAAACCAAACAACTGTAATGCGGATATGTGACCGCTGGATGCAGGAGGGTACGACAGACCGACGTGGTCGATCGATCCACCTCAGTGCACCACGTCACGTGAGGACAAACAAATTGTGCGCATGGCAGTGACGGATCGCTCAGTCACATCACGAACCATAGCACAGCTCATTGAGTCTGTAACGCATCATTCAGTGTCTGCGCGTACCATTCGACGCCATTTACAGCAGAGTGGTCTATCCGCAAGACGTCCATTGCTTGGTCCACCCTTGACGCAGAACCACAGACGTCTCCCCGCCAATGGTGCGATGGAAGAAGGATGTGGGCGGCAGATTGGAATAATGTTGTCTTTACTGACGAGTCGCTCATCTGTCTGCAACACCACGATGGTCGCATTCGAGTCTGGAGACACCGTGGAGAGAGGATGCTGAACAGCTGCGTTATGCACCACCTCACTGGTTCTGCACCGGGTATTATGGTATGGGGAGGTATTGGATATCACTCTCGCACTCCTTTAGTACGCATTGCCGGTACTTTAAACAGCCAGTGCTGCATCTCCGAGGTGTTGGAACCAGTTGTCCTTCCTTACCTTCAGGGCTTGGCCACAGCCATATTTCAACAGGATAATGCGCGACCACACATGGCACGCATTGTCCAAAGGTTCTTCGTCAATTACCAGATTGAATTGCTTCCCTGGCCGGCTCGCTCTCCGGATCTTTCGGGGATAGAAAACATGTTGTCCATGGCTGCTTGACGATTGACCCAGATTACACCCCCAGCTGCCACACCAGATCAACTTTGGCAACGTGTGGAAGCTGCTTGGTCTGCTGTACCCCAAGAACACATCCAAAGTCTCTTTGAATGAATGCAGAAGCGTGTGGCAGCGGTGATCTCCAACAATGGCGGCTACTTTGGCTACTGATTCTGTCAGGAACCACACTTCACAGAAGTCTATAAATTTAATCATTTGATACTTGGTCAACATGTTATCTACAAAATAAATTTTGTTGTGATATCTCTTGCCTTTCTTGGTGTTGCATTTACGGTGGCTAGCAGTGTAGTCGGGCCAGCCACAGATTTTACTTCGAAATATTAAGTGTACCCAAACGTATTGTTTTAGTTCGAAATATCAAGAGTTTTTCTAGGGACTGAGCATATACTTCAAATTATCGAGAGGTTCGTATTATCGAAGGTTTGAATTACCGAGAGTCGACTGTATATACTTCCTCCTACATTGCGAGTATTGCATTGTTCACTATCTCAGGTTCCACGAGATAATTTTACTCTCGTTAGTTAGCACAATGTCTTGCAAAGTTAAATAGTTTTCTAATGGAAAATACACATTTTTGCAGCATTGGAAAAAACCCACCTATAATAAAGGAAAGGAAACAACATATCATAAGATTCTATGTTTAATCTAAATTTAATTAATAACGGTTCCTAAATTTTAAGTCGCGAATTCATGCAAAATACACAGTATTTCTTACACAGCTATAAACATTTAATGACATTCTGAACATTGTGTTTAAGGGAAATATAGTTCTCAACGTAGTGGTTACAAAAACAAAGTATTAAAAAAAATTAAATTCGGAATATGTTTAATGCGATTGCTTTTAATCTGAATAGTTTCTGTGACTTCAACAGAGTTTGTGTGAAAAAAAAGAAAACACATATTTCAGTTACTAACATGGGTGTAGCTACCACCGTATCAATGAAACGGGGCCCCCAAGTGACAGTTGCCCCTAAATGCGCAAGCAAAAAATCATAAAATTTTAAGGGATTCAGAAAAGAACCCCTAAGGAATTTTGGTACAAGGCCCACTCATGATTAGCTGCGCCAGTGGTTACTAAATATAATGCCTGGATAGGTGGCACTTGGATCACAAATTAATATTATTAATAAGTAAATTATATTAAAAAAATTAGAGTTTTTTTAATTATAAATGAAATACTTATTAATTGCTTTTACTTTTTTAACTGCTTCAATTATTATTTTTTTTTTGATCTACAGTAAAACGTCGTTTATCCAAATCAATTGGGATCGGATACCGTTCGGATAACCGAATGCGATCCACGCAGTATATGAAACCGGACACTATTCGAATATTGAAAATAATCACATGCTGGAAAGGTGCTTGAAAGAAAAGCAAAATAAGTGCAAAATGTCGCAATTTTACTTTTATTGTGGAAAACAATCACTTATTTTTCACTGTACCGTTGTACAGCTGCGTTCATTGCACACGTATCAGCCGAACCACCTAATTTCTCGCTAAGTTCCAGAACTTTTTGGCACAACAGAGGGCCCGATATCAGGTCCCTTTAGCTCCTTTGTGAAAACCACATGTAAAGTGCGCGGTCAAGAACAATATCGTTTTCTTCCCTCTTCTTCGCGCCATTTTCTGAATCAAGTTTTGACACAAAATTTTAAATGGTATCTCGGCTTTTTTTTTATGTCATAAATTGTTGACTTTTTAGCACTATAAAACTGTGATAAAGACGCTCCACTTTCTCCCTTCGCGAGACAGTTCAATATTTCAAGTTTTGTCTCTATGTTCAAGACGTTGCGCTTCCGTTTTCAATTCGAAGCCATAGCAGTTCACAACTCAACAAAAGAGCACGTATACACCCCTTCACTTGGAAACAAACTTACCTGATATTCCGCGCAAATGGTTACCAAATCACACACGACTGAAACTGGGACCGGACACCATTCGGATACGCGATTGTTCGGAGAACCGAAACCCGAATGTGACCATGCAGTATAAGCCACCGGACACTATACGAATTTTGAAAATCATCACATACGGGAAACGTGGTTGAAGAAAAAGCAAAATTGGTGCAAAATGTCGCAATTTTACCTTTATTGTGGAAAATAATCACTTATTTTTCGCTGTACCATTGTACACTTTCGTGTTTTCCCTGCAAGGTCTCCGATTCTCTTGAGCAGCAGTTCAGTAGGAGAACGATTGTTGTTCGTACCACTCCATAGCCGTCTCTAACGCAGAAAAGCGTGAGCATTTGATAGATCCTTGCTATTTTCGTTGTTGTTGTCCTCGTCTTTATCCGTTTCATCGTCGACAGGGTCGGATTTTCCTTGCACGGAAGTCCTAATCTCGTCATCATCGAGCATTTGAAATCCATTGTCTTCTGCATTGCATGTCATCCAGATTTCTACATCAACAAAAGAGAACATATACACCTTCTCACTTGGAAACAAGCTGATCTAATATTTTGCACAGATGTTTACCAAATCACACGACTCAAATTCCCCAAATATCCCTTACCTTGGGTTTTCCAGTCATTTTTGGCCTCATGTGAAACAACTGTTGAGCATTGCACTGTTCGAAAACGTATCCTGACTTTTGTCCGGATATTTGACGCTTCGGATAATAAACGTTCGGATAAACGACATTTCTACTGTACTTAAAGTATTATTTTCAGATATATTCTTCTAAGTATGCGTTAATGGATGATCTTAACCATCCCTTAGTGTGAGAGGGTCAGAAGGAAGATTAGCCATAGTCAATACAAATTCTATTTATTAACAATTCTCAATTACGACACAAATTCAACAACCCAAACTAAGAAATGCACTAATTGTTAAATATGGGAAGCCTAGATATATGGGAAGCCCAGATATGGGATCCTAGATGAGATACTAGGAGGAGAATTAACAGCAAATCGGATCACTTACACCCAGGCAATACATCTTCTAATTCAAATCACTCTAATCCAAATTAACGCTTAAGTGACCAAATCGCCAATCTTAATATTAATCAAAAAAAGTTCCGAAGTTTTCTCGCCTAGCTTCAAGCTAATCAATCACTGCTATCCGTTAGCAGTCTAATCTCCCTCCCCTATCTCGAAAGTTTTATCTTGATATACAAGTCTTAATTTACATAATCACATATTCTTCTTCGGTGAAAAGTTTTCAGTAGAATAAATTTTAAAGGCCCGCTATATTCCCCAAGAGGCCTATTAGTAGGAACCTGGACACCCTGTAACCTGTGTATATGGTTCTACGAAAACATTATCAAGTTCTAGGGGTTACGTGAGTTGAAAAAGTTTGAAGACCACTGTATGATATTGTAACAGTTTGTACGGTATCCTCAACGTTTTTTCGACCTTCAAGGGGGTAGCCAAGTTATGCGGACGGCCGGATTTTCAAATGCCGAGTTTTCGGGTGAGAGTGTGAATTATATACCTGCAATCGTTACTTTTTATTTGGATTGCAAATTCATGTATTTGTTTCAGATATGAAGGAAACCAAGGTTGCAGAAATTATTTTCCCCTGCAGACGCGTTGAAATCGAGGTAAGAAATAGAAATCTCGATCGTGAAACAGCAAAAAGATTTATGTGCGGAAATTGCGCTCCTGGCACAGGAGTCAACCCTCTGTGTTGCCAAAACATCATCGTTAACAGCGATTTTTTCGGATCTACTGATGAAGAAGATACAGATTCCGACTACATTGATGATGATTCTGATTCTGATGACGATTATTCTGATTCTGATTCTGATAAGTACAAAGAAACAAGAATTTAATTTCTCCCCCCCCCCATAAAAAGAAATGTGTATTGATGTGATATGTGTATTTTCGAGTAGCTTACTGTGTGTATTAAGCATTGTATTTATCTGCTTTGCATAGCCTCCCCTATTGTATTTTTTTTTTTTTGGAGGGGATATTTCGTCCTGTTTCAGGAGCTTAAAGGATCCGAATTTTTATCTTTAGATTGACTACACTGATGAAACTTAAATTTAGCATTGAAGGAAATTACAGAAAAATCATGTCTATTTTTAAAATACATTTCGCATATAAAATTCCTTGTCTATTACCATTTTAAAAGGTGCAGTTGTGTTTTTAAAATAGTTATAAAGAAATCAGTGGAAATGAAATAGTAATTATAATAAATTAGGTTAATTATTACAGAAATGTATGATAAGAGACTAGTCAAACCCAGTACCATCAGGTATTGTCTACTACTGCGTCATATAGACTAGTCTAATATACATTAGAATAATTTATAAAAGCTGTTTTTAAAACATGTGAATCATGACGGCAATTAAAAATGGGATAATTCATAGAAGGTAATGAAGTATTTTCTATAAATGAAAGCCTCAAAATAATTTTTGGAAAACTAGATATTTTAAGGAAATGTGATAACTTTCAAATTCATAATGCAAATTGTATTTTCATTCATAATTTCATTTTTCTTTTACAACATGAATCTATATTGTGTAAGAAAGAAATAATCCCTTATGAAAAGAAAAGTTAGAGTGCCCGCTTCGTAAACCTAACGTTGCGGGTTCGATCCCGGTAGGTGTCAATAGATTTTCTGGATGCAAAAATCATAGGTACGCAGGGTATATGATTATGTGGCGTGTAAAATATTCCTTGAGTATCAATTTGGCTCCGGTACTCTCGGCAGTATTTAGCATCCAACCAGAGCTTGAATTAGAAATTAATTCAAGCCTCCAAATTTGGTAGCGAGGCTCACCACTAGATGGTGCCACCATGAAATGGAAATGTTGCAACTGTTCATAATGATTTGAGAGCTCTCAGTTATAGAAAATATTAATCATAAATGGAAATATAGCTAGTAAACTAAATTAAAATGTAAAAAAAAATTTTGAAAATTCTTTACAAACATTAATCATATTCCATGAAAATAATCTAGATCGGGTGTTGGCAACCTTTCAGTTGTGGTGATCCAAATGAAACGATGTATATGATTCAGAGTGCCACACGGTAGGAAATATTTGAAAAAAATCAATTCCCCCAATACAATAAATGCGGAGATAGGGAATAGAGATCAATAATACTGATTTAGTGTTATATTTTGCTTTAATTATGCATCACTTAAAGATGTATATTGACAAAAAATAGAGAAAATAAGTTATATCTATTCCTTAAACGCAAGTAAAAAAATCAAAATAATTCAAATATTATGTATTTTTAAGCATATTTATTCAAATAAGAAATAAACAACCTATATACAAGTATTCCTTCTTGACTTTCAATTAGACTCGATTCTAAATATGTTCAGTTATTAAATTAATTATTAGCATAGATATATGTAGTGGAAAGTAGAATACATTTAATTTTCTTCAAACAGTTAAATCGTTCCAGCAATGACGTCCAACAATTCAATTTGTTGAGTAACAATGCTGATTTGTGCGTAATTCCGTAAACTTTACTTTCCATAATTCTGAAAATGTTAGTTCTATAAGATTCATTTTTAAATCATCAATTTCATTCCACTTAAAAATTGACAAATTCGTAGAATGGTGCGAAGTGCCACTGAGAATTGTACCACTTGCCAAATCTGGCATACATGCCATAGGTTGCCTGCGCCTAATCTAGATGGAAACATCTATTGCGTCCGAACAAATATACATATTCTCCACGCACACTTCATTTAATAGCTGTGATATACAGTGATTAAATTTACTCTAGGCATGGGTAAATTTATGAAATAGATCATCACTTTTCTAGTGAAAAAAGTGTGTTACAAAATTGCTTTTTTTTTTCTTCAATTGACCTGACTAGGAAATTAAGTACTTAACTATTTGTAATGAGCATAAAATGCTAAAAAATATAAGTTATTTTCTTTTTTCAAGTAATACGCTTTCAAAATAGCAATCATCAAAAAAATAAAAAAGAAAGAAAGAAAAGAGACATCCACACACAAAATAACTTCCGCATTTTTTATCTGGCTATGTTAAATTAGTGTTGTTATCAAGCGTTGATTAACTGTTGATAAAATGTTAATTAATTAACTGAATTTATATAGTTAACTACTTCAAAATTTTTCTCACTAATTATGTCAATCTTATACGCTTAGTTTAATTTTTGTGGAGGATATATTTTTAGCGGCTGTGCTTCAAAACATGTGTTAAGAAAAATTTTGTGTCCCTTTCCCATTTATATTAATGCATATCTACCTATCCTTTTGTGATTGATGTAATGTGTACTGAAACCAAACTTGGTGCTTGTAGTATTCTAAATAGGTGTTTGCTTTTTTGTATTCATATATATAAAACTGTTGACTGTGTGGTAATCGGCGTGTATTCAACATTTAAAAATATTCTATGGGGGAGAATATTAACTGTTAATTCTGAATATTAAGTGTTAATTATGGATATTAAATGTTAATCATGAATATTAAGTGTTAATAGTGAATATTAAGTGTTAATTCTGAATATTAAGTGTTAATTATGGATATTAAATGTTAATCATGAATATTAAGTGTTAATTCTGAATATTAAGTGTTCTGCACTAGGTGTATGCTATATATGTGAAAACTTATTTACTCCTTCACTTGAATTTGATGTTAATTCTTAATGTAAAGCATGTTATGCTATGAACTGCAATGAATATTAATTTTGCTCTCAAATATTAATTTTCATTTACAATAGTTTACATTTTAGTCAAAAAGTTTATTCATTTTTTCTTTACAAACCAAATAATATAAATGACACTGATAGTGTAGAATTTTCGGGCTTGGTTTCGATTTGAATTTATCTCCTAAGAAACTGTTTATGATCTTCGCACCGCAGTGGCGGCATCTGTTGTCATTTATAACATGTATGTTCTGTTAAGTAATTGGCAAACATTGTTTTTTAAGTACATTGTACTACCAAAAATTTTTCATCATGAACATGTTTATTTCAAATTTTTTGTAACATAATTTTATGCAACAAGCTTGTCATTTTTTAAAAATTTAATCATGTTCTGCATTGCAAAGAAATTAATGTCAATTCAGATGTGCTATATGTATTTAAAAATAAAATTGCTGTGATTAATTTTCTATACTTCATTATTTCGAATTTTTACTTGAAAAATATTTTTAATGATATTCTTAAAATGCAATTCATAACAATTCAATTAGAAAGATTTATTTGCATGTTTTTTCAAAAAGTGAGCATTATTTTAAAATTTGTATATATATATATTTAGAATATACATATCAAGAAATCTTGTTTTTTAACCTGTGTGCTTTCCTTATTTAGAATATTAGGCATTTCTTTTTTCGGGTTAAACCTTACGTAAAAGTACTACAAATGTGTAATCAGGGGCATAACATATACCCCCTCAACCATCGCATCGCGGGGGGTCTAGGATTCTAGGGGGCCAAATAGCCTGACTGACACCAAGTACGTATTTAACCAATTTATAAAATACTAAAGGCAAAACCTGACTTTCAAAGAGGGTCCAACATTCTCCGTTAAGCCACTGTGCGTGATCTTCATTTAGGTAAAACTATGTGTTATAAAGTTCTTGAAATACGAGAAGAAACTAGTTTAAATTTAAATTGATTTATATAATTGTCCAATTATTTTTGCATTTAAAAATATTTATGAACGAATTTTCCAGCCCATGAAAGCAATGTTTGCTGCTAACTCCTATTAGAGGTAAGCAAAAGTGTGAAATGGGAAAGATAACTTCATTTTTTTAAAATTTAGCTGATGCATATTTAAAATTGAATTTGAAATTAAAAACATTAAAATTTATTTTATAAATGTATAGTAGACATGCTTTTTTCGGAAAGTATAATATTTTTAAAAAAAACATATGATGGAATAAAAGTCCATGTGCTGTCAATATATTTAAAGATTTAAAATTATTGCTTAGAATTTTATAAACGGAAATCAATACTCAATTAACTTTAATTCAAAATGAATAAAAAAAGGTATGCAAAAGTTTAAGACAATAACTCCTCATTGGTTCTTATTTTCAATTTAAGGCAGCTGCAGTGTTTATAAAAAATCTCGAGGCCAGTTTCAATACATTAAACTTGTGCGATTGCTCATACCCTAAGTTTAAAAAAGATAAATATGTATACTAAAAGAGTGTAAGACAGTATGAGAATTTAACTGATTTAATGTCAAAACAACTTTTCCCCTCAAGGTTTTTATTATTAAAAAAGTAAACATCAATTTTTAAGGTATTTGTTAATAGTATACGAACTTATATTAGGTAAAAAGCATGTCTTTCATTTTCCAGTTAAAATATTCTAGTAATTTTGTGCTTAAATAAACAAATAATGTTTTACCCAGTGAAATTATTATATATCACATCGTCATATGAATAAAAATTTAAAAATTATTAAATAATTGAAAAATTTTACTTTGAATCACATTTTTCTTATTTAAATTACTGCATGAAAGAAGTCACAACAATACAACAACAACAAAATTATGTTATTTGTATGACTTCTTCTGTTTTGATTTATTAATTACATTTGCCGATTCTCATTTAATTTCCCCTTTATCATCTATTCAACACACGAAATTCCAGGCAATTAAAAAAATGAAGTAACACAGTGGTCATAACATATATCACGCATTATCACATAAAATATCTAATTCAAAAATACTCTTGTCTTTTTCTACATATATGCAAACGAAACCTTTGAGATTAATTTAATATTAATAATGGTAGAACTAATTTAGCAGAGAACAATGCTGAGATTAACATAATTTTTACCATCAAATAAGGCTCTTCAAAAAAGGTATCATTTCAATTAGTGAAATTTAATTGGATTTATTTTATGAATTAGGCTTCAATATTAAAGCAAAAGAATAACATTTTACAAAAAAAACAATGTTTTAAATTTAGATGTTTTTCAGCAGATGGCAGCACGTAGAATTCATTCAAATCATAAGCATTGGGTTCTTTATAAGTTGCTCCCTCTGTATTCTGATTTATTAAGTAAAACGATATTATATACCATTCAATTTAAGGCACATTCTGGGTTTTTAACACACAGTTAAAAACAATCAAAACTCATGTGGCATTGTGTGAATATTTGAAGAATGTTCAGACGTCACTCTCCTCTAAAATTTAATCTGAATTATGAGGAAATTGGTAATTTTTCTTTAGTTCCTCTTACACACAAAGTTAAATAAATAATTTATTTAAAAAAGGCACTCCATGAAATCACATATGTCCGGTAGATATCCACATCACCTCTAAACGATGCAAGGGATTTCTAGAGGACTTTAATTAAGTGGAATGTATATCCAAAGAAAATGAAGTTTTGTATGAGAAAAAACAGAAGAAAATCCATTTGCATAAAGTATGAATAAAATACACAAAGATTTTGCGGGGTCACAATCACCATATTACACAATTTCAGAAGCATCCAAAACATAGCTTTAGAAGTTAAAATACTCAACACAAATACAGAATACATAAGCAGTAGATACTAATCATTCGAGAGAACTTTTCTAAAAATGTACACAAAGATGATAATTTAATCATTTATGCATTGCAGATGATTTAATCATTTTTATAAAAAAAAAATAATAATAATAATTCTTGAGAAAATTCAAACTAGACAAAACTCAACATATTTTATAATAAAAAATATGTAAAAAAAATAAAAAATCACTCACATAAAAAAAGCCTAGTTTTGACAAAAAGAAAAAAAAAAGAGCTCTCAGTTTTAATAGTACGAAAACTCACCTGATCGGGACCAAAAATGGATGAATAATACTACAATTTACAGAATTTATGCATCAAAATTATGGGCGAAAAATGGCCGTGTTATATTCAGACATAAAATGAAGCATTTTATAACATGTTTAATAAAAAATTATATAAATTTTGAAATTTAGAGAAAGGTATAATTTTTCTTAGAATGCAGCGAATTAACTATCTGTACAACTCGTTTGAAAAAAAAAATAATATCCAAGAAGAATTTTTTAAAAAAATGAATGTCATGTCAATGATTTAACGCCTCCGTAAAATAAGGACACATTTTTAAATCATAAATTTATAGAATTTTTTTAAAAACAAGTTTATGGAGTGAAATAATGCAAAAATTATATTTATAACTAGCTGTTACCCGCCCGCTTCGCTGGGAATTTCATGATGTTTTATAAATTTTTACTGCTTATATATATGTATAAATTATTGATATCTAAGTCCTGCATTAAGAATTCGATTGTATTGAAAAATATACTTATACCTGTAACTGTCGCCTGTTGATAAAAAAAAAGGGGCAGAACTCATCTAATTTGTGTTTTCTAAAAATCTCTAAAATTGAAGCATAGAATGATGTTTGCTCTTTCGTAACCCAAAAACCAAGTGGATTCCCGCAAAACCAATTTTCGGTGGATCTCTACTCCGTAAATTGAAGATGCAAGCCAAATTTCAAGTCTAAATCTAACAGGAAAAAAAAAAGTTTTACTATCAATATCCCCGTAATCCCGCTGAGAGCCGTTTTCCAAAATAACCGCTCTTAGCGGATTTCAACTCAACAAAAGAAAAATGCAAACCAAATTTCATTATTATAGTCCTTGTAGCTCCAAAAAAGTAATTTTTTTTTGTCAATACGTCCAAGTAACCCCTGCACCCCCCCCCCCCAGAACTTGATTTGCTTAAAATACATTCTTAGTGGATCCCTATTCAACAAAAGAAACATGCTTAACAAATTTCAAGTATATGGGTCTAACAATTAAAAACAGGAATTTTTTTCTGTAACTCCTCTTGACCCCTCGCAAACATCGTTAGGGATCAATTTTCGTTTTACTCTTTGTTAGAGGAACTCTATTCCATGAAAGGAACATGCCTACCAATTTTCAAGCAGGATGATCAAATAGTTTAAAATGGAAATATTTATCAATTACGCCTCTTAATCTCCCGAAATTAAACTTAGTAGTTCATATTCGCGAAACCCATTTTGTAGCGGTTCTCTACTTTAAGAAAGGAATCTGCTTATCAAATTTCAAGACTGTACGTCTAATAGTTTAAAAATGGGGATAATTATCTATAACGCAACTTGAGCCCCCGCAACGCCACTTCTGGGTCTGTTTTCACAAAACCAATTTTGTAGGGGAATTGCACACTATGAAAAGAATCTGCTTAGCAAAATTTGAAGACTGTGCGTCCAATAAATTAAAAATGCAAAAAAAAAAAAAAAAAAAAAAAAAAAAGATCAATAACGCCCTTTGAATCCCCGCAACGCGGCTTAGGGGTCGATTTTCACAAAACACATTTTGTAGTGTATCTCTATCCTATGACAGGAATCTGCTTACCAAATTTCAAACTGTGCGTCTAATAGTTTAAAAATAGAAATAATTATTTATATCTGCCCTTAACAACCCGCAACACCCCTTGGGGGTCAATTTTTCCCAAACCTGTTTTGTAGCGGATATTTACTCCATGAAAGAAACATTCCTAACAATTTTCAAGCAGGCAGGTGAAGTAGTTTAAAAACGAAAATATTTATCTAGTACGCTACTAAATCCCCCGCAACGCCATTTAGAGGTCTGTTTTCACAAAACCTTCTTATAGCTGATCTCTACTCTATAAAAGAAATCTACTTATCAAATATAAAGACTGTGCGTCTAATAGTTTAAAAATGAAAATAATTATCTATAACGCCCCTTAAGTCCCGCAACGCCACTTGAGGGCAATTTTCACGAAACCCATTTTGTAGCGTATCTCTACCCTATGAGAGGAATCTACTTACTAAGTTTCAAGACTGTACGTCTAATAACTTAAAAATCGGAATTTCTAACGCCCTTAAACCCCCGCCCCCGCAAACAATTGCTGCTAATTTGAAATTACAAACAGACACTTCAATTTTATTTATTTGTATAGATATAGATTGGGATTATAATAACTATTGTTTAAATGTGACTGTAAATAAAAAAAAAAAAAGAAAGGATTAAAACTAACCGTAAAACTTATCAATTTTTTGTTTCTTGCATTGCTTTTTGCTTACGAAGCCTTGATTTATTATTTTTAAAAGTGCATCCGAAACAGCCGATGCTCTACTTAACTGAACAGAAAAAAAAATTATGGCACGTGTCAGCGTATTATCATGTGCGCGTAACACTGTTATGTCTCATGAAGAGCATCGGTCGCCAGTAACCAAAACAACGACTTCATTAGCTCAGCTTGGCGTTCAATTTGGCGTTCATCTTGGCATTCAGTTTCACGTTCACCCGTATAGTTTCCGTTCCCGTAAGAATACGGGAATAAAATATAGCCTATGTTACTCCCCGTTAATGTAGCTTTCCATTAGTGAAAGAATTTTTAAAATCGCACCAGCCGTTTCCGAGATTAGCCGGAACAAACAGACAGACAGACAGACAGATAGACAGACAGATAGACAGACAGACAGACAGACAAAAATTTTAAAAATTGGTTTTTTGTTATGAGTACCGTATATACTTTTAGTGCATTAAGTAAAAAGCTGCTAATTTGAAATTACAAACAGACACTTCAATTTTATTTATTTGTATAGATGACTGTAAAGACATGAAAATGTTTAAATATTTACACATAATTGTATAAATACAGAAAAGATGGCTATGCTGAGGATTTAGATTGAAGGGAAAAAATTAAATTTATGGCCAAATATAAATAAATCAAATCTATCTCGAATTAACAAAAAATATGGCAAGATAAAAGCAAATTACTATGTAAATTTTATGTATTTTTAAATTTTTCTTCAGTTTTTGACAAGAATATAAACATCATGATATACAACCTCTGACAATAAAGTTCGGTGAATCAAGTCAGAACTGCCGATCTGGCAACATTGGCGAAACAAAATATTGCACATGCGTAGCGGCAGGTGTTTATCATCTGCCACCTTAGCTGTTCAGTTGAGCGTCGTTTGAGTTCTATGTAAGACTTGTTTTACGAAGTGCTTGTTTAGTGTGTTGGTTCTTAACTGAGAATAGGAAGATGAACGAACAAAAGATCAATTTAAAGTTTTGTTTCAAGCTTGGCAAGACACCAACAGAAACTTATTCGATACTGGTACGTATTTAAGAAGATCATTTATTGTGATTGAAGTGTGTGTACGAGAAGTTCACCCATTTTCGAGAAGGCCAGAAAAGTGTTTCTGACAATCCCCGTAGCGAAAGACCGGCGACCTCCATCAATAACGAAAACATTGAGAAAATGAGTAAATTAATCATGAAAGATCGTCTATTAGCTATGTGCATGATAGCTGGCCGATGAATGCTCCAAAGTACATTGAAATTTTGACCCGATCCATGGAACGTCTACGCTGGGTAAGACCCCAGTACGCACAATGTTCATATTTTTTTGTTCACGACAATGCTCACCCTCACACAGCCAATATCGTCAAACAGTTTCTGGCAACAAAAAAAAAAAAAAAAAAAAAAAGGTGTGGTAAAAATTAAACATCCCCATTCTCGCCAGATCTCAATCCTCCAGACTTTTTCCTATTCCCACGACTCAAACTCGCTTTGAAAGGAAAGAGTTTTGACGATATTTCTGACATCCAACGAAGCGTGACGAGGCTTTTGAACTCCATCTCAAAAGAAGACTCCTTACAAAGTTTGATCTCAGTGGTCCATTGCTATGAAAGGTGACTGTTTTGAACGACAGTAAGGCAACTTTCGTTAATATTTAATCTACTTTAATGTTATAGAACTATTCACCGGACTTTATTGTTATAAGTTGTATATATTCTTACTTAAAATTAAGTGTAATACTATAAAACAGTAAAAAGCCCACCATCGTCATAAAAAATAACATTGCACACAAAATTTCAGTTTGAAAGTCATTTGCATCTGGAACCGAATAAAAACCGGAGGTGCACAAATATGCACATCCAAAGTTACTTCTGATTGGAATACTACAACTGTTAAAAACGTGATAATTATATGATTTACAAATTCTTGAAGAAGCCCAGTGGCTGAATGGTTAGTGCATCGCGCTTCCACACCACAGGTCCGAGGTTCAAACCCCGGGCTGGGCAAGGTTGACTCAGCCTTTCATCCCATCAGTGGGTCGATAAAATGAGAACCAAGCTTACTTGGGGACCAAACACTGGGGGTTTCGCTTCAGGCTGACCACCTGATCGAAACATCTGCTCATGCACCCCAGCGCCCAAAGGTCACGTATACTGAGATGGGCACAGTAGGCCTTGGCCCTCATGGGCTGTTGCGCCACTGAGTTTGAGACAAATTCTTGGAAATCATTTGCATTAAACTAAAAATGGGAAATTCAAAAGTTTTAATTGTGTAATTAAAAAATAGCTCACTTTTTCTGCTTCTTGTCTAGTCCTCTATTGCTAATTTGGACGTTGAAAATCACCAAGAAAAAATACAAATATCACCATCTGGTGGTAAAATTGAAAAGCATGAACATGCACGATAAAAAATTTTGCTCTCAATTGATTGTTTTCATACATTAATAAGATACGAAATTAAAACTGCTGGTACACATGTATGTACCTAGGGTTTGAAAAGAATAAAAAAATTCATAAACAATTGAGAATCAAGTATAAAAATGCATAAATAAGTTGATGTAGCTCATAAATATAAAAAAGTAAGGCATTCTTAAGTTGGAAAAGAAATTACTGCATCATCTTAATTCAAATTGATAAAATGTGCCCAGATTGGATGAAACTACACCATAAATATATAATTCTAAACGCATAATATAAATATACATACATTAGAGAAGTCTAAAGCGGAGTACGAAATTATAAACCATTTGTAATATCTAAGAATTATAATAATGTACATTTACTGTAAACTGCAATGATAAAGTAAAAAAAGGGTAGTTAAGAGAACAAACAAACAGGAAACTTCGTGGCACTCTGACATAAAAATTATAATATTAATTTAAACTAAATGGTTATCTAAAACAGATATATAAATCAAGGCCTAATTTTGATGACAGTTCCGAACAAACAAAAGACATACTACAAAATCTTAAATATGAAAAACTGAAACAGAAATAAAATAAATATAAATAACTATGAAGTAATTTTATGCTGTAGTCGAAATTACAACATTAACTGAAAGAAATGTTGTAGAAATTTAACATTTTGCTGAAACTACTATAAATAGTTAAAAAAAATATCAGAAATTCTTACATTGAAATAAATGGAAACACATAAATATGAAGCAACACTTTACGCTGAAATAAAAATTATAACATTAACTTTAATCAAAAAGCTATCTAAAACAGGTAGAATTAGACCTGATTATGATGAAACTACCATAAATAATTACGAACAAAACACAAATCATAAAACCTTACACTGAAATAGAAATGATAAAATTCATACAGTTGGATACCAAGTTAATGAATTCCTCAGAACCGAACGTTTTGTTCGTTAAATCGGGGTTATTCTTTATATCGGGGGGGGGGGGTCCAAACAAAATACAATTTATTGCACTTACCTTTTGGAAATTTTATAAGCAACTCTACACAAAAAAATATCCATAGTTAGACTTAACATACTTTTTAATCAACAGCTAAAAATACTATTACTGAATTATTAAATACCAGTCAATTGGAAATTTGAAAATACTGACTAATAGATGTATGAAAATCTTTTTGATTCCTGACTCTCAAAAAAGTTCTTTTTCAACTTAATGCAAAGAAAAAATACTGCATCATTTACATCCTGCTACATAAGAAACGCATGCTTTCACAGGTTCCAAACATTGTAAAACATTAGATAATGTAACATTTTTGATAGGAGTTTCTTTATCAAGTTTTGCATTAGAATCGCTATTTATTGGATTCGACAAATCAAAAATTTCCTCAACGTAGATATTTGCTACATTCAAGAAAAGTCTCTTTCTGTTCCGGACAAAAATAATATTTTTTTTAATTAATTTATTTGCAATTCCTCATGTTCCACATTACATAACATAAGGCTTACAGATGTAAATGTTAACAGAATTATATAATTTAAAACAAAATTAAAAGTATATTTCTAAGATAAAAATATAAAATAAAAAGGAAGGGAGGAAATACAAAAATTTTTATAAGGGGAGGTACCAATAAAAGTTTAAAAATCTATACAGTAAACAAATTTTCTTAAGGCCTTGAAGTTTTCAGTACAATTGACTAACAAAGACAAAACAGGTGGCCAGGAAATACCTAAGCATTTCAACTCCTTAAAACTTTTTCTTTTACAAAAATATAGGTTTCAATACAACAATAAAAGTTCCGTAGTTTCAGCAACCTGACCGCAAGAACAAATATCACTACCAATTAAATTAAACCTAGACAAATAGCTCTTAAGATTTCCATGTCCTGTTAGAATCTGGGATAACTTAAAATCAGTAAAAAATTTCTTACATTTTCGCCGTTGATAAATGGTCAGAAAAAAAAATTTTAGTCCACAAGGCCTTAGACGAGGCCAAGAATTCGATGTTCCAGGAGGAAACATTTGCGACGGGTGCTTACGCGTTTCACTAACCTTCTCTCAATTCCTTTAAGATTGTATTTATTTTAACCAATCCCCGCTGAGAGCCAAAAGTGTGACTTATGCAAACAAGATAGTTTCGGGTTTAGCGAGTTCGAAAAAGATATAAAAGGAGAAATGAAATGAAGAGATGAGGATGACTACGTGGTTTGATAGAGGAGATAACTACGAGGTTGATTAAGAAGGTGATTCTGAGAGGTTAGTTTAACTAGTGAAGTTTGTTCGCCATAGGAAGATTATTGAAAAAGGTTCATTAATTCGGTTCGGACGGAACTGAAGATATCAAGGATTGAAGCCGCTCTTTAGATCCATCAATTTGATTGTATGCGTTATTCTCCGTAGTTTCAGTTAGTGTTCCGTCGTTCATAATTGAATTCTAATCACACTCCACTGTATTTTGTTGTTCTTAAAGTTTGATTAATAATTGTGTATTTCTATAATAAGAAAGATTAATAAATAATATTGGTTTATTAATTAAGTAGTTGTTAATTATGAATCCAACATACCCGAATTTAGATAATGTGCAAAGGGGAGTTAATAATCATAGGGGTAGTGAGAGACTACGACAGATTTCTTTTCCGAGCTAAATGCTTCTAGTGGGACATTGACGCAGACATCGAAAGGTTTATATCTTGGCAAGTTGCCTCTTTGGCCAACTGGTCCTCTCTATCATTGCCGAAATCTCCGCTATGACTACGAACATAAGAAAAGTGGATGTCACAGTCTTCAAGGTAGTACAGAATAGACTGAACCTCTACAACAAGTTTTTCCGTAGAATTTACATTGAGCAAAGTATGGAGTGAAGAGAGTGAGTCGATGCAGATCAGAAAATTGTGAGTTCCACCCTGACGGTGAGAGTCCTGAATCACTTTTACGGCAAGATTAATGTAGAGTAGTTCAGCTTGAAAAACAGAGCATTCATCTCTTTCGATGTTGGAAAGTAACTTTTTCAACTCCTTCCTCGTAAACAACGCTGGCAAGACCAACCCTTCCATTCAATTTACTCCCATTTGGTAAACAAATAATATTATATTTTTGAAAGATTTCATTTGTATAAGTTGCAAGAGTGATAGATTTTCTACATGAAGGGTGTGGCAATAATGAAACTGGACTCGTCCCATCCAGCGTGCCAAGGCTGGTACTCAAATAGATTTTCCGAACATTAAGATTGTTCAAAATAATCAAGTCGATAGGGGGTATACCAGAAATAGCAAACATTGCTTTATAACTAATAGTAT
Organism: Trichonephila clavata; assembly: GCA_019973975.1. NCBI lineage: Eukaryota > Metazoa > Arthropoda > Arachnida > Araneae > Nephilidae > Trichonephila > Trichonephila clavata. Next base: position 639,864 of record BMAO01021060.1, on the reverse strand, counting down.
TGTATCCTTTTATGACACTAAGTAAAAACCTGCGTTGCGTTCTTCTAATAAGTCTACTGTTAATTTTCTTACTTAAAAAATGTCCCCACGCTCTCGATGCATAAAGAGGTACTATCCCCTGCTTATAAATCTGCTGAAGAACATCTGTTTTCCCCCCAACAGTATTACTTGAAATTCTTAACAGTCCAAGAAGAATTTTTTCACTGTTAATAGAAACATAAGAGATATGCTCCTTCCACTGCATTTTGTTATCAACAATCATGCTTAAATACTTAATTTTGTGCACTTCATTTTTTACACCTTCAAGTTTTAAGTTAATTATTTGATGAACTGTCGATTTTTTTAAAAATCTTCCTTACTTTTGTTTTAAGGGGATTAAACTCTAACTTATATAACTCTGACCAATCAAAAATATTATTAAGAATGTTTTGGGACTAAATACAGACATCCTGAAAGTCTTTACAATGAACTATAAAGAAGCATATCATCTGCAAAATCTATTTTTTGACAATTCCGGAGCTTTGAGATATTGCAAAGAAGATCGTTCATAATTAAATCCCACAGAAAAGGTCCCATCACTGACCCTTGAGGGCAGATTTTTTCCAAAACACTATTCTTTGTGACATTACCCAAAGTAAGATCAGCTGTACGACATTGTAAGAAGCTCTCTCTAATAAGGCAAAAGATGTTTTTAGAAACTTTGAAACTTTTGAGCAGGTGCAAAATGCCAGGCCACCAGGTATTATCGAAAGCTCCTTTAATGTCCAAGGAACATTAAAGAAGTCACATGTGCTTTTTGCATTTTCCCTCTTTGACGATATCACAAAGGCGAACCAAGGCATCCTCTGCTGAGCTTTGAAGCGTAAAATCGTACTGGTCATCACTTAAAAGACATAAATAATAAAATTAAACGTAATCTGTCGTTTGAAAATAATTTTTCTAACACAACAAATAAAAAAAAACTTCCAGGTGCTAAAATAGTTTGTTATTTGTTGAATAAGGGTTTTTGCCTTCATTTGAATCGGGGGAAAAGAAAAATTCGTTAAATAACGAAATTCGTTAAATAGGCGTCCGCCTGTATCATTTGAAGTTTTGTTTCTTTTTAAATCAAAAACAGATAGAATTTGCTTAACTTTAAATTAAAAAAAATATCTAAACTATATATATATTGATTGGCTTAGGATTATTGGAGAAAGAAAAAGCAGACTCTCTTCAAAATAATACATATTAAAAAAACTTAAATTCGAAAAAAATAAAATAGTAAGCTTTAACTTAAGTTAAAATTATATTAAACTGTAATACAAATCAATTTAGCTGAAGAATATAAACTGAATTACAACATTGACGTTAATTGAAATTAAAGTAACTGTCCTTTAGCAGTGCGAAGGCAAAAACAGTGAAAGATACTAAAATATTAAAATTAACTAAAGTTAAAAACTATTCGAAGATAGATGAATCAAATGAATTTAGCTTGGATTTAGTGGAAAAAACACAACATGTTTTTAATTTACAACAAATTTAACATCATAACGCATCTGATTTTTACAACACAACAATTTTAACATAACAAACGTACGCGTTTTCAAACCTGAAACAATACTTTTTCTTCGATGATTTACTATAAAAAGCAAATGTAATTCTGCCTTAAAGAATATATAAAAGAGAAAGTATAGCAATAAATAAATGTAATAATAATTAAAAAGTGCAAACCCTAAAAAAATACGTGAATAATAAATTTTTAAATTCAGTGATACACGTGAAATCATATGACGTCATATCACTTGGGTTGGGGAATATCAATTAAAAATTGAATTTTAAAAAATCTAAATCGAATTCTGAAAAAATTCTTTTGAGGGGTACACACCATCATAACCTACAGTTTCAGTGAGACAAGTTCTACACGTCTGGGTTGCTCAGTTTTCAATGTAGAGTTAGAGTCACATCATTAGAGCTTTTATAAAAAAATTTTAACTTAAAGCTGTATTATATAATGAAGAGGAAATTTATATTTTAAAGAAAAGGGTTTGTAAAAATATATTTAAAAATAAAGAATTAAAAATTTAAACTTTAATCTGATTTAATTAAAGAATATATATTTCAAATGCAATTAAGGTATCCGACTACCGTAAAATTGTGAATTTTGCCAAAAATTAACACGTTTTTTATGGTTTTATTTTATAGACCATCTTATTAGCTTTATAAAAAAACAAAGTTTATTATTTTCCGTTCACTAGAACAATAACTACAAGTGTTTTAGTAAACGCAGATATCATTACTTTAAGCAAGATGTCATACTTTTAAACACGTTTTACTCGAAATGTGTTTTTGTTTAAATGCTCAAACCATCGACTGCTCAAAAAGTTTTAAAAATAATTAACTGAAATTTTTTGTGTATGTTCTGTATAATAATAGAAGTATTTTTACTTTCAGATTTATCAATCACTGTTTTATTACAAAATTTACGGTCCCCACTGTTTCTTAAAGCAATTTCTATGGTAACTTAGATAAAAGGCTCTAGTTTTTGTAAAAATTAAAATATCTCTTATCCTGAAGGTCATTTCAAAAATGAATAACAATGCAACGCATCAGAATTGAAAAATTGAAAACTTGTTTATAAATGTTTGGTACAGAATGGGCCCCGTTTATTTTATTTTTTGTAGATTTTTACCAATTTTTTCCCATTTTAGTAGTAATAATTTCTTTTTACATTCTTAAGTTTAACATATTTTTCTCAAAATGTACTAAACAAACCTAAAAACCACAAAAAATCCCCATATCTGCATTTAAAAAAAAAAAGTTGTCGTAAGTAGTTGGATACCTTAAATGAATGCAAGTTTGACTCTCAAATAAATGTGTGGATTTATATATATAAAAGTAAAGAGTTTATAATTGAATCTTAATCTAAAAATGCAAAAAAGTACAAAATGTGGCCAAATTGGGTCACGTTTAATTCAAACTGTTTTCATTTAATTATTTCCAGATTTAGTCAAACTGATATTTGAATTAAATAATATGAAACAGTTTTTCTTAAAAAGTTACATTTTTAAATGCATTTATCTGGTCATAATTTTCCTTATCCAGAAACATAAGAGGAATAAAAGATTAAATCCTGATTATATTTATAAGGAAAGCAATAAATGTATAAATAGAGTGGAGGAAACAGCAAGTAAATATGTTTATTACTTAAAAATAAAGATACGAAAATGAGAAATGATGTGTGAGATAAAAATGTTAGGAGAACCAAATGATAAAGAAAACTGAGAATGAACAGAGCGCGACGTCAGTAAGACTATTATTAGAGCTAAAAATAAATTTGGATTGGAGTAAAATACACTAATAGCCTCAATTTAACAAATAAAATCTATACTAAATATTATAATGAAATTGTTTCTAAAAAAAGTAAACCGATGGATAAAGAAAAGGGCGCAAATTGTGATAAGGCGAGAATGTTTCATGGAAACATATTGTGTGATCCAGGAATAGAATACCAGGAAGTAAATTAAAAAGATAAACCAGATTACCTAAAAAAAGACATGGAAAAATTTTAACATGAGCAAGTTATTTATACTATTTATAAACCTATTACTACAAAATATAAAAGAAGAGAATTTTTACGCTCATTGCCATAAAAATTTGCGCAGCTATAAAAAGACATCAAAATGAAACGAAATTTTACATACGTCAGTACTACTTTGATATAAGTAGGTGATTATAAAATCAAAGAAAAAGGATAACTTATTGCAGAAAAAAGTACAAATGAAAGGAAAGTTTTTGCTCAGTTGGACCCCCTCTAGCGCGAATGCACGATGCTATACGAACAGGCATTGAGGCATATAAGTTCCGTATGGTGTCCTAAGACTTCTCGTTCCACAGTAGCTGTAAACACGCCTCTAATTCGACCAAAGTGGTAGGCTGTCCAACTTACCGTCCCAGAGCAGGTTAGGGAAAGGTGGTAATATGGCGAAGGCAGTCTTGTGACATCCTTGCTGCATGTTGCCGAGCATTGTCTTGTTGAAAAATAACTCCTGAAAGCCCTGCCATGAGTGACAACACATGTGGCTGAATGATGTCATGGACGTACCGCTGGGCTGTCATTGCATCATGGATTAATAATAGGGATGCCCATGTATCGTAAACCATACCATCACACCAGCTATGAAAGCGGTGTCTCATTATAAAGCGAAGGCATGACTGAGATGCTCACCACAGGGTCTCCACACACGAACAATATTGTCATCACTGCTCCAATTTAATCCATATTCGTCGCTGAAACAACCTGGTTCCATTCCGTTGCTGTCCAATCTCGGCATATGCGACACCACTACAGACGGAGGCGTCGGTGGGTGGGTGTCATTGGCAGCACACGTAATGGTCGCTGCGATACCATATGTCCTTCAGCCAGGCGCCTTGCGATGGTTCGGGAAGACACTGGGGCCCGTAGTGAAGGTACTGTCTGTGTATGGACAACGGCTAATGAGGCAGTTACCTCTATGCGTGCGTGTCGTATGATGTGATGGTCTTCTCAACGACTGGTCTCTCGAGGATGTCCTGAGCCTGGTCACCGTGTAAATGAAGTATCTTCCTTCCACTGGTCCCAACACCTCCTCACAGTCAAATCAGAAAGGCCTACTTGACGAGCTACTCGCCGAGCTGACAACCCAGCTTCCATCATCCCGATGATTCTTCCCCTCTCGAACTCTGACAATTGCTCATATTGTCTTCCATGGCAATGTAACGGCATGTCTACCTCAGTTTTTCCCTTGCAAAAGATTACATACACTCTCAAACAAGCTCTGCTTACCTGTTTTGTTCTAAGAGGAGAACAAAGTTTAATGCCCTCTAGTGGCATTGTGCAATGCGCAATCACGCTGCATTTCTAATCATTTGCATATCTGCCTAACAAGTACCTTCATGCCAAGTTTCGTTACGATCCCACAAATATTTCTTGGTGCGCAAAGTCTTATGGCAATGAGTGCATATGTGTTGGTGATCAATGGCAAGTTGATTTACTTGGTTTTCAAAAAAAGTCATGCAATTATACCAGATATAGATTTTCTATATCAAGTCGTACAATAAATAATACTAATTACACAATGTATCCTGAAACTCAACGTCAGTCGAGCAGAGGGTGAAAAGGAAAGTCATATTCATTCTAGGAAGGAAAAAAAATTCCAAAATCACATAAAAAGTGATGACCAGCCTATTTTTAAAAATGTGGAAAGTAGACACACTTCATTACAAATCATGAGGTTTTGTAACCACAAATTTCACAATTGTACAGTGATTTTTTCACAAACGGGATCTTATATAGCAGTACTATTAATCACAATCACCAGCCGAGAAAAACACTTAACTGGTTTAGTTAAAATCAACGTTGTTTGAGAAAATGATATCTCCTAACTTTGATTAAATTGGATGTATTAATATAAAAAAATATTTTGGAATTTTCAGATGGAATCTATACGGAAACTTAATAAAAATAAGTAAATTTAATCTACTGCGATTTTTAACATGAATTTAACCTCAGAAATCATTTAAAAAAATCAGCGCTTCTTTGGCAATATTTTTTATGGATGCTAAAGATACATAAGAATTAGACGAAATTTAAAACTCGGTACTATAGTACAACTTTAATTCAAAACAAATTTTTAAAAGAGATGTTTTCGTGAAGGTATGATTAGAGCGCGTATTAAAAAGATATTAATTTTTTTTTATCTTTTTGTAAATAAATTAGGAAAAATTTCAAGAATAAATCAGCTTTCTAGTAAATTTCTTGTAAACTAGCTAAATAAGCTAGGTTTTAGACTGTATATTGATAAATTGAAGATATATTAAATAACATACTACATTTTTTAAAGTTTTAAGCGAGTATAGGGAGCTAAACCTTTCTAGTACGTGGGCGAGAGGAAACGGGTTTCATCAAATTAAAACGGTTTCTCAAGGAAGTTATTTTGTGTGGCTTCTTGGAAGCCACATGAAATTGCTTCCTTGAGAAAAAGCCATATAACTATCCAAACATTAGACTTCTAAAGGGAAATATCAAGAGCAACGAAATTGAAAACAAGATTTTCACACACACAATGATACCCTCTTCCTAAATTCTGAATTCAAATAAAGTACTTTCTCTAAAAAGTCCTGTAAATAATTTTTTAATGTATTGAAAAACAACTTTTCTACAATTTATTTGACACTATTTTTATAACGTCTGAATTCTCGCTGAATTTATTTGCTATGAATAGTGGTTTTTTTTCCAACTGCGTGCTCTATCTGTATTGGGGAGGTAGAGATAAATGTAATCATATAAAAAAGCATAGAAACGAATCTGCTTCGCATTTCTTCACTTGAATGAATTATGTTCTTTTCATTACTGACTTTTTTTTTCACGAGAAAATTATAAAGTTTTTGCAGAGCATTTTAACCTGTTTTCACTTTTAAAAAATTGATTTTTTTGTTCTTTTTAATGTGTTAGAATATATGTCTTCAGCATAGTTACGTGAATGATAAAATTACACGGTTATTCAAAAAAAAGTATAATTACAAGTCAGCCTTTATGCTATTTTTGCAGATTCTTACATAAATTGACCTCTTGAATATGAATATGACCCTCATTTTGCCTCGAAGCTCCCCCCCCCCCATTTCTATTTTTACCACTTTTCGGTAATTTCATAACTATAAATTTTATATAGTGGCGGGGGAGATTATTTTATATCTCGTAAATGTCTTTTGAAGAGCTACAGATGGGAAAAATTCTAAAAAACGCGCCTTTGCAGCAAAAGGGGCGATTTCCTTTCAAATTAGAAAATTTTTTTAAAAAATATGTATTAGTTTCTCTATGCTCCACATTGCTTTCTACCACCCCTTCTCTCTTTTCTTCACGCAAACATCACAAATAATAAAAATACATAGCAACACTTTAGAACAGGAATGTCAAACGTTTTTGAGACCTGGATCAAATTTTGTTCATATTTTTTTAGTACTAGCTCGTGGGTCACTAATGCCCATTTACACCAGATATAAACTTCAAAAATTTTAACTGGGTATTTTTAAAACTAAACATCTTTAAAAAAAATCTATTGGCTTAACGGGTAAAATTGGGCGTGGTTTGACGATTTGAAAATTTTTAGTGGGGTTAAAAATTCTTTAGTGTTTGGTGCAGATGGCAATAAGTGTTTGAGTGAACAAGATTTATCGAAAATTACATACAATATATATTATGAAATATTATTTATTACTATATACACATGTATATATATGTATAAAAAATTTATTATAAAGTACACTGCTGGCCACCGTAAAGGCAACACCTTGAAGGAAGCGCGCAAATAACATGAAATTTAGAACATGCATTATCGGAGGTGAGATATCCAAATGATTAGAATTTCAGCGCAGAAACACATCACGCACGCCTGTGGCGCCACCTCAAAGCGCTATTTAAGGCGTGGAGATTTCGACGATTTCAAGTTCGGCAATTGTGTTTTTCTTGTGGTTTTTTCAAAAAACGATCAGTTATGTCTCGTAGAAAACAGCGATCTGCTTTTGATCAAGTATCCGAGTTCGACAGAGGGAGGATAGTGGCCTACCGAGATTGTGGATTATCTTTCAGGGAAATCGGTAGTCGTGTTGAACGAAACCAAACAACTGTAATGCGGATATGTGACCGTTGGATGCAGGAGGGTACGACGGACCAACGTGGTCGATCGCATCCACCTCAGTGCACCACTTCACGTGAGGACAGACAAATTGTGCGCATGGCAGTGGCGGATCGCTCAGTCACATCACGAACCATAGCACCGCACATTGAGTCTGTAACGCATCATTCAGTGTCTACGCGTACCATTCGATGCCGTTTACAGCAGAATGGTCTATCCGCAAGACGTCCATTGCTTGGTCTACAATTGACGCAGAACCACAGACGTCTCCGCCGCTAATGGTGCGATGGAAGAAAGATGTGGTCGGCAGAATGGAATAAAGCTGTCTTTACTGACGAGTCGCTCATCTGTCTGCAACACCACGATGGTCGGATTCGAGTCTGGAGACACCGTGGAGAGAGGATGCTGAACAGCTGAGTTATGCACCGCCACACTGGTCCTGCACCGGGAATTATGGTATGGGGCGCGGTATTGGATATCACTCTCGCACTCCTCTAGTACGCATTGCCGGTACTTTAAACAGCCAGCACTTCATCTCCGAGGTGTTGGAGCCAGTTGTCCTTCCTTACCTTTAGGGCTTGGCCACAGCCATATTTCAACAGGATAATGCATGAACACACCTGGCACGCATTGTCCAATGGTTCTTCGTCAATCACCAGATTGAATTGCTTCCCTGGCCGGCTCGCTCTCCGGATCTTTCGGGGATAGAAAACATGTTGTCCATGGCTGCTTGACGATTGACCCAGATTACACCCCCAGCTGCCACACCAGATCAACTTTGGCAACGCGTGGAAGCTGCTTGGTCTGCTGTACCGCAAGAGCACATCTAAAGTCTCTTTTAATCAATGCCGAGGCGTGTGGCAGCGGTGATCTCCAACAATGGTGGATACTCTGGCTACTGATTCTGGCAGGAACCACACTTCACAGAAGTCTATAAATTTAATCATTTGATACTTGGTCAACATGTTATCTACAAAATAAATTTTGTTGTGCTATCTCTTGTCTTTCTTGGTGTTGCATTTACGGTGGCCAGCAGTGTATTTAATGAAGTATCTGTTACTGTTTAATTTCAGACAGTTTTTTAATATTAGGTTCATATTTCGTATTCATTAGTTTAACGCATTTTTTTCAGTTAATTAATTGCGTGTTAAGTCTATTTCTATTAGACTATTTTACAAAGTTTATTGAAGAGAACAATTTTGCACACAAATATATGAACCCAATCATTATTAAAAGAGCATTAACTAGTTTTTTCATTGATATAAAATTAATTGGTAAAGAAACCCGTACGATTAATATAATAGTTTCAATTTTTACTGTGGGATCAATACTCACACAGTTTTCCTTCTACTTCAGATATCAAGTCTTCAGAATGTGTTTTCCACACTACGCTGCTTCGAAATTCAGCTGATTCCATTTGTAAATTATCGATACCTAGCCACATAAATTCAGTTAACTCCATTATTTCAAATTCTGCCTTGCAAATATATAAAATAAAGTAATTTTTTAAACTTTCAAAGCAACTGGATCTGTCCTTAAAAGCTTGTTTTATTTCCTGAATAATCATAAAATATTTTTAATTGCATTTTTTCTAATGGGGATGAGTTTTTAAAGTTATTGTGTTTTGAAAAGGTTTTTGTAATTAAGGAAAATATTTCGTGATTTTCATTTCGAAATCTTAGAAAAGATGTAAAGTTTAGTCATAAATATTTTATATAATGATTTCAAACATTATTAAAACAATTAGTTCATGCTCTTGAAGTTCTTCTTCAGCTCATTAAAATGCTGAGTGATGTTGGATAAAAACATTAAATCAATGTATGTTGGGTAATTCATCGAAACTATTGTCTTTTTCAATGAAAAAGAGCTTAATTTATTTTAATAGCGTGACGAAGCAATTAAGGCCACCGCACGTGGTTGTATGTCAAAATCCCTGAATATTGGCATTCCATTTCCTCCTAGAATTGCGCAAGCTGCCGTTCATGAACTGCTCTGGCCTTTATAAAGTTTATAATTTTTATTACAACTGGACATTACACTGGATAAAATGTTTTTATACCATGTTTCGCTCATGAAACCTCTGGTGTATTATACAATGAAGTTCAATCAGAGAATGTGAAATATTTTGCATAAGATACTTAATAAATCCTATGTTTTTCCCTACCATACTAGGTGTACCGTCTGTTGTTACAGAAACTATTTTCTGAAGATCAATATCCGTTTCTTTAAATGTAATATCAAATTCTTTAAAAGCATCAAGACTGGTACACTTCCCTTTCAACGTTATTAGTTTTATTGACTCCTCTTTCATTATATATTTCCACACTTATGCCGAGCAAAAACTGTAATTGTGCATAACCATTTACATCCTTCCTCTCATTTAAAGCAATTGAATACATTTTTGTATAATTTAAATAGTTATTTACTATAAAAAATATTATTTTATTATTCTATTATTCTATCTTTAATTGTATATTGCGACTTGAAGCTGATTCATTCATGCTCTTTAAAATCAAGTCTTTTTCTTTAAAATCAACAAGCAATGCAGGATTGAATTCTAAAACCAATTTTATTAGAAATTCTCTTTCTGAAAAAGGTTTCCCATATCGAGCAATACAATGGGCAACTTGGAAACTAGTATAGCAGCAATGTTACTTTTGGGAACCAAATATTTTTTAATAACACACTTTGAGAAAAATTCACTTTTTTCTTTTGTAAATTTTTTATTTGTTGACATGCCGTGATTGAAATGAACCGTTTCAAAATGTCATTAAACATTATAAAGGTGTAACACAAAAAAAACGAGACTAAGTGTATAGCTTGAAAAAAGAGTGGAGTTGGCAACAATTGTATTGGTGACTTATCAAAAGCACCTTCTCTATTCAAGTAATCAGTTTCGCCTTAAGGCAGTACTTCTCAAACTTTTTCAGTATCGGCGACCTGATTTTTAATCATAATTTTTGCCGCCCCCCCCCCTATATAATTATAAGGTATTGAATGCAATAATGATGCACTTTGACGCTAAAGATACAATACGATTTTAATTATAAACCATACAAATTAACAAGCTAATTATTAAATTTTGTATATGTTACTGTTAAGTAATATTCATTTTAAGTAAGAGGATATAAAATTATTACGTTATTTTTCCTTTCTCTAATTTTTAAATTGGAAGAGATTGTAAAATGATATTTAAATAAGATTTATTTCCTCCATAATCCATTTCTTAAAGTACAAATATCATTAGAAAAATAGTCTAGTCTATGTTGCTTAACATATATGAAGAGTAATTGTGTTATGTTCAATATTTAATGTGAGAAGACTTCAACATGTTTAAACACGGGAGCAGGCGCGCAGTCGATACCAAAGTTAATGGTCACGCAGAGTGACTGATCACCCCAATCCTTTCTTTATAATCATTTTTATTGTGCGCGATAAAAATCGTTAATTCCAGTGAATAATTTAAGAGTAAGTGTACTTACTTTTTTTCAAGGATTTTTTTCCCTTTGATTATTTGAGAAAAAATTCTCAATCAAACTAAACTAAAATGCTTCAAATATGCGTGATTTTAATAAAGGACGCATGTGGTGCCGGGTTAAACTATTTCGGGCCCTGGGAGCAGAAGATCTACGGGCCTGATTGGCACTGTCGGATCCAAGGAGCGGCTTTGATCCGATTAAATCCAGCTTATCTGGGTGCCCGCCCCAAGCGCTCGATGGCTAAACCTGCTCTGTGCCCCTCGTGAATGCTCCCGCTTTAGAAATATATTCAATATAAAAATATGGATATTAGACCTAAAATGGTAGGATAATCATCGGGCACATTATCTCTAATGTGGTCTTAATCCGCTATCGTGTGGCCGTTGTTGACATTTATGAAAAGCTTGCCCTGTTTAAATGGGTAGTATAAGAAATTAAAATTATAAGTTAGATTGCGACCTATTAAATTAATTTAAAAATTGCTGGACCTGTTTTTGTTTACGTTGGTATGAAGAAGTTAATAGAAAATCTATGTCGACCGAGGCTAGCTCCAGTTCTAAAAAGAATTATGTAAAACGCTTTTCGTTATGCTTTATACGTCTGAGAAAACTCATAAAGTAAATCTCGGCCAATAATCCATCAAAGTGCTCTCGGTGCTTTTCCAAATATCATATAACTCTTTTACGTGAAAAAAAAGTACAACAAAAATACATATTATTTACAACTTCTCTGAATGAAAATAAACACGTATAAGAAAGGGAACGGAAGTATAGTATTTCAATATTAATAACATGATGAATCTTTTCTTATAATTTTTTTGATTCTGGGTCTGGGCTTTTGTTTTCTCTGAAACAGTAGTATTTTAGGTTTAAAAAGGAAACGTAATAAAAAAAATCTCTCATCGTGGGATTACATCAAATCGAACAAAGTATTTTTTCATTTGGTTATAGGATCAAAGATAGCTAATAAACGTGTTGAAACTTTTTTTTCGATAACGTTATATCGCCAGATGATATGTATAATTTATATCAATGTAATATGTGTCTTTTTTAAGTCACAAAGTATTTTGTTTTACTTCATTTCAGTAAATTATTTTTTTAAAATCTTTTATTTTCCATATACTTGTGCCCCCCTCGTAGGGTTATAACGCCCCCCCCCCAGGGGAACGCCCCACAGTTTGAGAAACGCTGCCTTAATCGATCACGCCAGTTGGGAGTACTGCGTCAGTGAGTGAACACGTGCAATTGCATTCTGCAGAAAAAATGCCGAATCAACATCAAGTTTTTTGAGAAACTTCAGAAATTAGCCACGAAAACATTTCAAATACTAACCGAGGCTTAGGGAAATGAAATCCTGTCACGTTCACAAGTGTTTGAAGGGCATAAGCGGTTTTCAGAGGGAAGGGCCAAAGTGGACGATGATGAACCTGCTAGGCGCTAAGTGTCAGCGATTACAGCCCAAAACATTGCCAAAATTCGTGATATGAGTGAGTGTTCATTCACATCAGTGGTCAGACTTTTAATCATCAACACTATTAAATTGAAGTACTTAAGAGACTTCGGAAAAAGTTAAGGAAAAAATGTCAGAATTGGGGAGTGATGAATGGCTGTTGCGCCAAGACAAATCACCCGCTCACACAGCCCTACCTGTGAAGCAGGTTCTCACCAGCAAAAACATTACTGTGATTGGGCATCCTCTTTATTCACCTGTTTTGGCCTCACGTGATTTCTTTATTTCCTACAGTTAAATATTGCTTAAAAGGAACCCATTTTACCTCAGTTCAAGAGGTTCAGGAAAAAACGGAGAATTTCCTGAAGGGTCTTCCAAAAACCTAGTTCCAGATTTGTTGCCAGCAATAGTAGCACCAAATGCAGAAGTTTGTGAATACAGGCGGGAGTTACTTTGAAGGTGATAATATCATGGAGAACTGATTCTGTAAGTGCAATGATTTATTGGACCAGTCCTTTTTGTGAGTGTCAAACCTCTGATGTACGTGAATTTTATTCCTTTCAATTACACCATATTTATCAAACCATTCAGCTTGATATTGCCTGGAACTTGTATGGCTTGTTTTTAAATGTCTTAACCACTGACATTGTTCAATTTTACAATTAAGAATATTTATATTCAGAATACAATAATTTGAGAAATTTTTTTGTATTAACGTACCTAATATACATACAAATCAATACACATTACTTTTAAATCCGTTCGAGAGGGATGCCACTAAGATCAACACTGGTACTGACTGGTACAGGCGCTTGCGACCTAAAAATTGCTAGTATCGAGAATGACAGACATGTGCATGGTGTCTCACAAGGTGAGACAGGGAGGTGACGATGCAAGTACTATGGAAGCTTCTACCTATAAACATAACTGAACATAACCTTAGAAAAGTGCATTTTATCCCAAGAAAGTGCTTTAAATATGGTTATTAGCTTTGGTTTGTCGATTTTTTTTTAGAAAAAGAAATTGTGAATAAAATTATACACTTTATTTGATATTTTGTAAACACTTTTTTGCTTTATTTATATACTACATACTTTCATACACATTTGCTGTCATTTACAAAACTTTGAAACTGTAATGATCATACTGAAGGTTATAGACAGCATTTAAATTGCTTTTGTGTCAGTGCAGTGCTTTAAAAAATACAAATAGAATATAAATAATCTACATAAATTAGAAAACCTAAACAAACCCGCGTAAATATACAAGTGCTAGCCTAGCAATCGTGGGTCTGTGTCTGAACCACGGGTCATAGGTTCGCCATCACTGATTTAGGGACAGGTATCCAAGCCTTCTTAGGAGAGTTTACAAGATTCCTTCTGCTCTGAATAACTCCACGTTTCGTGTTTTGTGAGCAGTGCGTCACCATCATATTCACAAAATAAGCAACTGCAATTATAATGATAATTCGTTTCCAAATGCAAAAAGGACAAATTTAAAGGTTATCTTTGATCATTCCATAAGCAGTCGTCTTCACATGACAAGTTCTATCATCAGTTTATTTAAAATAGGGCAGAACATTAGCTTTCATCTTCCGAAAAGCGTAATTTCAAAGTTGACTGACTGGCTAATCCTAAAAAAAAATTCAGCTCTTTTTTATGAGATTTCAAATTTTTGGATCTTGACATCCAAAAAGTTGAGATTTATTCTTATATATATAGGTAAATCGAAATCCCAGACTAGATAATTCAACTCTGGTCAAGAAATGAGTTGAGGTTGTCAATAAACTTAATCAGTTGTATACTCTTCATCATTTTCGGTAAACCTTGATGGTCACTACTGTGGCTCAATTTTCCAAATGCGGCCCAGTAGCCACTAAAGACCTTCATGCCTTTTGTGCTTACTGGCCATTGACAAAGATTCATTTAGGGGAACTGGTCTTATAGCTGAAGGGATATTAGGATATTGAATTGTGTACTTACTTTTGATGGAGAACCCAATGGTGGAAGTCATATAAAAGTATAAAAAATCTCTGAGATGACCATAAATCTGTGCCATATCATGGACACTACAAAAGGCATTGACTTACGGGTATTTTTGATCCGTTTGGTCAAAGTACTGTTACAAGTAGAGCAGCACAACTTTAACCCTTGACTATTAGACCTTCCTTTCTAGCGTACTCGCAAATCCCAGATTTCTAACGACCATGACGTTATAACGCATATTTCATTTTTTCTTTTGGCGCTGACTAAGGAGCACGTTCTTTCGTATTTAGTTTCACTTTCTAAAGTTTGTATAACAATTTTTGATGTTTATTTTTACATTTTCCTGCCAATAAGGCATCATCGTTGGATTTCAACGAAAATGATACTGAGTGAGAATATTTACCAAAAACCGATGAATACGGTAGTGACTCTGATACGGATTTATCTATTTGTGAGGAAGAAGATTAAGAAATGGAACACAAAAATGATAATTTACTTATGAAACACACAAGGGAAAGATTTTGTTCCAAGGAACATTTCCAGCAATTTCACGAAGATTAGTAATTTTAATTCTAATTTTCCTTTTTTTTCAAATTTTTGTAATCCAGACATTTTGCAACTTAACTGTTGTAATATTGCATAATCCCAATAAAAGAACATCTATCTTATAATGTTTCCTGTGCTGGTTAAACTGGTTGAACATCTAATTGAGCCATGTATCCGCATGAGGTTACAATGGGATTTTTCCCAAATCATAGCATGTATCCACTAGTGGTTACATGGTATGCAAGGGGTAAGAACCCAATCCTCGTCCTGTCAATTTGGTAATCAAAGTAAAAGTGATAAGCAAAAAGAGTTTGAAGAAATGAGATTTTGTAGAGTCTTTAAAGTCAATTTATCGCTAACATAAGTGATCGGAATTATTCTTACACTTATGTGTCAGGATAAAATTGAACAGTATATCAGTGTTCGGAATTGTAAAGTCTTTACAGTGTAGCGTTAATGGTCATACAGCTAATTTAAAAAAAAGTTTATTTCTGGGCTAAATAGCTATTATCCAGAATCCAATATTATAATATAAAGCTTTCAGTTGTTTGCTGGGAAGAAAAAAATAAAGTCACTTTCAAAAGTCAGTCAGGGGCTGCCAAGCTGTTGCGCCGCCTATATTACCCGCTTTCATTCGTCGGGCATTAAAAATCCAAGGTCGAGTACCTCAGTCTATTGATCCTGAGACCACTCGCCCAGCAATTCACCAGAAGAGCCGATAAATTATTTGTCCATCTATACCAAAAAAGCGAGAGAAGAGAGTTTTTCGGTCATGAGGGCGCTTGTCCTCCACAATTTTTCAGTCCAGTGAGTTCAAGAAACGGGAACAGAGAGCCTTTTTTCCTCTAATTCTGAACCAACCCTTTTAAACTCCGGAGGAGGGTCGCCTACACACCCCTCGCCACCTCTCACTGGCAGGCCACAAATTTTGCACGCGACTCCTCCGACTTCATTCGCACTCTACTAGTGCAGGAGAACAATGTCTTGTCTACCTCGACAAGGGCTTGTGTCCAACAACTGGATGCCATAATTAGTCAGTTCATACTTACGCCGAGTGGGCTTCTGCGACACTCCTTGGCGCTAGAACGCCCTATACAAATTGACTCCGTCAATAGGGTAAGGTAATCTCAACACAAAAGGACTATATCTCGTACCTTCCTTCCTCTTAAGTGTTTCGGATCAATAGGTGTCTGTAAGTCATGAAGAAAGGAAGGAGTAGCAACAACAAAGCCATTCTCCCGTACAATTCACATGTGTTATGCCTCCAGCGTAAGAGGCGAAACCACCGGTGCCTTTTTATTTAAACACAATAACCCATCTAGACAGCTGATCCTCCATACGTCAATCTTGACATGTATAGATGGAGTGAGTTCTGCTAATGAACGTCGTTACAGTGTATATTAATAACAACTTCGTATAATTATACTTCCTATAATTCCGTTTTAAAAAGCCGGAGGTTGAAAATCAATCTTTTAAAAAATTCACACAACTTGGAAACACAGAATCACGAAGTGTGTGAACCATTGCACAGTGAATCATCTTAACTTTCTTACGAGGGCTTCAAAAAGTCTCTTACCTTCACCCGATTTTAGCTAGAACTCTTGTTATATATTTTTATGATTTGAGGGGCTTGGGTGAAGAAAAGGGCAGGCTGGAAGCTGAATATCCAGAAAATAAGTGAACAAAAATGAGGGGGGGGGGGAGCAGAAAAACTGATAATTTGCATTGATTTTTTTTAAATTTAAGGTATAAACCTTCCTTTCTACCCGATACAAATGTTCATATCTTAGAAAGTTTAACCTCTGCATTATCTTAGAAGCATTTAACGGTTAACACAATTCTTAACTTTCTCTCCAAATTAAATTCATGGCCATAAAATTCTCGGATAGTGATAAAAATTGGAGAAGGCTTCCCAAGAAAACGGTGGGTGATGGGGGTAAGAAGGGGGTTATATTCGGACTCTGGAGATTAATTTACATTAGAATTTGTAAAAATGGAGCCGGGGTCAATTTTCACTCAGTGAAGTGTTTCTGCAGTTATATTATTTTAATTAAAACACACCACGTTCTATAATATTTAATCTTCCTCTACAGGATTGATTTTAAGGGATTAGAGACCAAAATTCCTCACCCACCAGATTCTAAGTTTAGAATCTGAAAATTTAGAGTGGATTCTACATTTAATCTGGTCGCAAGGGTTTTCCTCTCTCTCTCTCTCTGGTCAGTATTTCATTAAATGCTCTTATTATATATTCAGAGAGAAATATGATTATATATATTTGGACAGAATAATTCAATTAATTTGATTCTGATATTAATTTCACTTCTCAAATGATGTTGAAGTTCTGTTCAAGTCCGTATCGTAATCTGAGAAATTAGATATTCATTAAAAGAGCAGAGTATATTTTGAAAGTACTGGTAGTTGCTTTAATAACTTACTGAACAGCTTTGAGCTACTATTTAGAACTAGTTCAAAGTGTTTCAAAGGATAAGGAAGTTAGCTAGAAAAACGTTGCGAAAAACAAAAATGTTTATAGTTATTTATCAGATGATTTCTTTATTGATTTCAAAGAAAGAAAAATAAATCATTAACAAAAAAGAGACTTTTGGCTGCGTATTAATACATTCTACCAATAAATAAAAATAAATTTTCTTTTTTTTAAATGAGGTTTTCTAAAGTCTTACTTAAAAGGTTACTAATTTTTGAGAAACACATTTTGCTTTATTCAACTAATAATTATAGTAACTGATACATTATTTATACCTTGAAGTAATAATAAAACATTGATACCTTGTTTTTGATTGAGGAGCACAATATAATTATTGACAAAATTCTCGGTCGAAAAATCAAACAATTTTTTTAACCTAAATTATTTTTTATATATTGTTCAATAATCTCACAAAATTTGAAAGATCTAATTTAAAAAAGAGTTATAACTTTTACGCTCGTTTTCATTCACAGTTCAATGGCAAATAAAACCTTTAAACTTGTGGCGGTTGTATCTATATAAGCCACTAACTGCCTCCGGACTGAAGTGATAACTTGTGTTTAGGGTTAAGTTATGTGCTTACGGATTGGAAGGTACCGAGAACAAATCTCTTCCATTTGGTGACCCTGGGAACTTCGAACAACCACAACCTTCGCGAAGCATTCGTGGCACCATCTATCCACCGCAACTGCAACAAAGTCCTCTCACACAAATGACGCAACCCACATGCCGTCTCACACAAATGACGTAACTCACAAGCCATCACACCCAAAATGACGCAACCTAATGACGCAACAACTCACACACTCGCTATAACAACGATATCGTTCGTTCGCTACCAACTCACTGGTAGGGAAGTGTGTGGCGGTGGCATCTATATAAGCCACAACTGCCTCCGGATTGAAGTGATCATTTTGATCCAGAGGTAAGTTATGTGCTTACGTAACGGAAGGTACCGAGAACAATCTCCTTCAAACTGGTTTATCGCCAGAAAGAAAGAATCTCACTAGTTTTTCTTCATTTCAAATACTAAAGTTTTTTACTGTGCCAGATGCCTTGATGTTTTTTTCTAAGTATTAATATTGATACATGTAATAAAAGTTGATATGTATTTTTCAATCAAAACAATACTTAATTTTTTTAAAAAAATAGTTGAATTTAGAATTTATACACATTTTTTCCAAGGAATTTTCAATAAGCATTCATAAATAAGATCATTTTACGAATATCAATCATGTTACCACGAAACTCATATTACCTTTTGTTAAACGTAATGTAACAAACATATAAATCAAATTTCATGAGTGAAAATCAATTATTTTGTAGGAGAAAGATTTTTAAATCACTTCATAAATCTTTAAATTTTTAATTGGAAAAATTAAAGGGATTGCTTTTTGTGTTACTTTGAGCACAAAAACCGTTTTACATGATACATATACATTGTGAGCAACCGAAAATTTTGTGAAAACCATCAAATTCCCTTTAATTTTGCTACCCTGAAATAGTACAGCATTTTCATTAATTATTTTCATTAAGTTACATTCTACATAATCTGTTAACCCAGAGATACTCAACCTTTTTTTCTGAAGGGCCGCATACATATGATGGCTATTTCACGTGGACCACCACATGGGAATTAATGGAAGGGGAAAGAAATGCTTGAGACCAAGATAACAGAAAATTTAAAGAGTGGAAATTGATCAAAATATTAAAACTCCAATATTGATGTTTTGAATTCTATTTTTAATTTTTTTATTTTTGTCACTAATTTTTTTAAAAAAATTGAAAACATTTAAGAATCACTCTTTCACAATTTCTACATCAGTAAACGGTTTCATATGATTACCATTTATATAACAAATTTCGTAGGGTGCTTTTGCTATCGCTGTCACATACCACTGACAAAACTCTTTTTTGCTGTTGTAAAGATTTTTCAAAAAAGTTCATTTATCACCTCTTGAAAGAGATATTCGAGGAAAAGTGTCATTGAATGATTCCTATTTATTGGTATTTTTTAAATATAACACTTTCGTGAAATATCAGACAATTACAGAACCATGCTTGTTTTTCTCTACAAAAAAAAGTCAACATTCCGATCGTCTTGAAGCAATCTATTTTCTTCGAATATTTTTCACTTGCGAGATATGAAGTATAGTTAAAAATTAGCTCCACTCATAAAATGGTCGCTACTCCATTGTTCTCTGTTATCATTAAACAGAAAAGAAAACATCATTTCGCATCCATACGACATCCACGCAAAAAGCAAAATTGATGTATTTGATTTTTTTAAAAAGAATTTCCCCCCAAATTTTCATGAATTAAGGAATTTCTCAGAGCAATGAGCCATGACCGGACCACACGCTGAGTATCGCTGTGTTAACGCCTTCAGGATCATGATTACATATACAGTGGTGGTAAAAAGACCTGAAAGCAGACAATTTTTTTACTTAATTTTTGCGTTTGATTTCATTTTTCGTTACGAAATTTTCCCATTATTTTAAATATATTTTTATTGATTCTGGAGTATTTTTCCATGCCAATTTAAAATTTGTTTGTAGAATCCATGTAAATTGAACAGTTTTATACATATTTTGAAAAAAAAGTCAAAACAAGCACAATGTCACTGCAACAATGAGTGATTGTGTGTGTGTTTTATCCTCCATTGAAATACTCTGTGATTCCAACCAATCAGAGTGATAGAGATCAATAATTAAAAGCAAATGTGTTTAGTGCATTAAAATTAGCTGTAGGTTGAAATTTGAAGTGCGTGTGTGGAAAATATTGGAAGTAATATAAAAGTATATATATATATATATATATATATATATAATTTCCAATTTATAATATGTATTATATGATTCAATTTACAGAAATTGGTCAAAAAATCAAATCTAATTTTTTTTGCCTAAGTTATTCTTTATATACTTTTCTATAACCTCACAAAATTTAAAAGCTCTAAACTTAAAAAACGCAGAATTATGATAGTTTTTACGTTCGTTTTTATTCACATCCCTATAACAAACAGAAACTTTAAACTTACTTATCTCAGAAAGATAAAATAGCTAGTTCGACTTCATTTAAAATGCTAAGACCTTTTTTTTCTATTGTGACCAATGATTTGAATTTTTTTTTTGTTTTACCTATTGCTAATAGTACATGTAACAAACGTTGGTGTGCATTTTTAAATCAAAACAATACTTATTTTTAGCGCGTTTTTCAAGTAGTGGAACAAAAGCGCTATTAGGACGCCAATTTCGTCTTCGTCTTCGTTCCATATTTTGTCGTACCTTTTTCTCAGCCAATAAGCAACCAATTGAGCTCGGGTTTTCGGCATTTGGTCGCATTTGTGCCCTAGATGAGCCGAATCATATTTAAATTTTCCCATAGTTTTCCCGAATTTTCCTACAAATTTTCCTGAATTTCGCTAGTTGCATTATTGTAAAATACAACCTGTGAAAAACGCATGTTTTCACAGGTTGTATTTTATAATAATGCAACTAATGAACTTTTTACTATCAGAAAATAGTACAATACTTAAAAAAAAAAAATTTTTTTTTAAATTTAAAAATTATTAAATTTAAATATGATTCGGCTCATATAGGGCACAAATGCGACCAAATGCCGAAAACCCGAGATCAATCGGTTGCTTGTTGGCTGAGAAAAAGGTACGACAAAATATAGAACGAAGACGAGGACTAAGACGAAATTTGCGTCCTAATAGCGCTTTTTTTACTCTACGTGAAAAACGTGCTAATAATTGAACTCGGAATTTATTTCTTTTTTAAGGAATTTTAAATAAGCATCCATAAAAAAAGTAATTTGCGAATACCAATCATTATCGCAAAACACACATACCAATTTTGTTATACATAGTTTAACGTACTTGTAAATCAAACTGTACGTAAATATTTGTAGGAGGAGTAGCATTTTAAAATCACTTAAAAGATTTAAAGATTTTTCCTTAAAAAATTAAATGGTTACCTTTTTATGAAATTTTGAGCACAAAATCTGTTTCACATAGTTTAAACACATACGAGACAAACAAAAACAAGATATCAATCATTGGCATGGCCAAGTAATTTTATCGCGTTTTTCCCATGTTGTACTTTACAATCTTGCTACTAATAAACTTTTTACTAACAGAAAATAGTACTATACTTAAAAAAAAAAAATTTTAATTTTAAAAAAAATTAAAAATTTTTTTAATTATTAAATTTAAATATGATTTGGCTCATCTAGGGCACAAATGCGACCAAATGCTTAAAACCTGAGGTCAATCGGTTAATTATTGGCTGAGAAAAAGGTACGACAAAATATGGAACGAAGACGAGGACGAAGACGAAGATGAGGACGAAGACGAAATTTGCGTCCTAATAGCGCTTTTTTTTACACTACGTGAAAAACGCGCTAAAAATTTTAAATCCTTAAAATTTTTTGCTTAAATCGCATCTTGTCTCCTTAAACATGTTAAGAACATTGCAAATTGCGTAGAAGTTATTAAAAATTTTTTCCATTTAGGATTAATAGAGCATCTCAGTGTCTCAGAATTTAACTTCCATCGTATACCCTTAAGAACCACAGATTAATTCTGCCATAAGCGATCGATAATTAGGCTAGACATGCTATAAAACAGTTGTTTTTTGCAAGTTATTATAACATCTCTAGAGAGAAATTAACTATCGTCACTAGCCAGGAATAGATACGAGTCCTTATAAGAACTTAAGTAGTCACATCCACATGGTTAACTTTTCCAAATATATATATATATACACAACTCTAATCCATAATAATTTCTGTGGTTTTGTAAGGAAAGGATTATTTTTTTACGACTTTCACATAATTTCAGTATTGGATGACAGAAGTATTAAGTAATGCAAGATACAAGATGAAGACGCAGTAATTTGTCCTGAAATCATCTCATGCAGTAGAAAGAGCTAAAAAGTACCTAAAAACAGAGATTTGCAAACAGATGTTTGTAGCATAAGCTGATTTCTTTGAACGTAGTTGCTCATAAGGAAAAATATGCGGAGGCGTGTATCGAAAATTATTTTGGGAGATATTCTATGTATGTGTGGGTTTAAATCTATATATAAAAGTTATAAAACCAGCTTATATTTCTTAATTATGTACTCTATATGTATTCATTTCTTACTATATGTATAATATTGCCTTAAAAGTTTATAATATTCGGTTAAAGTCGTAAAAAGGTAATGTAAGCCTATTTACTCATATTGTAATAAATAATTAAACACATAGATACACTTATAGTTAATTATATATAAACAACTATTTTCTTGACACTTTATTTTAATATTTTATTAAAATTCCATAATAGCAAGTAACTTAAGATATGCTTCTCTTGTGCCATGAATTTAAAACTATTAAAATATATTAGTAATTAGTACACACATTTGTAGCCTTATACAAAAATATGTAAAATTTTTGGAAACAAATTTAGCTACCCAGAAAATAGAAATCATTTTAAAATGTAACAAAAAAATGGAACATCTCATGCAAAACGTCAGTTTTGCAGTAGTTTTGCAACTTAACTTTACAGAGACAGCCAAGTGCTACTACTAACTTCAGAAGATGCCGGTTTCGTGCAAATAATACAGTAATTCATATAATTACTGGCATGGTTTGAAGAGCATGCAGACGAAACAACACATTTTTCATCGGTTTCGTGCTAGTCTCTGAACCTCAATATTATTGAGTGCTTCTAGACTCTTTGGGAGATCAGAACATTCAGCCAATATCCACCGTAAGCTTCTCTACGGGATATTTCCTATATACATCTGAGATAAATAGTTTGATATAATCTATTAAAACCATACACCAGTGCTTCTCAAATTTCCAATATTTGTGACCCAATATTCAATCAAAATTTTCTTCGCGCCCCCCTTCCGTACAAATAATATAATGCAGAAATTCAATAATACTATACTTTGACGCCAAATCTACAATACGACTTTAACCTGTTAAGTGCAACAGGCGTATATGAACGTCTTGCTCAACCGGGGCGTTAAATTTCCCGAACGTCTTTCTGAAGTACGATCGTTTCAGTGCACTGCTCTCTATAAAATTATTCCAAAGGCTAGGGAATGCAATAAAAGGACCTTAACAGTGTTTGCGAAGGATTTACTTATATCAGCGGATTTCCATATTTATTCCTTTTACCCCCTCTCTCCCCCAATACTTCATGTACGTGCACCTACATGAAAAAAGGAAACATTGAGAAGCGAATGGCGTAACCGTTAATCGCCAGTGAAAGGATTATTTATAACCCGTACAAAGGATCAAGATGTTAATTTTTGTATATAATTTTATGTGACAAGCCCATGGGGTCACTGCTAATTATTAAATTTGTTCTTAACTTAGTATTGTTGAATTAAATATAAAATATATTGTGCAGTACTGATATATTTATAGTGTATTATATCAGTTTAAATGTTAATTTTATATTTAATATGTCAGAATGTATTTGGTTTACCTTCAGTAAATTAATAATTTTTTAACTTTTGTTTTCAACCTTTCAATATGCTCCCACCCCCCTTGTAGAGTTACCCCACTTCCTTTCCTAGATGCTTTCAGCTCTTTTTACTTGTTATAGTTGACCCTGTAGCTTATAATAATGAATGTTTTTATAGTACTTTGTAGTGTTCCCGGTATTTTCATTAATATCTGTACGCACACACATACTTATATACCTATATAGACATCAAGCAATAACCATGACTTAATAGTACTCTTTCATTATTCTCACCACAGAAAGAAATATTCGTATTTATGTTAATAGCTTAAAAAGGAAATTTAATTTTGGTCTTAAAATTATTTTAATTAATTGCTACGGCACTGCTAAGGTGTAACGCTGTTAAGATCGATGTTAAAGCCGGATCACTCCTGTGAAAGGCTGCGTTAGGACGACATTGGGATGCTCGTAGGTGTGAACCTTGATAGGTCACTGTAGGTCCAAGCTAATCTTGAAGTAAATCGGATAGAGTTCGTTTTAGTGTGTTGGGGCGTCGTAGAGCGTTGAGACGTGTAGACGCATCGTTGAGTATCGAAGCGTGTAGACACATCGTAGAGTTTCGAAGCGTGTAGTCGCGTCGTAGAGTATCGAAGGCTGTAGAAATGTCTCTCTAGCGTCTGTGAAGCTCCGTAGCGTATCGAGAGTCTCTGGGTTTCCACTTTTGGGGTGTCTATTTAAAGGTGTAATGCGTGTCTGTTCCTGCCTCCCTCTAATCCTCTTGTCTACTCTCGGACTCGGCTATATGTGTGGGTAGAACTGAATAATCAGTCGACATGATTCATTCTAATTATTTTATTGTCACCAAATATCAAGCAAGCACAATAATAATCCAATTAAGAATGTTGATCAGTATGCAGAGAGCGAAGGTGAGACCCGTTAGCCTGGGGATAATATTACGGACCTTCAACTGATTCCACGATAACCTATACAAGCTCAATTTCAACTCCGCCACGCTCTAATAAGTTATTCTTTAGCTTCTATTTAAATAAGGACCACGATACCTGTACTCTTGTGAAGTCCTACTGTTGAGGCCTTGAACGTTAATCTTTAACTGGATTTTTGATCACCTCCGAGTGATCCTCTCTTAAATTCTTCAATTGATACTTTTATGAACTTAGATTTGCACTTAAAAATTCACGATCCTCCACTCACCAACTAACTCTCAAAACTCGCGAATACAGAATTTATATAATATACTTAATTTGCATAATCACGTTTCCTTACCTTCGGTAAAAGTTGGCTGGTAAAAATGTTTCCCCAGAAGAGTCCCCAAGGGGTTAGTAATAGACGCGTATAGATCCGTCACAAAGGTAAAATGCGTCACGCCCACTAAAGTGACATGTGAGGCAGAATCATTTCTGTCTGGACGAAGCCAGGACTACTATTCGGCTATTAGTCTTAGTCACCCCTCACGCGGTGGACTTTGAAGCCAGATATTAGCGTCTGAGATGTGCTGGTCACCTCTCAGTCGGCTGAATAATAAGAGGTCAAAGGTTGACTTGCCTTAAAACATGAGCGTCGGTGTGTCCGGTCTCGGATATTTTCCCAAGCAAAATTCCAAGACCATTGAAACATCATTTATTCCCTATCAGGAAATGGGACCTTTTGTGGAGACCGCCTCAAATTAAATAATAAACATAGTTAAAATTATATTTTATAATAACATTTAATTATTGATATGAATATTTTCCCCTGTAAATGTATTATACGATAAAATTAGCTTCAATTTTAAATTTAATTAAATTCTGAAACATTTATGAGCTATGAGTGTTTAAAAAATGGGTTTCCCAGTATTAAATGAGATTCGGCAATACATAAGATTTACTTTTTAACACTTTAAAAATGTTTACAGCCCAATCCATAAATAATTGTTTCTAAATTCTGAAAATGCAAAAGTATTGAAAAATTACAATGATAATAATTATGGTACACTAAATGCTGTTACATTACAAAAAGAAAAATGTTAAATTCTAAAATGTTTTGATATTTGAATTTTTATGACTTCAAACTATGAAATGTAATATATCATGAGTAATTTGCTTTGATAGTTCAGGAAATATTCAAAATTAAAATTACGATCCCAGTCCTATAAAATTAAAGCATCATGTGCTAGCTTATATTTTAACTATCGATCCACTAAAAATGAGGTATTCGAAAACACAAAAAAGTCGGGAACAATAATTCATTTTTGAGCACATGGAATTTATTGCGAAAGATATTTTAATTATGAAAATATAAAAGTGTTTTGAGTACAAACTAATTAGAAACAAACTTGTTAATAGATTATAATTGAAAAAGATGTTAAGCATTTTATGCAGATAAAACGTTTGCATGAAATACTCTAGTATATAATACCTTACACTTTTTCTCAAATATTTCTTTAACTAATGATTGAACTTAAATGAAATTTTAAACAGATGCTAATTAAAACCTTCCCTAATTACATTTTAGAATACCTATCCATAATAAAAGTTTTCTTTTTTTATTCATTAAACTATATGCTAATCAAATTAATTAAATAATAAGGGAACATCTTAATTTAATTTATTTTATTCCGTATCCAATGATATTAGTTTTGTTCAGTTGTGATAAGAATTGTGGCATTTATATTTATGGTTTATGCTATATCATAATATATAATGGATAAACTAAAAACTATAACCTATATTCACAGATAAAAAAATTGAATTATTACCAAAAGAAGAGTTTGAAGTCCGTTTCTTTTTCCATAACTATGCATAGACTATAACGCTGGTGGTATAATTTCAACAGGCCACAAATATTATATAAATTCTGATTGTAGTTAGCAAATATGTAACGTCAAAGTACGGAAGAATGGAAAAATATATAAAAACACGGGAAAAAATAGGATAACTAGTCAATTTTTCGAAAATGAAATAAATTTTTTCTTGTAAAATTTGTATCTATTCAAAAAAGAGGCCGCAAGTTGTAATAAAGGACTATTCCTACTTCCCTCTAACCCCCCTTGTCCACTCTCGGATCCGGCTAGATGTGTGGGAGTAACTAATTGATTAGACGACAAGATTCACTAAAATCGTTTATTTGTTACACTATTCAACACAGACACAATAATAATCCAATTAAGATGTTTTGATCATTAATTAGAGCGCGAAGGTGATACCAGTTAACATGGGGATAATATTTACAGACATTCAATTATTTTTACGTTAACTTATGCAATATCGTTTCTAACTCGGACGCGCACTAACAATTTACTCTCTAACTTCTATTTAAATAAGGAGCACAGTACCTGAACTCTTGTACTTTAAAAATCGTATAGATGAGGCCTTGTACACGAAAGGTTGGCTTGATCACCACGCATTCAAGTTTATCCTCACTTTGGTAATCTTCAATTCTCACTTTAATAATCTTAGATTCTCACTTCACGAACTCTCACTTCACTAACTCTCAAAACTCGCGAATACGGAATTTATATAATAAACTTAATTTGCATAATAACGTTTTCTTACCTTCGGTCAAAGTTGGTTGAATTAATTATTTCCCTTAAAAAATCCCCAAGAAGTTAGTAGAGCCGCGTATAGGTCCGTCACAATCCCCTCCGAGAAGAAAACGTGATTTTTCCGAGGTTCTCAATGACCCGATAGAAATTACGTTAAAAATTTAACAACACTCAAAAATGATTAACCCGCTTTAAAACTTTAACTCACTATCCTACAGAATTTGTTTGCACTAGCACACACAAAATAAATTGATCTAAAGGGTACTCTAATATTGATCAAACTTATCTCGTACATGTCATCTCTACAGTGTACCCCATTCAGGCGAGAACCAAGGGAAAAACCTTTTATCAAGGAATATAAAAAACCTTGGTTATGCACTTTACTTAAGTAAGAATAAAAAAATTAATTTACAAACAATAATTTCTTGATAATCATATTTCTTCTAAAATAGCAACCAATAACATTTTCTTCTACAACAGCAAGGTCTGCCGCCCTGAAACGAAACTGTATCAATAATTTGTTCAAAAATATGACATTATACCAACATTAACATTATGCAATTTTCATATTTACAAATATAGTAGATCTTATTCCAAATATATACATTTTTATATAAATCAACAACTCATCTAGTTTCATTTTTACAAACTCCCATCCAATCGCGCTGCGCTGTTAGTGTTAAGATTAGTTGTCCAAATTACGCCACGACTCGAAACCAGATAATATATACTTATATACCTCAATAATTACATACAAAAATATATACAACTTTCAAACATACAATATATTATAAACAAACAATACAAATGATTCTTACATATAAAGCTAACCTTAATGAGTAGCAAAACAAATGCAAACAAACAAATGTTTTCCACAATTTTGAAAAAATTTTACATACAAAAGTTCATCTTTCTGTCAATAAGAAAAATGCACTCAACGCAGTGGCAGCTTTTGTACAAATAATATTTTACGAAAAAATTTAGACTCGCACATAGTGAAAATACTCTGAACTGTTTCAGAGAAAAAAAAATAACATAGAATTATACAACCTGGCAAGTCTTGTTACATCCATTCTGCATATGCTCATCAAACGCAATCGCTTCTACTCTATCGGTTCTTGTCCTAAGGCGATCTTCCATCTGCTCCGGTCTCCTGGGTCTTCTTTGCTCCGTATGGGCTTCTGGGTGGTTCCTCCAGGATAAGGCTGTTCTGCTCCTTGTGGCTGTCCACTCGACGTCGGCTCCGAAGATCATAAGGGCAGTGTCGCTCCTGCTGGAACGTTTGGACCTTGTATATCCAGTCTCCTCTCGACGTGATGGCCCTGGAACTGCTCCGTTGGCATCAGGTTGTTGCTCCCTGGCTTCCCTCCTAAACATCTTCTTTGTTGAAGGGCGGGACGGAATGGACGACGCCCCTTTTCTTTTGGTCCTAGATCTGGGTGCTTGTGGTTTCCTTTTAGTCGGTTGCTCCGGTATCCAGGATGCTGGCGTCTCTCTTTTATTTCTCTCCACTACCATCTGTCTCCTTTTTATAGACAAAGCAGCATTATTATTCGAAGAAACAGTTGATTCTGTCCACACACGCATCTCTCATCTCCCCTCCTCTCTATTGCGCCTGTCCCTGGTTACATCTATACTACCCTCCAATTCCGTTGGAACTGATCCCCTATGAATATTATCAGCCCTTTCCGCCTGTACTGCCCTAGGCCGACTAACTTCCGAACCTTCTGATTGTGTTGCCCTAGGCCGACTACTTTCCGAATCACCCGACTCACCAACTCTCTCCTCATGTTCTCTTTGATGATAAATCCGCCCCTGGTCCACATTACCGTTATTTGTTTACCAAATTTCAAAATAACCACATTATTTTTGGCATTTCTTTTTAGTTTAAATTGCTTATTTTGAATTTGTTTGTTTGTTTTAAAAGTTTTCAAAAAAATTTTGAATTTTGAATCTGAGCTTGCTTTTTTGCCACACAATTAAATGAAATATTTATTCTTTATTCAAAAATTAACATTTTAATTTCATTGTGTGTAACTCAGATTTAACAATAATAGGAGGTTTTAAAGTTGCTATATTTTCTTTCTCTTCTTAGAATGTCTGAAAAAAAGAAGCTCGGCCTTCAAAAGGTTTTGGGTCTCTTACAGAACACACTATCTGTAAGCTGTAATGCTCCAAAACAAATTATTCTGCAGATGAAGAACCGGTAAATAATTTGTTGAAATTTACTTCAGATTCTGAAGAAAAAGATCATAAGAGACTGAACAAGACCCAGGGTACAGTATTTCATGTATTTCTTACCCAAGGATGCAGTGCTTTAAAAACAATCAATCTAAGCCCCTCACTCAATATACACAACGTGTAATGAATGTTTGTATAATAATAAAAAGAAAAACTGTTTCTTTGAGTATCATCAAATTCATTTTATGTGTAAAACCTGTTTTTATGTGTAAAAAGTAAGCAAGTTTTAAAAATTTTATAATTTTCAAAAATAAATTTTTTATTGCTGTAAAATATTAGTGTTTTTTGGTTATTTAGCATTTTTAAGACTTAAACTGCGTTAAAAATCATCTAGTCATAAGTTTTGTATTATGAGAATATTTTAGAATCCTCCATGCACTGATGGTACTTTGAGTACCAATTTAATTCATTAACTTTAACGGATTAAATTTCCAAAAGTTGCGTACCTCCTGATTTTCAATAAAGTGACATATAAAAAAATATTGCATGAAAAAAGTGCATTAAATTATAATGCAGTAGCTAAAGGGTTAAAATAACAAGTATTTGTAATATTTCACCATTGCCGATTGAGATTATGATGCCAGAAGTGCTACATCATTCTTAACTTTCACACTACTGCCGACATTAAGGCTTTTTATAATTAAGGGGGTTGACCAATGTAATCACCCTTGGGTTAAAAAAAATCAAAAAAACATTTTTTTTTGATAAATTGCTTCCTACACATGTCTCACTACAGTGGTAAAGTGATTTTTTTAAAATTCAAAGTCATTATAAAGAAGCAAGTGTTAGAAGAGCAGCTGTTCGGAGCGCTGAGTTGGAGCCCCTATTGATTACAGCCGGCTTGTGTGATACCATTTACTCTTTTATACAAATATGCGTTCATACAAGTATATACAAGTTTGTAGAGGTTTAAAAGAAAATATCTATAGTTATTGAATATTTCGTTGAACTTGTTTTAGTCTTAGCCACCAGGCATCGCCGATTGAGGGTAAGTTAAGATTTTCATTATTTTAATCAGACTTGAAATTTTTTATAAACGCGTTTTTCTCAAAACTGTGTTCTTCAAACGTTCCTCCATCGTATCTCAAGAACGGTTTGACCGAATAACTTCAAATTTATAGGGTAGACTCAGCACATACATACGCACCAAATGGATTACGATCATTTCAAAGTTCAAAATATTTTTATTTTTTATAACAAAAATATAACAAAAAACCCCATGAAATTCAAAACTTTTTCTTCAAAGGTCTACCAAAAATCCAATTTTTGATATTTTCAATTGAGTATAGTCCATTCTGGGCATTTAAGCTTATAAATTAAAACACCGTTAATTTTTTAAATTTCAAATAAGCCAATCAGCCGGAATCGTGGAGAAAGTAAGACTCCATTTTTTCGAGGTGGGTATGTTCAGAGCGCTATAATTCACATTCTATTGTATATTTTTAGCTAAACATTTATATACGTACTCTTAAAATATATAAAAATAAATAATAAAAACTTAAAAGTTTTATCTTTTTACTGGTCGTCAAAAAAAAAATTCTCCAAAAATGCTTAAAAAACAGGCCGTCACGTGGGTGAACCCCCTTAAAAATTTCCGACGCTTACCATTTTTCCTTCACGACGATCTTGAATGGATCGATATTTTTGTAAACGGCAACAGAGTTATTCACGACGGACCTCCCAATACCCCCCCGTGCTGCTTTGTAGAGTGCCATATTTCCTTCACTACGATCTTGAATGGATCGATCGGTTGTTAACAACAACAGTTATTCTCCACGAACCTCCCAATAGCCTCGTGCTGCTTTGTAGTGTGACTTTTATGTAGTTCTCTCTCACGATGGACTTTATAATTTTGAACCACGGTTCTTCAATGGAACCAGAATTTATTGTAAGCGAACATGAAGCTCGAAATCTTATCAATTGAAGTCCGAGTTTAAAAATAAAAGTGTTAATAGATCATAAAGATCTTTCATAAATTAAAAGTATTGAAAGGTTTAGAAAGCGGCACATTATATATTTGTATTTACTTCATTTTTTTAACTGATAGTGCTTTAAAAAATTCTATGTATCTAATCCCATGCGACATTTTGAAATTAGTGGAAGTACATTGTATCTTTTTAAGTATTATGATCAATTTTTTTATGAATTTATTATTAACAAAAAATATTAGAATGATTATGTGTGTGGTCAAAGCTAACTTTGTTTAGAGCATAAAATAACATTTGCTTAGAATCTAAACCAGGGGTCGGCAACCTTTCAGCTGTGGCGTGCCAAACCAACCTACCAACATGATTCAGCGTGCCAAGCAATAGCAAATATTTGAAACAATTTGATTCCCACGACAATACATGCAGAATTAGGAAAAATAGAGGCCAAAAATACAAATTTACTTATATGCTAATTATGCATCATTTAAAGACATTTATTGACATAAAAATAAACATAAAATACAACTATTACTTCAATATAAAAAGAAATATTAAAACTGTGCACATAAATATGTATATTTTTAGAATTTTTAAGGAAAACTTAAAATATGACTGTTCTTCAATATAAATCAAAAATTGAAATTGTATATATATTATGCATTCTTAAAAATATTTATGAAACTAGAAATAAACAATATAAAGTATAAGTGTTCATGCAGCAAAGTTAAATAAAAAATTAAAATTTTAATGAGAACCTTGTCCCTGCAGAGATCTGCTTAATGTCGCAATATCAGGGGTATAATTCGTTACTTTCAATTTGACACAGGATTCAGAATGTTCAGCAGTTAAACAATTTTTTTGTGGACTCAAAATATATTTCATATGAGAAAAAATTTGTTCACATAGATATGTGGAACCAAAAGCGGAAAGCAGGGCACAAGCTATTTTTTTCAAACAATTAAATCTTTCTGGCAATGACATCCAGCAATTTAAAATAGCTGTCGATTTATTGCTAGAGTTATCTTCCAAATGTTTCCGTAACTCCGTAAATTTTGTTTTCCATAATTCTGAATATATTAATTCAATAAGTTCCATTTCAAAATTATCAGTTTCCATCCACTCAAAAAATGACAAATCGAATGAGATTATTAATGGGTCTATTAAATCAGGTTTGATTAGAAAAGAAAATATGGGCATACAAGTTTCAAAGTCTTTGCATCTTTTAGAAAACTCCTCCTTAAGTGCTTCAACGTAAGTTTGTTCATTTTTGTCTACGGTTGATGTATTTGCAAGCGCTTTAACATGTGGGAAGTATTTGTAGGTACTAGTAATATCACGGGAAAATATATTTAATTTTGTAGCAAAGCCCTTCCAATATTCAAAAAGTTCAAGTACTGTTTGACTTTTTCCTTATAATCTTAAGTTTAGTTCATTGAGATGCTTAGTTATATCTGTCAGAAACATCAATTTACATAACCATTCCTTGTCGTCTAATTCGGGAAAATGTTGTCCCTTATCATTAAGAAAAATTTTAATGTGCTCCATGCATGACACAAACTTATTCAATACATTACCACGACTAAGCCAAAGGAAATGACTGTACAAGGGAAGATCTCCACATTCACTTTCCATTTCTTCTAAAAGAGATTTAAATTGTCTGTGTACTAATGAAGATCGAGACACTATAAAATTAACTATTTTAACAACAGTATTCATTACAGAAATTAAGCGCTGAGACGAAATTTTGGCAACTAAACTTTCGTGATGTATTATGCAATGGAAGTTCAATATTTTATGTCCAATATGATTTTTAAGAAGTTTGACAAATCCTTTTTCCTTGGCAACCATTGCAGGAGCGCCTCAGTAGTTACACAAAATATTTTATTTATATTAATATGTTTTCTTTCAAAATGATTTATAAATGAAAAAAGAATATCCTGCCCTTTAGTTGTACCAACAGAGGAATCATACTGCATAATTCTTCATAAATTCGATTTTTATCACAATATCGTACAATTACTGCAAGGCGTGCAACATCATTCACGTCTTTACTTTCATCAAGAGCAATGCTAAATGTGCAACAGTTTCTTGTAGACCTGAATTTTGTTTCGCAGTTACATTTTCTGAAATTTATGTTATTCTTCTTTCAACAGTTCACGCAGAAGCAGGTATTTCTTGAATTCGGGATAATATTGTTTGCAAGTTAGGTAAATCACTGAACAATATTTCAGCACTTTTTAAAAATGTGTCCTTTATATGTTCGCCATCTGTAAAAGGTTTTCCTTTGGCTGCTAAACAGTGAGCAATGACGAAACTACATTCTGTCGCTTTTGGTTTGACTCCAATTGTTTGACACAAAAATGTAATTTCCTTTTTATATCCAGAAATAGCTCTTTCTATAACTTCACATTTCTCATTAGAATTCTTAAATGTGGTCTGGTATTTAGTTTGAAAATGTTTTTGTACACTTGACGTACGACATACGATACTTTTGCGACATAGCACACATACAGCGGGATCTTTTTGTTGTATGAATCCAAATTCGTTAGTCCAATAATCTTGGAAATCGCGAACATCAAGCTTTCTTTTTTTAGTCGCCATTTGATTCAATATGTAACTATTAACTGGCACAATGATGAAACAAACAATATACAAATTTTCACAATAAAACTAACAACGTGACAAAGTTAAAAGTGACCAAAAAAATCACGTCGTGCATCAAACTAAATTTAACTTTCAACTGAATTCATACTCGGTATTCGTATATCGGCGTGACTAATAGAAAACATGAAAAATGTGTTCTAATATCTATTTCTATTAGCTTAATTCGCTCCAAAAGTAAAACATAAAATAATTATGACTTCTTTGGCACAGCACTAAAAAAATTACATTTTCTCTTAATATTTAGTTAAAAAGGACCTTTGTTATGAAATCTGATTCACTTGCCTTATTAACCCACATCATTGTGTGTTTTCTTTTCACCGAATTTATTTCCAATCCAAGTTAAATATGTTGATGGAATAACTATTTTTGTTTAATATATTTCCGATGGAAAACGTCTGTTAAGCAGAATTTTGATTTATACCCAAGAACATTAGTTTTTTCTTTTTCCGTCGATGCCCAAACTTTTGGTGGGTAAAAGACAAACGACTTACTTTTTTATTTACAGAGCCGTGATGAATAATTCTCAATTTTGCAAGTATTACTCAATAATTTTTATTTGTGTTGAATATTTAATGCTAATAGTAAGTCACATTTAAACAGAAGATGTTTTCTTTTACATAAAGCATACAAACTACAAGCAAGCTGATTCAGCAGAATCGTTTTATGGCAAAAAATCGAAAATGAAAAATAACCTTTATATAAAAATGTACGAGGGGATGAAAGGAGAGACAGAACGATTTAGCTTTATAATAGTATATATCTTATAATTTTGTAGAGTGGTGGCGTGCCACTGGAAATTGCTCCGCATGCCACATCTGGCACGCGTGCCATAGGTTGCCGACCCCTGATCTAAACTATGACCCGTTTGAGGGTCACGTTGCAAAGGGGGGGGGGAAATTGCTGGGTCACACATACAATATTTTTCAACAAATTAAAATATAAATTAACTCTATACGTAGTTTTATTTTCAAAAAATTAACTTTTTTTATTATAATTTTTTAATTTGGATTCGATATCTATAGGTAGATATTTATTTTAAATTTGCAAAAGTTTCGTTTCATTTAGTTCTGATTTCATAAAGATGAAAAAAATTCAAATATTAATGAGATGGATGAATTTGCTTTCATTGAACAAGCAAATTGATATCGGGTTCAATAGACGAGGTTACAATTCTTAATGCATTTTCAAGATGTTTGTCAGTGATCTTTGTCCTATTTGTGTTTTTGCATGCTTCATTTTTGAAAATAATTGTTCACAAATATAGATACTGCCAAAAACTGAAGACATTAATGATGAATAATTGTGTGAAAATTTGGATATTTACCGCGGATTAGGTAATCTTTATAAAACTCCAATAAAGAAACATTCCCAAATTTTTCTTTCAGCTCAATGCATCCTATTTGAAAGTAATGCATTTGTTTCTAGTGGAAATTAGGTTGAAATATGTTGAATTACTCTGCATTTTTTGAAATCTTGAAATCTATTTTCAAACTCTCGAATTAAATAAAAATTAATGCAGCATATTTTGTGTAATCACAGGTTTATGTGCAGCCAAAACACTGAAATGTGTCAAATCTTTTACTTTTATTTGATTATGCCAAAATTTAAACTTTCTTTCAAAAACTGTTTTTGATTGGTGTACATTATTAATAACTTTATTTTTTACCTTGAAGTCTCAGATTTAAATCACTCAAATGTTCTCTCTGTGTGTTAAGTCTACTAAAAAAGCTAAATCTCTAAAACTCAATCTTCGTCTTCAAATTTGTTCACAGGTTTCCTTTTTATTTCCATAAATATACAGTGAGCCACAAAATTGAGTATACACCTTAGAAGCTTAGAGACTTTTTGCAATTACAAATTAAATATTGCTTTAAGATGATTGAAATTTTTACCTTGAATACTTTAGTCTATGCTTTACCGTACTATACTAATAAAATTGTTACGTTTATTTATTTTTTACGAAAAAAAATAAAAGATCTGAGACGAGAGGAAAAACAACACCACAAAAATAAGTATACACCTTTATTAATTTCCTTTTAACGTATAAATTAATATTTTGTTGCATAACCTTTTGCTTGAATTACAGCTTGTAATCTTCTGGGCATAGATTCTACCAGTTTTTTAGTGGTTTCAACAGAAATTTTAGCCCATTCTTCTCTCAGAACCTTCTTGAGAACTTCCTTGCTTGTGATTTCGTGCTCATGTACAGCTTTCTCTAATTGCGACCACATATTTTCTATGACGTTTAGGTCTGGAGACTGGGCTGGAGTGTATAATTGCTTCCTGCAGTGTTACAGCAAGTATAACTGCACAATCTTTGCTGTATGCTTGGGGTCGTTGTCCTGCTGGAATACGAAGCCTGGCCCAAACCCCAACTTACTGGCACTTTTTCCCAAGTTATCCTTTAAAATCCCCAAATATACATGTTTGTCCATAATACCATCAATAACAGCAAGCTCTCCAACTCCTCCAGCCGACATACAACCCCAAACGAAGACAGATCCACCCCCGAACTTGACTGCCTTAATGGTGTTTTTAGGTGCCAGTGCTTTCCCAGCTTCTCTCCATATTTTAAATCGTCCATCGCTTCCGTAAAGATTAAACTTACTTTCATCAGAAAATATTACAGTATTCCAGAAAGAAATAGGATTTAAACGATGTTCTTTGGCGAAAATCATTCCCTTTTGTCTATTCACATACTTGATGAGTGGCTTTCGTATTGGTGTACGGCCATGAAACCCATATTGGTGAAAGGTACGTCGAACTGTTTCATCTGAGATCTTTTCCCCGATTGTAGAGGACATCGATAAAGCTAGTTTAGAGGCACTCACCCTCGAATCTTCCTTTACTGAGTGAATGATCTTCCTCTTCGCTTTAGTACTCAGTATTTCTTTACGTCCTCTTCCAGGAATATTGGCCACAGCTCCAGTTTTTTTATACTTCTGTAGAATTTTTTGGACACAACCATGAGTTACACCAATCAACGAAGCGATTTCTCGAAGAGATTTTCCCTCTTTCGACCATTTTACAACCAATAAACGTTCAGATTCAGTAGTTTCTCTACGAGAGTTCATTTTACGATTTTTAATGAGAAAAAAATACTACACTCATGTCCATAAATTAAGGATAATGAAGTTCAGGCAAAGAAAGAGACAGAAGCAAAACAAATTTGACTTATTTGTAAAGCCTATTTATTAAACAAAAGGTAAAGAGCAAAAAAAGATGCTATATGTTTGACAAAATAAAAATTGCGATTTTTACTCCCTGGAGCAATTTCAAAAAAGCACCTATTTACAAAAAACAGTATAACATGGTTAGTATGATGGTTAATTCGGAGTATGTCTCCCGGACGATGCAATACAGGCCTTACAACGCCTACGCATGCTGAGTATCAAATTATCAATCTGATCTTGGGGAATATTACACCACTCATCAAGCAATGCCCTCCGAAATTCCGGTAGACAGGTGGGAGGGGATTGACGGGCTGCAATTCGTCGGCCAAGCATATCCCACACATACTGTATTGATTCAAGTCCGGTGAGTATGCTGGCCAAACCATATGGGTGATATCCTCCGATTGAAGGCATTCGTCTACAATGTTTGCACGGTGAGGACGGGTGTTGTCATCCATAACCAGAAATTCAGCACCCATGGCGCCCCGAAACAAACGTACATGTTGTTCCACAATGACATCCCGATAGATGTGGCCTGTCATCGTTACACTCTGAACATGCAGGTCAGTTCTGGAAATAAGAATAATTCCTCCCCAAACGAGCCATCCTGCACCACCGTAAAGGTGTCGTTCAATGATGGTGGTAACGGGTACCTGGCGCTCTCCATATGAAAGTCCGGCGAGAATCAGACTGCAAACTAAACCTGGACTCGTCGGAAAATATCACACAAGACCACTGTTGCAGTGTCCACAATGCATGCTCTCTACTCCCAGGTTAATCGCAGGCGACAGTGAGTTGCGGTAAGGGGAACACATCTGACAGGCCTACGAGCATATAGACCAATGTGCCCTAAGCGTCTGTACACGGTCTGCCTTGAAACTGTCGTACAGGTAGCAGACGAGATAGGTCTGATGCTGTGCTCCGTCTGTTTCTTTTGGCAGTAACTGCAAATACCGGTCCTCATTCGGCGTTCTAACTCGGGGGCGACCTGTGCTGTAACATCTACTCACATTATCATCATCTTGGAATCGTTGCCAAAGCCAGGAGATGACACTCTGGGCGATTCCAAGTTCCTCGGATACTTCCAGCTGGGTACGTCCACATTCCAGTCGTCCGATAATTCTACTACGTAAAAAATCATCCAAATGCTTCCTTTGTGCCATAACTATGCGGTTATTGCACTAAAAGGCTTTCAAAGCGCTTGTGAACAATTTTACTTCTTTGCCACCATTCCTTATATACCCCTCTCTTACACTCTCGTCATTGTGACGTACTCTCCGCGCCATCTGGTGGTTTCCTGTAATTTGCATATTCTTCTTCAAGATATGTGTGATAATTCTACAGGTGAAATTTTTATTTTAGAGTTCAATTTCTGTGTGATTCTGAATTATCCTT
Source organism: Trichonephila clavata (assembly GCA_019973975.1). Lineage (NCBI taxonomy): Eukaryota > Metazoa > Arthropoda > Arachnida > Araneae > Nephilidae > Trichonephila > Trichonephila clavata. Next base: position 600,857 of record BMAO01021060.1, on the reverse strand, counting down.
AATTTATGGACATGAGTGTATTTATAAGCATTGAAGTGCAATAGCACGTGTTATAAGCAGCAGCTACTCCTGAAACTCCTTAAAGAAAATTTGAAACTAAAAAAAGTGGTGGCAAAATTAACAAATATAAGCAGTGTATACTCAATTTTGTGGCATGGTTTTCTATCTTTTCTTCGAAGCGCTTAACTTTTTTCGTAATAAATAAGTTAACTATAGAATTGTGTTATTATAGGATGGTAAAGCAGATGTTAAAGTATCTAGGATAAAAAAAAGTTATCTATTTTAAATCAATATTTAATTTGTGTAATTGGAAGAAGTCTAAAAGTTTTAGAGGTGTATACTCAATTTTGTGGCTCACTGTATTTATTTCAGTTCTCAAATCGTAAAATCTTTTAAGCATTTTCCCTCTGTATAATAAATAACATCTGTAAATTCAGTGCCAATTACCTTAAGGAACTCTTTAAATTGTCTATGATTCCGTCCTTTTGCTCTTATAAAGTTCATGGTTTTTATAACAAAGCTTGATACACTTTCCATTTTTTAAAATTATTCCACATAAATTGCCCCGATGTACAATGCAATAATAAGATATTTTATTTAAATTTTTATTTCAAAATAAATGTCAAAGAATTGATTATACATGAAAAATATTGTAAACATTTATTTTTTTAAGTAAAAATGTGTAAATTTAAATATTTTTATTTGCTTTTGGGCCGCATTTTAAAGGCTTTGGGACTTGCACTTTAGACAAGCATGGTCTACAGCAGGGGTCGGCAACCTTTTAGCTGAGGCGTGCCAAGCCAATCTACCAATTTGGATCAGCGTGCCACACAGAAGGACATTTTTGAAACAATTCG